>CM035159.1:111725648-112325648 GCA_020205615.1 Panax quinquefolius | reverse complement strand
ATTCGATTGGTCTGGGAATATTCGGTTTAGCGGGTAATATTAAATGCAACGGTTCAATCATTGGTGGACCCCTAGCAATGTAATTATTGTCGGATTGAGAAAACGACAAAAATATTTTATTGAAATAACGGCGGAAGTTTTATTGTTGATCTTGTTGAACTACTCGGTAGTAAAAATACAATGTCGTGTGGTTGCATAGTAGACACTACCAGTATTGATTATTGATGCTTATGTGAGAAGTCACCGGTTTGATTCCATTATTGTCGATTAATAATATGAATTATTATAATGATAATGACGTTTTGTTTTATTCAGTATTATTAACGTAATAAAACGAAACATCTTTTATATAAAATGTAATACTTTATTAAAGTTATTCTATAAATAGAATATATTATATTTTATTATGCATAGTGTTGCATAGTTTTTGCATAGTGTTGCATAGTGTTTGCATAGTAAAATATTTTTATATAAATAGAATATATGATATTTTATTTAAAAGATTTTGCTTTTAAATATGGATGAAACAGATTAAAGTAAATCAATCTGGACCGCTTCATGGATTAATTATTATGCATTCTATTTTCCTATAAATAAAAGCTCATTCTTTCATTATTTTCTTTACAATTCACCAAAACTCTGAGAGAAATTATAGAGAGAAGCTTTATAGAGAGAAAATCTATAGAGAGAAAGAAGAAGAGTATTCGGTACTTCACTACTTTGATATCCAAAGTCTTTTATGGTAAGGGATATTATTCTTTTGTATTCAAAAGAGAACTTCATTATTCCATTTCTTCATTGTTCATTGGAATAACTTTGTATCACGCTTAATATACTATACTTGGTGACATTCTTCTATTATTCTGCATTTTATTATTCCGTTGGAACATCCTGTCTGCTTTTATTACCGACTCTGGTTCCGCCTCTTTATTATTCTCATCTTTATTATTCTCGCTGAATATCCTGCATGCGTGTGTTTTACACCGGACTGGTTCCATCTTTATTATTCTCGTATTTATTATTACATTGGAATAACTCATCATCTAAGTACCGCATGCATGGTGATTTCGTTGTTATTCCATTCTTTATTATTCTCATTGGAACATCCCGCTTGATTGTGAATTTCACCGACTCGGTTCCGTTATTATTATTCTCATTGGAATAACTTTATACTCATGCAAGTCTGCATGTGTGTGATGATTTTTTTGTTATTCCATTCGTTATTATACTCGGTTGGTTGAAATTTTGACTTCTATATTCCATGAAATTAGTGAAATATCCTTGATATTTGCGCTTCATCCAAAGATTTTTCATGGAAATATTCTTCTCGAGCATTCTTGAATTTTACTCTACAAAGCGAGATCATGTTGTCAATTTGGACATTATTAGTTCTTGGATAAATTAATTCTTGAACTTGTTTATTGAATTATTATGTCATTGACATCATCCTCATGTTATATTATATTGAAAGTCATCTTTGGCTTACGTGCATAGATGGACTTAGTATGATTATGACCGAGGATCATTCGGTATAATAATGACTTAATTGTTATAAATGATGTGATAAAAGTCCTCAGTGGCCTGTAAAGCATTGATGAATAGTTTTTGGTATGATTATGACCAGGGTTTATTTGGTATAGTCATGACCATTGATGATTTAATGAAAATTCTTGACCATGGTACAGGGATGATTAGATGTGGTGGAATATTTATTAAAGCTGAGTCTCAGCTATAACAGTGATAAAAAACCTTTTAAATCATAAAAGATAATAGATTTTATTTTCTACTTGACTCTTTTAATGGATTGTTGGTTCCACTGTAGTTAAACTTGATGTTCATTATATCTTATCAGTTTAACACTGTTGTAGGCTAATGATAATTTATTCTGCATTATCTTAGTCATAATATTTCTTCTTGAGCTAGTTGAGCTCACCCTTTCTTTCACCGTTCTCTTCGTGAAATGAGAATATAGGTTTGGACGAGTCTCTGGGAACGGAGTAATGGTCCGGAGGATAGCATTAGTAGTCCTCACTATTCTCATTAAATAGTGTGATAATAATTGTAATGAGGACTCCTTTTGAGTTTGTATAATATCTAGTAGACAATATTTGTATTCAAACTCACGGTTTATGTCGTATTGCACCACCTACGCTACATTAAGTAAGTTGTATTTAAATTACGCACCATGTATCCGACTACCCAAGATGGGTGATGTATACCTAATTTTGGGGGTGTCACAGTTCGGGTCTTCCACATATTTACGTAACATGGATATGTAAAAAACGTTATGAACACGAGACATACTTGGCGGTAAAGCGAGTCTATACGCCACAGTTCCTACTCGATCGACGATTAAAAATGGGCCAATGAATCGAGGATTGAGCTTTCCTCTCTTGTTGATCTTGTGAGATTTTTATATGTTGTCAGATCGTTTGAATCTTTTCCGTAGTCATACGTATCAACTCTGGTCCCAACAACGTTGCTTCACCCACCTCATCCCAGCATACTGGAAAATGACACTTTCTTCCATACAACGCTTCGAATGGAGCCATGCCAATACTTGCTTGATAACTGTTGTTGTATGAAAACTCCACCAACGGTAAGAACTTGTGTGACGCCCCCAAAATAGGTATACATCTCCCATTTTGAGTCGTTAATAACATGGTACAGAAACAACTACAACTTTATTAACACAATATGAAAACTGTGAGTTTAAATACAAATATTGCCGTCTAGACAATATTCACACCCAAATAAGTCCTCATTACAATTATTGGTATATTATTTTACAAAAATGGTGAGGACTACTAAAACAAATTTCTAGAATCATCATTCCACACCCCGACTAGAACTCGCTACATTCTCGCCTCCTTAGAAGAAAAATGGAACAAAAAGGAAAAGGGTGAGCTCAACTAGCCCAGTAAATAATATTATGACTAAGATAATATAGAACAAATTATCGTTAGTCTTCAACAGAGAAAAATCTGATAAAATACAATAGACAACAAGTTTCCGATCAATATTCGCAGCGGAAATAATAATTCATAGAAAAGTTACATAGAGAATGAAATCTACTTTTATCTATGAATTTAAAAGTCCATCATCAATATTTTATCCCTGTAACATCAATCAATATTCATCTTGAATCAAATATTCATCTTTGCACTACAGCCAAAGATATTCATCGATCGGTCATTAAATCATCTCAACACTGTATATCTTTGCACTACTGAGCCAAAGATATTCATCAAAAATTCATTCATTTTTGCACTACGTGCCAAAGATATTCAATAATACCATCATTTAGGATCGAGGATGATGAAAATATTTTTAAAAAAATGAATCCAAAGGAAACAAAAGAGCAAATATTAAGGATTCGTACTTTTAAACAAATTCCAAGTTCAAAATACTTCATTAATAATCATAGTGAAGTAAAATTCAAGAATGATCAAAACATGGATACAATCAAAGCTAGTATCCATAATAGATATTTTGGACAAAAACAAAATTTAATTTTTCGTGAATAGTCAGAGTATCGTGAATAATTATTCGTATCGTGAATAGTAACCACGACACTAAAAAGACAAGAATTTCACAAGAAGAATCTTACCAATAATCCCAAGATAATGATATTAGAAGAAATAATATCATTTTAAAAAAATAATATCCTTACCTTGAAAAGATCAGTATCTTACCGAATAATGGATATAGTCTTTGAAGGAACTTGCAGACAGTATAAAGAACACTCAAAGTATCAAAATACTCACAAGAATACGCTCGATATATAGAGAAAAAACTTGATTTACGGTGTGTTTTCAATTCTAACCTAAGCACCATATTTATAGAAAAATGCTTAAAACACCAAAGCAGAAAATTTAATAAAATATTACTATATTTATATAAATTTTCCTTAGCCCACATTTTTGGTATAGACATCAGCCACCAACCCACCAAAATCAAAAAAATGTTTTTGTTAATAAAATTATTTAAAACTTCCAAAAATCGATTATAATAAGTTGGGGTCTTACAAAATTATTTTATTTATAATAAGTTGGGGTCTTACAGCCTCCCCTCCTTATAAAATTTCGTCCTCGAAATTGACGTACGTACCTGGTGTTTCGAAAAGGTGAGGATACCTCGCTTTCATTTCCGTTTCTAACTCCCAGGTCATTTCCTCAATAGCATGGTTTCTCCACAAAACTTTAACTTGTGGTATGACCTTTGTACCTAAGACATGCTCCTTCCTATCCAAGATCTTGACAGGTACCTCCTCGTACATTTAGTCTTCGGCTATCTCATCCGGTTCTAACTCAATAACGTGGTTCGGGTCTTTCACATATTTACGAAGCACAGATATATGAAAAACATTATGAACACGAGACATACTTGGAGGTAACGCAAGTCTATAGGCTACATTTTCTACTCAGTCAAGAATCTGAAATGGACCTATAAATCGTGGATTGAGCTTTCCTCTCTTCCCAAATCTTGTAATTCCCTTCCATGGGGCAACACGCAACAATAAATGATCCCCAATATTAAATTCCACATCCTTTCGATGAAGATCCGCATAACTCTTTTGTCGATCTTGAGCCGTTTGTATACGTTGTCGAATCATTTGGATCTTTTTCGTAGTCATACGTACCAACTCGGGTCCCAACAATGTTGCTTCACCCACCTCATCCCAACATATTGGAGAGCGACACTTTCGTTCATACAATGCTTCGAATGGAGCCACACTTATACTTGCCTGATAACTGTTGTTGTAGGAGAATTCCACCAATGGTAAATACTAATCCCAACTCCCTTTGAAATCTAGGACACAAAGTCTTAATAGATCTTCAAGAGTTTGAATAGTCCTCTCTGATTGTCCGTCCGTTTGAGGATGGTATGCGAATCAATCAGAAAATCCGCGCCCATAGCTTTTTGCAAGCTAACCCAAAATCGTGAAGTGAATCTTGGGTCACGATCCGAAATTATGGATACTGGCATGCCATGCAATCTCACAATCTCATTTACATATATATGAGCAAGACGTTCAAGGGAATAAGTCTCCCGTATTGGCAAGAAATGAGCAGACTTGGTTAATTTATCAACAATAACCCAAATAACATTTATGCCTTGAGAAACCGTGGGAAGACCCGTAACGAAATCTATGGTAATGTGTTCCCACTTCCATTTCAGAATCTCAAGTGGTTGCAATGGACCCTTAGGCACTTGATGTTCCGCCTTTACACGTTGACAAGTTAAACTCCTCAAGATAAACTTCGCGATTTCTCTCTTCATATTGTTCCACCAAAATGTATGTCGAAGATCACGATACATTTTGGTACTTCCAAGATGGATTGTAAATGGTGTATTGTGTGCCTCCATCATGATCTTGTTTTTTAAATCAGAATCGTTAGGAACACAAAGTCTGGAGTAGACTCGAAGTATTCATTCTTCATCGATTCTTGCTTCTGGAATAGCACCCTCTTGTACTTTCTTCTTCATACGCGTCGCCTCCGTGTTCGTGACTTGAGCAACTTTAACTTCATCGGTTAAAGTTGGTTCTACGCGATATACTTGACATCATCGCACTCGCTCGTTCGCATATGATCTCCTATTCAACTCGCGTCACTACCACGCTTTGCTTTTCCGGGATGGTATTGAATGGTGTGGTCATAATCTTTTAACAACACTCAAGCCAACGTCGTTGTCGCGTGTTGAGTTCCTTTTGGGTGAAGAAATATTTGAGGCTTTTATGGTGCGAATATATCTCCACTTTCTCTCCATATAGATAGTGCCTCCGGATCTTTAACGCAGCTTATTCGCCGCCAACTCTAGATCATGAGTTGGATAATTCCTCTCATATTCTTTAAGTTGTCGCGAGGTATAGGCTATGACTTTTCCACGTTGCATGAGAACACATCCTAACCCTTTGCCTGAAGCATCGGCAGAGATAACAAATCCATCCGAACCGGATGGTATTGTCGAGCAGTCTTAAAAATGAGTCTCCTCTTGAGCTCTTAGAAACTCATCTCGCATTCCTCTCTCCATACGAATTTTGTATCTTTCCGAGTCAGCTGAGTTAACGAAGTAGTGATTCGAGAAAATCCTTCCACGAATCTCCGATAATAACCAGCTAAGCCCAAAAAGCTACGTACTTCGCTTACCGACTTCGGTTGCTCCCAACTTTGTATTGCCTTAATCTTCGTCGGGTCAACAGATACTCTATGTTTTGTCACCACGTGCTCAAGGAATGCTACTTCCTCAAGCCAGAATTCGCATTTCTTCAACTTGGCATATAACTTGTTTTCACGAAGCCTTTGGAGTACCAGCATCAAATGGTGCTCATAATCTTCACGGCTTTTGGAATATATGAGAATGTCATCAATAAAGACAACAACGAACTGATCCAAATAGTCCTCGAATACTCGGTTCATCATATCCATGAAAGTTGCAGGAGCATTAGTCAATCCAAAAGACATGACTAAGAATTCATAATGCCCGTACCGAGTTCTGAAAGCAGTATTTGGGATATCCTCAGTTCTAATCTTCAGCTGATGATATCCAGAACGAAGATCAATCTTTGAAAAGAATTGTGCTCCTTTCAACTGGTTAAACAGGTCATCAATACGAGGTAACGGATACCTATTCTTGATGGTGACATGGTTCAATTTTCGATAGTCAATACAAAGTCGCATACTCCCCGTTTCTTCTTCTTTACAAATAAAACAGGAGCACCCCAAGGAGATATACTAGGATGAATGAAACTGATGTCCAACAACTCCCGTAGTTGGACCTTTAACTCTGAAATTCAATAGAGCCATTTGATATGGGGTTTTAGAAATGGGCTTTGTACCGTGTTCAAGATCAATAAAGAATTCAACTTCACGTTACGGGGTAGGCCGGAAGTTCTTTCAGAAACACGTCGGAAATTTACTAACAATAGGAATATTATTCAAATCGACGTGTCTTTATTCAAATTCATAACATGGGCTAAGAAAGCTTGACATCCGTTTTCAATAAACGAATAGCTTTATGACTAGATATGACAATGTTGATTGATTTTAATGGTTTAGTTGCTTGAATTAAATATAACAAGTTGGTTAGAATATGAAAACTAACAACCTTACGAAAACAATCAATTTTGGCATGATGAGTAGTTAACCAATCAATCCCTAAAATCACATCAAAAGCAAGTATCTTTAAAGAGATAAGGTCAACAGGTAATGTGATGGTGCCAACTTGGATCAAACAAGATTTATAAACAGTGGATGTGATTAAAGTTTCTCCTAACGGAGTCTCCATATATAAATCAAAGTCTAATTTCTCCGGAGTTAAGTTTAAACGTTGTGCACAAGCATGAGAGATAAATGAATGGGTAGCACCGGTATCAAGTAAGGTATAAATTTCGCAAGAATTTATGATTAGCTTACCCGTGATCACCTCGTTTGGATTCCTCGCATTTTGACCCGATCCACGACAAAACGCTTCTTCCAGAACCGATTGACTTTGACTTTTCTGGGACAACCTTTTGAGTCACCATCCCCGCTGGACTTGGTTTCGCTACTGTACAATCTCGAGCGATATGTCCTTCCTTTCCAGAATTATAACATACCTTGAACTATTGTGGGCAGTTTGGGCTAATATGTCCCGCTTTCCCGCATTTATAGCATACGACCGGTGGTCGTTCTCCTCCCTTAAAACCACTTGCTGCTGGTGTTGACGTCTTCACATGGTCATTGTTGAATCTCCTCTTTTTAAAATCTCTTCCTGACTCGCTTCTTCTATTCTTATGGTCATGATTACCACCAGAGTGGTTACCGCTTTTGTCCGTATTCTTCTTTTTCCACTGGTTATCGTTGTTCTGATGACTGCTGTCACCAGTATGATCCTGGTTATGGTCCCTCGGTTGAACGTACTCGTTATTTCGCTCTAACAATTGACCCATGTTGACAACATCTAAATAGAGAGAAAATTTATGAGAAATGAGATACTGACGTATGCCGGGTTTCAAATCTCTCAGAAACATCCGCGTCATACGTTCCTCATTCTCCACCAAATGAGGTGCAAACCTGGATAACTCTACAAACTTTGCCTCATACTGGGACACCGTCATGTTATTTTGTTCCAGTCTAATGAACTCCACTTCCTTCATATAACGAATACTTTCAGGAAAGTACTTGTCATTGAAAAGTTTCAAACGTCTCCCAAGACATCTTTGAGTCGGTTTGGATGGAGTACGCTTCACAGATTCCCACCAGTAATCTGCCTCATTACGAAACATAAAGGTGGCGAATAGAACCTTCTATTCCTCCGTGCATCCCAAGACATTGAATATCTTGGTGATTTGTTTGACCCACGTTTCTGCCTTAATCGGATCCGGCTTTTCCCAGAATTCTGGTGGTCCCAACTCTTTGAACTGCTTGGCTGTGACAAACCGTGCGTTGTTATCATTTCCACCTGTATTTTGTACACGAGTCTCCCTCGTCTGATTTTGTATGAACTGCAAAAAGCTTCTAAACATCCCGTTGTTCATCATCTGCTCAGTGGTGTTGTTCACAGGAGGAACATTGCCAGCCTGTTGTATGTTCTCCTCGTTGGTGAGTAAAGGTGACTCCATGGTCTCATTTACTCCACTGTTAACATTCTCAGTCGACATTCTCAAATACTGCCATAAAACAATGGTTAATTAAGAAATCAACATATCACATAATATCCCTATATACTGACCAACTAACAAATAAGCTTAGGTAGGTGTAAGACCCCGAATTTTATGAAATAAAAGTATTCAATTTTTCTATTCAGTAATTGGTTAAATTGATAAAAGTTAAAGTTAAGGGTGATATATGAAATTTTTTTTTCAAAATAAGCAAGGGGGTATAAAGTATTCATTATTGTCGGGGAATATTCGTTTGGTCGTGGAATATTCTTTCTGTCGGGGAATATTCGTACGACGGCGCAGCCATGTGTGGGCCCCATAACGGAAAGCGATTGGATGAAGAAAACGACAAATATAAGTTGGTTAAAAATAACGGCGTAGTTATTACTGAATTAAGATCGCTTGGAATACCGGTGGTTAAAATACGATGAATGCGTGGTTGCACAAAGACTTTACGATTGCACAATATTGTTGAATTATTGATCCTTACGTAGAAGGCACTACTCAATAATTTTCACAAGAAGTTCTTGTTCAATATTTTATTTTATTGATTCAATAATTCTTTGCGTTGATATTTTATATTATTGTTGTTCAATAATTGTCAACGCACATTATCTCCATTATCGGATCAATAATTCATATTATTTGAATAATATTATTAGATAGCATTATTGGCAATGTCTAGAAAGTTCATCGAGGAGAGGTTTGGTCACCTAATTGCTTGCGCCAAGAAGGAGAAATCCTTATCGGAAAGCCCCTCTTTCTGAGGAACTACTGGTTGTCATAAATGTGATTCGTAATATTATTTGTGAATAATTAATTATTGATTCATATGATAAGAAAATATTTATTTGATGTGGATATAAATGATGGATTTATTTATGTGGTTATAAGTGAAGGAATTAATGATGAGATGTTTTATCAAGATTTGTGAAATGGAGAACAAAATATGGGATTTTCGTAAAAATTAGTTTATTACTTGATTTTGTAAAATCCATAACTCTTTATGTATAATGAGTTAAGAGATGAGCCATATATCAAAAGAAAGCCCTAGAAGTAAGCTAACTCTGTAGAAATTTGAATCACCCAAAATTCTTTGTAGATATTTCATGGTGAAATTTTGAATGAAATCGTCCAAGGACTAATAGTCCAAAAAAATCGTTGTTCTTCAAATTATATTATGTGAGTTATAAATTTTGATCCGACCGTTGGATCGTTGTAATTTTTGGATATGTTATACATACATAAGTTGAGTATATCCACAAATTTTGAACCGTTAAAATGAACGAATGATTTGTTATGAATTTTAAGAGGTGACTGATTCGGAAATTAGGTTTATAATTGATTTTGGTGGAAAATTCTAGAATTGAGTGGGCCCCACTTGTGGTTGGTGAAGAAATGTGCTGAATTTTATTTCAAATGTGGTGGGTGGGAATAGTAGCAGGTAAAGCCATCAGGTTGCATGTGACGCCCCCAAAATTAAGTATACGTCACCCATCTTGGGTCGCCACTTACATGGTACATAAATTCAAATACAACTTACTAATATAACTGTCGTGTACAATACGACATAAACTGTGAGTTTGAATACAAATTTTGTCTACTAGATATTATACAAACTCAAAAGGAGTCCTCATTACGCCTATTATCACACTATTTCACGAATAGTGAGGACTACTAATGCTATCCTCTCGACCATTACTTACGTTCCTCGACTCGTCCCTCTATATGTTCTCATTTCACGAAGAGAACGTTGAAAGAAAAGAGGTGAGCTCAACTAGCCCAATAAGAAATATTATGACTAAGATAATGCGTAATAAATTATCATTAGCCTTCAACAATGTGTTAAACCGATAAAATACAATAGACAACCAGTTTAACGGTTGAATGAACAAGCAATCCATTAAAAGAGTCAAGTAGAGAATAAAGTCTACTATCTTTTAGGTTTTAAAAGGTTTTCATCAATTTTTATCACCGAGACTCGACTTAATAAATAAACCACCACATCTAATCATCCTCGTACTACGGTCCAAGGATTTTCATCAAATTATCAATGGTCATGACTATACCGAATCACCCCCGGTCATAATCATACCAAAACTATCCATCATCGCATTACAGCCACTTCAAGGACTTTTGTCACATCATTTATATCAAGTCATGATTATACTTAGAATGATCCTCGCTCATCATTATACTAAGTTCATCTACGCACGTAAGCGAAAGATAACATAATATAACATGAGGATGATGACAATGACATAGTAATTCAATAAAACAAGTTCAAGAATTATTTAATCCATGAATTATTAACGTCCAAATTGTCAACATGATCTTTGTTTAGTAGAGTAAAATTCAAGAATGATCGGAAGAATATTTCCATGAAAAGATCTTTGGATGAAACGCAAATATCAAGGATATTCTACTAATTTCATGGAGTATAGAAGTCAAAGTTTTAACCAACCGGGTATAATAAAGAATGGAATAACAAAAGAAATCACCATGCATGCGGTGCTTGCATGGACGGTGTTATTCTAACAGAATAATAATAACGGAACCGTGTCGTGAAATTCACACCCAAGCGTGATGTTCCAATGTAATAATAAAGATGGAACCAGGATCCGGTGTAAAACACACGATATAGATATTCCAACGTAGAATGATAAAGATTTTAACCAGTCCCGTGTAAAACACACGCATGTGATGTTCCAACGTAATAATAAAAAGCGGAACCAGTCCTTGTAAAACACGCATGTGATGTTCCAATGTAATAATAGAAGAATGTCACCAAGTATAGGGTAAATCATGATATCTGAGTTATTCCAATGTAATAAATATGAATGGAATAACATAAGATTTCACCAAGTATAGGGTATCGCCATGATACAAAGTTTATGTATAGGGTATGCCACTTTTACAAAAGTTATTCCAACGAATAATAATGAATGGAATAATGTGTTCTCTTCAAGAAGAAAGAATAACACCCACTACCGTAAAAAGAACCTAATATAGAAGTAGTGAAGTAGCGAGAATACTCTTCTTCTTTCTATAATTTTCTCTCTATAGCTTCTTTTTCTATAATTTCTCTCTAGAGTTTCAATGAATTCGTAAGAAAATAATGAAGGAATGAGCTTTCATTTATAGGAAAATGGAATGCATAAGAATTAATCCATGAACGGTCCAGATTGATTTACTTTAATCGACGGTCCATATTTAAAGAAAAATCTTTTAAATAAAATATAATATATTCTATTTATATAAAAACATTTTACTATGCAAACACTATGCAAAACACTATGCAAAATACTATGCAACACTATGCATAATAAAATATAATATATTCTATTTATAGAATAACTTTAATAAAGTATTCTATTTTATATAAAAAGATGTTTACGCTTTTATTACGTTAATAATACGAATAAAACAAAACGTCATTATCGCTATAATAATTCATATTATTAATCGACAATAATGGAATCAAACCGAGTGACTTCTCACATAAGCATCAATAATCAATACCGTGTACTCTTATGCAACCACACGACATCGTATTTTACTTTTTACTACTGAAAGTAGTTCAACAAGAACTACTTAAAACTTCCGCCGTTATTTCAATAAAATATTTTTGTCGTTTTCTCATCCGACAATAATTACATTGTGGGGTCCACCAATGATTGAGTAGTTGTCACGAATATTCCCTCGCTAAACCAGAATATTCCCCAGATTAATCGAATATAATATAACCACTTGCATACTTTGCAAAATTTATAAATACTACCCACAACTATAATATTATCTCAAATTCACACCATAATATTAAAAATTATTTCGACAAAATTTAAATCTTTATTGATAAAATCTGGGTCTCACAATCTCCTCCTTTATGGAATTTAGCCCTCGAAATTAGGTAATGCGTACTGATATGATAAAGAGGTGAGGATACCTTGAATACCTTTATCGTTGAAAATATTAAGTTCATCTTTGCAATCCGACCAAAAGATATCAATTCATCTTTGCACTACGATAAAGATATTTATTAACAATTCATCTTTGCACTACAGCCAAAGATATATAACTGTAAAACCAATAATACCGAGACTACGACAATAGTATCACGACCACGAATTATCCATGCACCAATCGCCGAGGATATTCGTGTTTTCAATCTGATTATGATTATACCCCAACAATCCTCATTCATAATCATACCAAGTCCATCTATGCACGTAAGCCACGTATGACTTTGAACGCATCCATGAATTAATATTTCATTCTTTGAGACTCACCAATAATTAATCCACATCATCGAATCATCCACCTTTCTACAGCCGAGGATATTCATTAAGATCACGACCACAAATTATCCATGCACTACTACCAAAGATAATTGTGTTTTCAATTCTGATTATGATTATACTTAGAATAATCCGTGGTCATAATCATACCAAGTCCATCTATGCACTACAGCCACGATGACTTTCAACATAATATAAACGTGAGGATAATGATATAAAGAATCAATCAAAATGAGATAAAGGATAAATATTAAACATTTATAATATAATTTATCCAGATTCAAGAATATCCCCATGTTATCAATCATTTAATAATCTCATAATCTAATAACATTAATATTATAACAATATTTTAATCACTTCTTAAATTTATAAACAATTTATCTTAATTGTTTACACTTTACCATATAATGCATTTAATCATTCAAAAATGTCATACTCATAAGATATCATCACCAATTATCAAATCTCTCAAAAATATGCATATACTCTATATAGGATTCTTTAGCCATAAAATCCTATTTTCAACTTTATTACTTCACATAACATATTTAACTCATATGTTCAGTAACTAAACTATTTTCATGAAAATACCAAATCAGTCCCAAAAATATTTCTTTTCTAGGATTTAGCATAATATAGTCCCATGATGAAAATATATTTTTCTCGGAATTTTTAAAATTCATTTACTATTTTTCAAAAATCAATTTCTAATTAATTTCTTAAGAAATTAGCTACCTCAAGTTTAACTCCAAAAATTCCCAAATCTTGGCAGGACCTTACACATGTTAACGTGAGCTTCTAGTTTAAATTTCATGGTCATCGGAGTTATAGAACTCCGGTTATAGCGTTTTTCGTCGGAAAAACCTAAATATTAAAATAGTCATAACTTGCAAATTTTAAGTCAGAATGAGCTCATTTTTGGACAGGAGGTACTTTATACCATATACCTTCATGTCCCCAAAGGCCAAAATTTTTCTCATAATTTAAGTGGCCGAAACAGCCTCTCTAAAATTATGGCAGAAGCTTTTTCGGTTTTTGCAGCTTTGTACTCCTTTGCTAAAATCAGTCCACACAAAAATCTACAACACCTTTTCCAGTAATTCCACTTGGATTAGTTAGGTAACTCATAGATCTAACTCTAGGACTTGACCACATTCAAAATTCAAAATATAATAAGAGATATGGTCTATTGAATTTCATGTTACGTTTTTCACTAAAATCGATTTTCAACTCTTTGTGATTTCTAAGAAACTTTCATGTTTTCACATACTAACCAACATAACTCATCATAAAACTTACTAATACTTCATATACCCATGATTTTTATTAGTTCTATACTTTTATTATGACTTTCATCATAATCCACGTAAATGATCCTTTTAGTTGAAGAAATATTTGAGGGTTTAAGAAATGGGTTTTTGTCTTTGGGGTCAATACAAAATTCGATTTCACGTTCTAGGGTAGGCTAGAAGTCTTCAAGAATACGCCAAGAAATTTATTAATGATAGAAATATCATTCAAAATCATATTACTCTCGTCCAAGACTTGGATAAGTCGTCACATTAATACCAACTCGTGACTTCTATCCCTTAACCTGATAAAGACCTCGCAATGATACCTATCAACTTGCCATCTTGATCATGACGTCGCCTCTGAAAAGTCCGGCTTCGTTGTATTCCACACAAGGAAGTCAACAACGAAAGGATCGGGCTCTTTACTTATGGCTTGATATAACAAAGATTAACTTTAGGATTTGGTTACTTTGAATTAGTATAACAGGGTTGGTTAGGAATATGAAAGCTAACAACCTTACAAAAAGAATAATGAGTAGTTAATCAATCGTTTTCAAAAAATTACCTCAAAGGCAAGTATTTTCAAAGAGATAAGATAGGCGAAGTAACGTGAAAGTGTTTATTTGAAACAACAAGATTAATAAACGATTGGAGGTAACGAAGGTTTCTCCCAACGAAGTTTCATAGATAAATCAAAGTCTAATTTCTCCGAGTCAAATTTAAGCGTTGAACGCAAAGCAAGAGAGATAAAAGAATGGGTAGAACCGGTATCTAATAAGGTATAGACTTCGCAAGAATTTATAATTAACTAACTTTGTATAACTTCGTTCGGGTTACCCACTTTTTGAGAAGTCACGAAAAAACTCTTCCCTGAAACCACCGGATTTTGTTTTGTCCAGTATCCGCCTTTGGTGCCACTATCCCAAATGGACTTGACTTTTACTATACGACAAAATCGAGCTAAATGACCTTCTCTTCTTGAAATTTCCACTTCTATTATCTTGGCCATGATTACCACCGTGGTTACCATTCTTGGCATGATAATTTCCCCGATGATGGTTATCATTGTTCAGATGACCGCTACCACCTAAGATGATTATTATCGTGTTGTTGCTCATTACCTTTTGGTTGAAATGACTCAACTGGTCTCATGTGCTTCATTGCTTATCTCAATATTTTCGGATGTCATTTTCAAACACCGCCACAACACAAGGGTTAATTAATATATCAAATATTATCCCTATACTCGTGAGACCAATTAAATACCAAATAAACTTAGGTAGATCATACTAGCGAAGGAATTCCCGTCTCTCCCTCCTAGTTCTTATCTCACATCTTAGCCGGGGATCATATCCTAAGCTTTGATACCAACTGTGGCGCCCCAAAATTAAGTATACGTCACCCATCTTGGGTCGCCACTTACATGGTACATAAATTCAAATACAACTTACTAATATAAGCGTAGGTATACAATACTGACATAAAGCGTGAGTTTGAATACAAATTTTGTCTACTAGATATTATACAAACTCAAAAGGAGTCCTCATTATGACTATTATTATCACACTATTTCACGAATAGTGAGGACTACTAATGCTATCCTCTGGACCATTACTTACGTTCCCAGACTGTCGTCCAGCCTATGTTCTCATTTCACAGAAGAACATGAAAAGAAAAGGTGAGCTCAACTAGCCCAAAGAAGAAATATTATGACTAAGATAATGCGAAATAAATTATCATTAGCCTTCAACATGTTAAACGATAAAATACAATAGACAACCGGTTTAACGTTGAAATGGAACAAGCAATCCATTAAAAGAGTCAAGTAGAGAATAAAGTCTACTATCTTTTAGGTTTTAAAAGTTTTCATCAATTTTTATCATTTGAGACTCGACAATAAATAAACCACCACATCTAATCATCCTCATACCACGGTCAAGGATTTTCATCAAATTATCAATGGTCATGACTATACTTAGAATCACCCCTCATCATAATCATACCAAAAACTATCCATCAACGCATTACAGATACCACTTAGGACTTTTGTCACATCATTTATATCAAGTCAAGTGATTATACCAGAATGATCCCATTCATCATTATTATACTAAGTTCATCTATGCACGTAAGCGAAAGATAACATAATATAACATGAGGATGATGACAATGACATAGTAATTCAATAAAACAAGTTCAAGAATTATTTAATCCATGAATTATTAACGTCCAAATTGTCAACATGATCTTTGTTTAGTAGAGTAAAATTCAAGAATGATCGGAAGAATATTTCCATGAAAAGATCTTTGGATGAAACGCAAATATCAAGGATATTCTACTAATTTCATGGAGTATAGAAGTCAAAGTTTTAACTAACCGGGTATAATAAAGAATGGAATAACAAAAGAAATCACCATGCATGCGGTACTTGCATGGACGGAGTTATTCAATGTAATAATAATAATTAACCGGTCGGTGAAATTCACAATCGGGATGTTCCAATGTAATAATAAAGATGGAACCGGATCCTGTAAAACACACGATAGGATATTCCAACAGAATGATAAAGATTTTAACCAGGTCCTGTAAAACACATGCATGACAGGATGTTCCAATGAGAATAATAAAAAGCGGAACCGGTCCTGTAAAACACACGACATGGATGTTCCAATGTAATAATAGAAGAATGTCACCAAGTATAGGGTAAATCACGTATCTGAGTTATTCCAATGAATAAATATGAATGGAATAACATAAGGATTTCACCAAGTATAGGGTATCTGATACAAAGTTATGTATAGGGTATGCCACTTTTATAGGTTATTCCAATGTAATAATAATGAATGGAATAATGAAGTTCTCTTCGAAGAAGAATAACACCCACACCGTAAAAAGAAACCGAATATATAAGTAGTGAAGTAGCGAGAATCTCTTCTTCTTTCTATAATTTTCTCTATATAACTTTTCTATAATTTCTCTCTCAGAGTTTTTGATGAATTAAGTAAGAAAATAATGAAGGAATGAGCTTATTTATAGGAAAATGGAATGCATAAGTAATTAATCCATGAACGGTCCATTGATTTACTTTAATCTGACGGTCCATATTTAAAGAAAAATCTTTTAAATAAAATATAATATATTCTATTTATATAAAAACATTTTACTATGCAAACACTATGCAAAACACTATGCAAAACACTATATCAACACTATGCAAATAAAATATAATATATTCTATTTATAGAATAACTTTAATAAAGTATTCTATTTTATATAAAAAGATGTTTCGCTTTTATTACGTTAATAATACTGAATAAAACAAAACGTCATTATCGCTTATAATAATTCATATTATTAATCGACAATAATGGAATCAAACCGAGTGACTTCTCACATAAGCATCGATAATCAATACCGGTAATGCTTTGCTATGCAACCACACGATATTCTTTGTCTTTTACTACCGAGTAGTTCAACAATAACTACTGTAAAACTTCCGCCGTTATTTCAATAAAATATTTTTGTCGTTTTCTCGATCAAATGAATAATTACATTAGGGGTCCACCAATGATTGGTAGTTGTCACGAATATTCCTGCTAAACCGAATATATTCCCAGATTACAATCGAATATAATATAACCACTTGCATACTTTGCAAAATTTATAAATACTACCCACAACTATAATATTATCTCAAATTCACACCATAATATTAAAAATTATTTCGACAAAATTTAAATCTTTATTGATAAAATCTGGGGTCTCACATTCTGCGGAGTTAAGTCTGCCTTGACGTCTTAACATTTTCCTATAAATAGAGGGCTAAGTTAAATTGAAAATCACACCGAAACAAAGTTTCTCTCTTTCTCTCTCTAGATTATTGAGTGTAATTTGTGAGTATTTAGATACTTGGTGAGTTGATATTCATCGGTCTGCAAGTTTCCTTGATGTCGTATCCGATATCCTGTCGAAGTCTTTACTTTCTTTTGAGGTAAGGGATAGTAAGGATATTTTTTTTTGTAATGATATTATTTCTTCAATATCATTATCTTTGAAATGTTGATCTGAAGTTTTATCAAATTTGGAACTTTTTCATGTATGTGGTTACTTATTCATGAGTTACTTATTCACGAGTTACTATTCATGAGTTACTATTCACGAGTTCTTATTCACGAGTACTATTCATGAAGCGTGAAAATGTTTTTTTGGAATTTCTATCTTTTGGTGTCGAGTTCTTATTCACGATATCTGACCTTATTCACGATATCTGACCTTTATTCACGAATCTGGTGACTATTCAATTTAAAAATGAAAATTTTTCTTTTAAATCTAAAATATCTATTCGGATACTAGCTTTGATTGTATCCATGTTTTGATCATTCTTGAATTTTACACCACTATGATTATTTTTGAGGTATTTTTGGGCGTGGATAAAACCAATGCAAAGATGAATGATTTCAAGAATATCTTTGGCACGTAGTGCAAAGATGAACAGTGTTTAAATGAACATGACCAATCGATGAATATCTTTAGCCATGAGTGCAAAGATGAATTATTGATGAATATCTTTTGCTCAGTAGTCTGAAGATGACTTGTTGATGAATATCTTAGCTTTGTGTAGTGCAAAAGATGAATTATTGATGAATATCTTTTGTCAGTAATGCAAAGATGACTGTTGTTGAATATCTTTAGCTTTGTAGTGCAAAGATGAATTATTGATGAATATCTTTGGCTTGTAATGCAAAGATGACCCGTTGTTGAATATCTTTAGCACAGGTGTAAAGATGAATCTGTTGATGAATATCTTTGGCCGTGGTGCAAAGATGAATTTATTAGTATGATTATGAATAGGAATGCGTGATTTGGTATAACCATGATCTTTGATGTTTCGGTAAAGACAAGTGATGAAAATTATCTTTGTCTTGGATGAGGAAAGGAATTTAGAACTACAATTACGATTATGAGTTATACACGTGATTGTGGACAAGAATTGTTGATTGATGTTACGAGGATAAAACATTGTTGGTGGATTTTTAACATGGAGAAGACAATAGACTTTATAGTCTATTTGACTCTTCTAATGGATTGCTTTCATTCATTGCAACTATGGTTGAAAAGTTTTATCATCTACCATATGTTCTAAATCTCGATTTATTCTTGATGAAGACTATTGATAATTTATTTATCTTTAGTCATAATATTCTTTTCTTGAGCTAGTTGTGCTCACCCTTTTGTTTCACAATTCCTTTCGTAATAAAAATGTAGTATTTGGGTCGAAAGCGGGGGATAGCGAGGAATAGAGTGGTGGTCTATAGATGTTGAGGGTGAGGTGAATTTAACTTGGAATGGTGTTTTGTCACTATCATACAAGATGTCTAATGACATACAACCTCGTGTTATCATAAGACATGGTTGTGCTCATCCACTTCTTGAGTATATTTACAAGCACTACCTATATAATCTTGGTGTTTGTTTGGAGTATAATACCCAATTAGAGACAATTGGAGATAATGATATGTCAAGAGAAGACTCACCATCGGGAAGAATATGATAGTAATCTTCTCGTTTTTCTTTGGGGTTTATTGGGTTAACCAAGGATAATTACGTGGCCATATGATATCTACCATAACCTAAAAGCATGGCCTCCCATGTATGAAGGTTTCCTTGAGCACTTCCCAAAGATTCTAATTTCTAAAATAGTTTTTGGTATGTACCTTTATGTAAGGTGTCATGGTGACGTGTTATCCAAGTTGGTGTCGAGTTACATTTGGTATATATTGGTATCCAAACTCACGGCATATATGTGTTGTTGTATTTTGCACGACAATTGTTGTAATAAAGTTGTAGTTATTTACATACCATGTATTTAACGACTCGAGAATAGGTTGGATGGAATGGACCTATTTTGGGGTTGTTACATTTGTATCGAGCTTAGGGATATGATCTCTGGCGGAGATCGGGGAATAGAACTAGGAGGGAGAGATGAGTAAATCCTTCGCTAGTGTGTCTACCTAAGCTTATTTGTTGGTCGACCATAATATCGAGATATTATGTGATATGTTAATTTGCTCAATTAACCTTTGTTTTGAAGTCGTATTCTAGAATGATATCCGAAAATACGAGGAGATGAGCAATGGAGAAATCATGATGACGGGGAGATAGAATCGAAATGAAAACAAGGTATTCTCAACTCTTTGAAATACAGTGTACGTAAATTTGGGGACGAAATTTCATAAGGAGGGAGATTGTAAGACCCGAATTTTATGAAATAAAAGTATTCAATTTTTCTATTCAAGAATTGGTTAAATTGATAAAAGTTAAAGTTAAGGGTGATATATGAAATTTTTTTTTCAAAATAAGCGAGGGGTATAAAAGTATTCATTATTATTCTGGGAATATTACGTTTGGTCGTGGAATATTCTTTACGTCTTGGGAATATTCGATATGCGGCGGTAGCGACCATGTGGGCCCCATAACTGAAAAGCGATTGGATGAAGAAAACGACAAATATAAGTTGGTTAAAAATAACGGCGTAGTTATTACTGAATTAAGATCGTTGGAATACCCGGTGGTTAAAATACTGATGTCTGGCGTGGTTGCATAAAGAAGCATACTTTACAGTATTGCACAATATTGTTGAATTATTGATCCTTACGTAGAAAGGCACTACTCAATAATTTTCACAGAATTCTTGCTCAATATTTTATTTTATTGATTCAATAATTCTTTGCGTTGATATTTTATATTATTGTTGTTCAATAATTGTCACCGCACATTATCTCCATTATCGGATCAATAATTCATATTATTTGAATAATATTATTAGATAGCATTATTGGCAATGTCTAGAAAGTTACATCAAGGAGAGGTTTGGTCACCTAATTGCGGCGCCAAGATGAGGAGAAATCCTTATCGGAAAGCCCTCTTTCACAGGAACGGCACTTTGGTTGTTATGCATAAATGTGATTCTGTAATATTATTTGTGAATAATTAATTATTGATTCATATGATAAGAAAATATTTATTTGATGTGGATATAAATGATGGATTTATTTATGTGGTTATAAGTGAAGGAATTAATGATGAGGTGTTTTATCAGTATTTGTCGAAATGGAGAACAAAATATGGGATTTTCAGAAAAATTAGTTTATTACTTGATTTTGTAAAATCCATAACTCTTTGTGTATAATGAGTTAAGAGATGAGCCATATATCAAAAGAAAGCCCTAGAAGTAAGCTAATGTAGAAATTTGAATCACCCAAAAATTCTTTGTAGATATTTCGTGGTGAAATTTTGAATGAAATCGGTCCAAGGACTAATAGTCCGAAAAATCGGTGTTCTTCACTATATTATGCGTGAGTTATAAATTTTGATCCGACCGTTGGATCGTTGTAATTTTTGGATATGTTATACATACATAAGTTGAGTATATGTCCACAAATTTTGAACCGTTAAAATGAACGAATGATTTGTTATGAATTTTAAGAGGTGGTGATTCGAAAATTAGGTTTATAATTGATTTTGGTGGAAAATTCTAGAATTGAGTGGGCCCCACTTGTGGTTGGTGAAGAAATGTGCTGAATTTTATTTCAAATGTGGTGGGTGGGAATAGTAGCGGTAAAAGCCATCGGGTTCTGCGAGTTAAATGCGCTTTTGCGTCTTAACATTTTCCTATAAATAGAGGGCTAAGTTAGAATTGAAAATCACACGAAAACAAAGTTTTCTCTCTTTCTCTCTCTAGATTATTGAGTGTAATTTGTGAGTATTTAGATACTTGGTGAGTTGATATTCATCGGTGCAAGTTTCCTTCAATCATATCCGATATCCCGTCGAAGTCTTTCTTTCTTTTGAGGTAAGGGATAGTAAGGGATATTATTTTTTTGTAATGATATTATTTCTTCAATATCATTATCTTTGAAATGTTGATCTGAAGTTTTATCAAATTTAGAACTTTTTCATGTCGGGGTTACTATTCATGAGTTACTATTCACGAGTTACTATTCATGAGTTACTTATTCACGAGTTCTTATTCACGAGTACTATTCATGAAGCGTGAAAATGTTTTTTTGGAATTTCTATCTTTTGGTGTCGAGAGTTACTATTCACGTGTCTGACCTTATTCACGATATCTGACACTATTCACGAATCTTTCAACTATTCATAGAAAAATGAAAATTTTTCTTTTAAATCAAAATATCTATTCGGATACTAGCTTTGATTGTATCCATGTTTTGATCATTCTTGAATTTTACACCACTATGATTATTTTGAGGTATTTTTGGACGTGGATAAAACCAATGCAAAGATGAATGATTTACGAAGAATATCTTTGGCTCAGTAGTGCAAAGATGAGCAGTGTTTAAATGAACATGACCAACTGATGAATATCTTTTTGCAGATGAGTGCAAAGATGAATTATTGATGAATATCTTTTGCTTTCGTAGTCTGAAGATGACTTGTTGATGAATATCTTAAATTTGTAGTGCAAAGATGAATTATTGATGAATATCTTTTGCTCGTAATGCAAAGATGACTGTTGTTGAATATCTTTAGCACAGAGTGCAAAGATGAATTATTGATGAATATTTTTGGCTTGTAATGCAAAGATGACCCGTTGTTGAATATCTTTGCTTTGTAGTGTAAAGATGAATCTGTTGATGAATATCTTTGGCCCGTGGTGCAAAGATGAATTTATTAGTATGATTATGAGCGAGGCTGTGATTTGGTATAACCATGATCTTTGATGTTTCGGTAAAGACAAGTGATGAAAATTATCTTTGTCTTGGACGAGGAAAGGAATTTAGAACTACAATTACGATTATGAAGTTATACACGTGATTGTGGACAAGAATTGTTGATTGATGTTACGGGGATAAAACATTGTTGGTGGATTTTTAACATGGAGAAGACAATAGACTTTATAGTCTATTTGACTCTTCTAATGGATTGCTCATTCATTTACGTAACTATGGTTGAAAAGTTTTATCATCTACCATATGTTCTAAATCTACGATTTATTCTTGATGAAGACTATTGATAATTTATTTATCTTTAGTCATAATATTCTTTATTGAGCTAGTTATGGTTCTCACCCTTTTGTTTCACAATTCCTTTCGTGTAATAAAAGTGTAGTTTGGGTCGAGCGGGGATAGCGAGGAATAGAGTGGTGGTCTATAGATGTTGAGGGTGAGGTGAATTTAACTTGGAATGGTGTTTTGTCACTATCATACAAGATGTCTAATGACATACAACCTCGTGTTATCATAAGACATGGTTGTGCTTTCATCCACTTCTTGAGTATATTTACAAGCACTACCTATATAATCTTGGTGTTTGTTTGGAGTATAATACCCAATTAGAGACGATGGAGATAATGATATGTCGAGAAGACTCACCATTGGGAAGAATATGATAGTAATCTTCTCGTTTTTCTTTGGGGTTTATTGGGTTAACCAAGGATAATTCCGCCATATGATATCTACCATAACCTAAAAGCATGGCCTCCCATGTATGAAGGTTTCTTTGAGCACTTCCCAAAGATTCTAATTTCTAAAAGCAGTTTTTGATTGTACCTTTATGTAAGGTGTCATGGTGACGTGTTATCCAAGTTGGTGTCGAGTTACATTTGGTATATATTGGTATCCAAACTCACAAACATATGTGTTGTTGTATTTTGCACGACAATTGTTGTAATAAAGTTGTAGTTATTTACGTACCATGTATTTAACGACTCGAGAATAGGTTGGATGGAATGGACCTATTTTGGGGTTATTCTGATGGGACACACTAGCGAAGGATTTACTCGTCTCTCCCTCCTGAGTTCTATTCCCCCATCTCCGCCAGAGAGATCATATCCTTAAGCTTTAATACCAATCATGGCGCCCCCCAAAATAGGTATACATCACCCATTTTGAGTCGTCAATAACATGGTATGTAAAACAACTACAACTTTATTAACACAACATGAAAACTGTGAGTTTAAATACAAATATTGCCGTCTAGACAATATTCATACCCAAATAAGTCCTCATTACAATTATTGGTACATTATTTTACAAAAATGGTGAGGACTACTAAAACAACTTTCTAGAATCATCATTCCACACCCCGACTAGAACTCGCTACATTCTCGTCTCCTTAGAAGAAAAATAGAACAAAAAGGAAAAGGGTGAGCTCAACTAGCCCAGTAAAGAATATTATGACTAAGATAATATAGAACAAATTATCGTTAGTATTCAACAGGGAAAAATCTGATAAAATACAATAGACAACAAGTTTCAGATCAATATTCGCAGCGGAAATAATAATTCATAGAAAAGTTACGTGGAGAATGAAATCTACTTTTATCTATGAATTTAAAAGTCCATCATCAATATTTTATCCCTGTAACATCAATCAATATTCATCTTGAATCAAATATTCATCTTTGCTTTTCTACAAAGGCCAAAGATATTCATCAAAATTCATTCATTTTTGCACTACTGAATAAAGATATTCATAATACCATCATTTAGGATGAGGATGATGAAAAATATTTTAAAGAAAAGCGAATCCAGTTGAAACAAAAGAGCAAATATTAAGGATTAGTACTTTAAATGATCCAAGTTCAAAAATACTTCATTAATAATCATAGTGAAGTAAAATTCAAGAATGATCAAAACATGGATACAATCAAAGCTATTATCCATAATAGATATTTTGGATAAAAAACAAAAATTTAATTTTTCTGTGAATAATCTTAGTAATCATGAATAATGTATGCAGATATCGTGAATAATGTCGTATACGTGAATAAGTAACCCTGACACTAAAAAGACAAGAATTTCACAAGTAGAATCTTACCAATAATTCGGCATAATGATATTAGAAGAAATAATATCATTTTTAAAAAAATAATATCCCTTACCTTGAAAAAGACTGTATTTCAAATTTGGAATCTTTGGATATAGTCTTTGAAAGGAACTTGCACCAGATATAGCAACACTCAAAGTATCAAAATACTCACAAGAATACACTCGATAATATAGAGAGAGAAAGAGAGAAAAAACTTCAGTTTCTGATGTGATTTTCAATTCTAACCTAAGCACCCTATTTATAGGAAAATGCTTAGAACACCAAAGCAGAAAATTTAATAAAATATTAATATATTTATATAAATTTTCCTTAGCCCACATTTTTGGTCTAGACATCAGCCACCAACCCACCAAAATAAAAAAAACGCTTTTGTTAATAAAATTATTTAAAACTTCTAGAAATTGATTATTTTGAAACTCCGGAACTTAAATAATTCATAATAAATAGCCCTTTTGTCAAAAAAATTTGAAATCTTGGGTCTCGATCAGAAACTATGTATACTGGCATACCATGTAGTCTTACAATCTCGTTTATATATATATATGAGCAAGACGTTCAAGTGTATAAGTTTCTCGTATTGGTAAAAATGAGCAGACTTGGTCAACCTATCAACAATGACCCAAATTGCATCTATGCCTTGAGAAACCTTGGGAAGACTAGTAACGAAATCCATGGTAATGTGCTCCCACTTTCATTCTGGAATTTCAAGTGGTTGCAATGGACCTTTTGGTACTTGTTGCTCCGCCTTGACTCGTTGACAAGTTAGACACCTTGAGATAAACATCGCTATCTCTCTCTTCATATTTCTCCACCAAAATGTATGACGAAGATCACGATACATTTTGGTACTCCCAGGATGGATTGCAAACGGTGTGTTGTGCGCCTCCATCATGATTTTATACTTTAAATCGTAATTCGTTAGGAACACAAAGTCCAGGTTGACTCAAGTATTCCTTCTTCATCGATTCTTGCTTCCGGCATAGCACCTTCTTGCACTTTCTTCCTCATACGCATCAGCTTCCGATCTATAACTTGAGAAACTTTAACTTTATCAATTAAAGTCGGTTCAACTCATATATTCGCCATCATCACATGGGTCCCTTGAGTTTTTAACTCTATCTCTATCCTTTACAAGTCACACAAAATGGGCCTTTCGTTGTCAATATCGCTTTTCATACTCGCGATATGATCTTCTACTCAATGCGTCGGCTACCACGTTTCGCTTTTCGGGATGGTATTGGATGGTATGATCATAATCTTTCAATGATTCAAGCCAACGTCGTTGTCGCATGTTGAGTTCCTTTTGAGTGAAGAAATATTTGAGGCTTTTATGATCCGTAAAGATCTCCACTTTCTCCTCATACAAGTAATGAAAGTAGTATGCACACAAGCCAATCATGTTTGATGATAAAGCATATACTCTGTAACAATCTTATTCATTTATTGATAAAAAGTATTAATTTATTAAAGGCTTTTAATTATCTACATGATGTTGTTTTATAATATGTGATAAACCCATAGTTTTAAGCAATCCTTTTAGAATAATGATGATGATCATTCTAATGAGATCTAAATTCTTAAAAAGTTTAAAACTAAAATAGTTCCCAATCATTGGATTACTAAATTGGAGATCAGTGAATCCGGGTAGATTGGTACATACGTTGCTTGCTCATTGAATGAGGATGATTGATCTCATGATCATTTGTGTGGAGACACTAAAGCAAGTATGTAGGTGCTTATTAGAGAATAAGTTCACTTTGAACGTTGGCTCATTAAGGAATACCTAATGGAGTTTTACTTGCTGTCGATAGGAATTCTGTAGTGATAGTAGTACAAGTAATCCTTGGACTTGAGATCATCATAGTATCTTGTGTATGATGAGTTATACTTTGACTTATTCCTTAAGACCTTTAGGGTATATCAAAGGGTATGCTTGGGTATAATAAGTTGTACATGGAGATAATGTATGATCAATAAAGAATCTACCACTTCTATTAAAAGAAGAGAAGTGTCCTATGTGATTCGATAAATGACAACCCAGTATCTAACACGGTATAGACTTCGCAAGAGCCTATGATTAACTTACCCGTGATAATTTTATTCAGGTTCCTCCTCACGAGAAAAAAAAAACGCTCTCTCTTAAACTACCGGCTTTGGTTTGTCTGGGACAGCCTTTGGTGCCTCCATCCTAGTCTTCGGTAAACGATAAAATCGAGCTAAGTGACCTTCTCTTCCACAATTATAACATGCTTTGGATGGCATGGCGCAGTTCGGACTGATATGTCCCTCTCCTCCACATTTGAAGCATATGATAGGTGGTCTTTCTCCTTCCTTAACAACGGGTGGTCTTTGGTCTTGACGTCTTTCCATCATTGTTGAATCTCCTTTTCTTGAAATGTCCATTCTTATTGTTTTGGCCCTAATTACCACCGGCGGTTACCATATTTAACTGTTGATTCCCTCCGTTTGTTGTCACCGCTTGATGACTACTCTCCATTGGTATTATAATTTTTGCTTACTCTCTTTTTTAGTTAAGTTGACTCGTTATCGCGCTCCACTAATCGAGCCCTATTTACAACATCCGAATAAAAACGCGGTTTATGAAATAAGATGTTGACGTATCTCCTGACTTCAAACCTCTTAAAAACATTCGCGCCATTCTCTTTCATTATCCACCAAGTGGACGAAACCGTGATAACTCAAGTAAATTTTGCCTCGTATCATGCGACACGGCCATATTGTTTTGTTCCAACTTGATAAACTCCACCTCCTTCATGTGGCGAATACTTTCGGAAAGTATTTGTCGTTGAATGACTCTGGAACTTCTCCCAAGATATCTTGATCTGACCGAAGTTGAGTACGTTTCTGGAATTCCCACCATTAATATTATAACAATATCATTAATATTATAACAATATTTTAATCACTTCTTAAATTTATAAACAATTTATCTCAATTGTTTACGCTTTACCATATAATGCATTTAATCATTCAAAAATGCCATACTCATAAGATATCATCACCAATTATCAAATCCTTTATCAAAATATGCATATATTCTATATAGGATTCTCTAGCCATAAAATCCTATTTTCAACTTTGTTACTTCATATAACATATTTAACTCATATGTTCAGTAATTAAACTATTTTCATGAAAATACCAAATCAGTCCCAAAAATATTTCTTTTCTAGGTTTTAGCATAATATAGTCCCATAATGAAAATATATTTTTCTCTGAATTTTTAAAATTCATTTACTATTTTTCAAAATCAATTTATAATTAATTCCTTAAGAAATTAGCTACCTCAAGTTTAACTCCAAAATTCCCAAATCTTGGCAGGACCTTACACATGTTAACGTGAGCTTCCATTTTAAATTTCATGGTCATCTGAGTTATAGAACTCCAGTTATAAGCGTTTTTTAAAAAACCAAAATAAAATATTGAAATAGTCATAACTTGCTCATTTTAAGTCAGAATGAACTCATTTTTGGACAGGAGGTACTTTATACCATATACCTTCATGTCCCAAAAGGCCAGAATTTTTCTCATAATTTAAGTGGCCGAAACAGCCCGTCTAAAATCATGGCAGCAGCTTTTTCGGTTTTTGCAGTTTTGCACTCCTTTGCTAAAATCAGTCCACACAAAAATCTACAACACCTTTTCCAGTAATTCCACTTGGATTAGTTAGGTAACTCATAGATCTAACTCTAGGACTTGACCATACTCAAAAATTCAAAATATAATAGGAGATATGGTCAATTGAATTTTATGTTACGTTTATCACCAAAATCTGATTTTCAACTCTTTGTGATTTCTAAGAAACTTTCATGTTTTCACATACTAACCAACATAACTCATCTTAAAACTTACTAATACTTCATATACCCATGATTTTCATCAGTTCTATACTTTTATTATGACTTTCATCATAATCCATGTAAACAGATCCTTTTAGTTGAAGAAATATTTGAGGGTTTAAGAAATGGGTTTTTGTACTGGGGTCAATACAAAATTCGATTTCACGTTCTAGGGTAGGCTAGGAAGACTTCAAGAATACGCTAAAAAATTTATTAATGATAGAAATATCATTCAAAATCATATTTCTCTCTCCAAGACTTGGATAGTACGTCACATTAATACCAACTGTGACTTCTATCCCTTAACTGATAAGACCTCACAATGATACCTATCAACTTGCCATCTTCAACACGACGTCGCCACTGAAAAAGTCCGGCTTCGCATTTTTCATTTCACACAAGGAAGTCAACAACGAAAGGATCGGGGCTCTTTCTTATGGCTTGATATAACAATGATTAACTTTAGGGTTTGGTTACTTTGAATTAAGTATAACAAAGTTGGTTAGGAATATGAAAGCTAACAACCTTACAAAAAGAATAATGAGTAGTTAATCAATCATTTTCAAAAATTACCTCAAAGGCAAGTATTTTCAAAGAGATAAGATCGACAGGTAACGCGAAAATGTTTATTTGAATCAAACAAGATTTAAAAATAGTAGCGATAACGAAGGCTCCTACTAACGGTTTCAACCAATAAGTCAAAGTTTAACTTCTTCTTGAGTCAAATTTAAACGTTGAACACAACTAGGTGAAATAAAAGAGTGGGTAGAATCGTATCTAACACGGTATAGACTTCGCAAGAGCTTATGATTAGCTTACCCGTGATAATTTTATTCGTGTTCCTCGTCACGAGAAAAAAAAAACGCTCTCTCTTAAACTACTAGGCTTTGGTTTGTCTCGGGATGACCTTTGGTGCCTCCATCCTAGTCTTGATGAAAACGATAAAATCGAGCTAAGCTAAGTGACCTTCTCTTCCACAATTATAACATGCTTTGACGGCATGGCGCGATTCGGATCGATGTGTCCCTCTCCTCCACATTTGAAGCATATGATAGGTGGTCTTTCTCCTTCCTTAACAACGGGTCTTTGGTCTTTGACGTCTTTCCATCATTGTTGAATCTCCTTTTCTTGAAATGTCCATTCTTATTGTTTTGGCCTCGATTACCACCGGTGGTTACCATATTTGGCCCGTTGATTCCTCCACGTTTGTTGTCACCGCTTCACGACTACTCTCGCCGGTATTATAATTTTGCTTACCGCTTCTCTTTTAGTTCGGTTGACTCGTTATCACGCTCCACTAATCGAGCCCTATTTACAACATCCCGAATAAAAACGCAGCTTTATGAGAAATAAGATGTTGACATATCTTTTTGGCTTCAAACCTCTTAAAAACATTCGCGCCATTCTCTCTTCATTATCCACCAAGTGGGGCCGAAACCGTGATAACTCCGCAAATTTTGCCTCGTATTGCGACACCTGGTCATATTGTTTTGTTCCAACTTGATAAACTCCACCTCCTTCATGTGGCGAATACTTTCAAAAAGTATTTGTCGTTGAACAGCTCTGGAACTTCTCCCAAGATATCTTCAAGACAAAGAAGTTGAGTACGCTTTTACCGATTCCCACCAAGAATCGCCTCTCCGCAAGAATATAAAGGCGTGCAAAAGGAACCTTTGCTCCTCTGAGCATCCCAAGACATCAAATATCTTGGTAATCTGCTTTATCCATGCTTCCGCCGTAAGTGGTTTTGGCTCTCCCTTAAACTCCGGTGGTCCCAGCTCTTTGAATTGTTTAGCGATGACCGCAGAGAGTTTTCCGTGTTTCCACCTACGCTTTTGGACAGCGATCGCTTTAGCTTGATGTTGTATGAATTCTAAAACTTCTTAAACGTCTGCATGGCGTTAATCAATTGATCGGTGTTGTTGTTTACGGAGAGGATTATCGCCATCCTGTTGCACATTGTCCTCGATTATTGATCCGTGGAGAATCAATACTCTCGTGCTCCATTCCTATTCTCAACATTCTCGGATGCCATTTTCAAACACCGCCACAAAATAAGGGTTAATTGACATGCAACATATTATCACTATACTCGACCGACCAATCAAATACCAAATAAACTTAGGTAGGTCATACTAATGCGAAGGTATTCCCGTCTCTCCCTCCTAGTACAATTCTCACATCTTAGCAGGATCATATCCTAAGCTCGATACCAACCGCGACGCCCCCAAAATTATGTATACGCCACCCATCTTGGGTCGCCACTTACATGGTACATAAATTCAAATACAACTTACTAATATAATCGTAGGTATATAATACGACATAAACCGTGAGTTTGAATACAATATTGTCTACTAGATATTATACAAACTCAAAAGGAGTCCTCATTACAACTATTATCACACTATTTCACGTAATAGTGAGGACTACTAATGCTATCCTCTCGACCATTACTCCGCTCCCCGACTTCGTCCCAAATTATGTTCTCATTTCACGAAGAGAAAAGGTGAAAGAAAGGGTGAGCTCAACTAGCCCAAAGAAGAAATATTATGACTAAGATAATGCGTAATAATTTATCATTAGCCTTCAACAAAGGTTAAACCGATAAAATACAATAGACAACAAGTTTAATCTGCAGTGAATAAGCAATCCATTAAAAGAGTCAAGTAGAGAATAAAGTCTACTATCTTTTAGGTTTTAAAAGGTTTTTCATCATTGTTATAAATTTGACTCACTTTTAATAAATAATCCACATCATCGAATCACCCCTCGCACTACTACTGAAGGATATTCATCAAATTATCAATGGTCATGACTATACCGAATCACCCCGGTCATAATCATACCAAAAACTATCCATCAACGCATTACAGTGCCACCGAGGACTTTTATCACATCATTTATAACAAGCCATGATTATACCGAATGATCCTCTCGTCATAATCATACTAAGTTCATCTATACACGTAAAGTTCAAGATAACATAATATAACATGAGGATGATGACAATGACATAATAATTCAATAAAACAAGTTCAAGAATTATTTTATCCAGAATTATTAACGTCCAAATTGTCAAAATGATACTTTGTTTTGTAGAGTAAAATTCAAGAATGATCGTAAGAATATTTCCATGAAAAGATATCTTTGGATGAAACGCAAATATCAAGGATATTCTACTAATTTCATGGAGTATAGAAGTCAAAGTTTTAACCAACCGGGTATAATAAAGAATGGAATAACTAAAGAAATCACCATGCATGTGGTACTTCAGATGTAGAGTTATTCCAATGTAATAATAATAACGGAACCAGTCGTGAAATTCACAATCGGCTGCAGGATGTTCCAACAGAATAATAAAGATGGAACTGATCCGTGTAAAACACACGTATAGGATATTCCAATGAATGATAAAGACGGAACCGAGTCCTAAAAAAACACATGCATGTGATGTTCCAACGGAATAATAAAGACGAATCGTGTCCGTAAAACACACGCATGTGGATGTTCCAACAGAATAATAAAAATTTTAACTAGGTCCTGTAAAACACACGACATGGATGTTCCAAATGAATAATAAAGACAGAATAATAGAAGAATGTCACCAAGTATAGGGTAGTCCACGTGATACGAAGTATTCCAATGTAATAATAAGGAATGGAATAACGAAGTTCTCTTCTTCATGAATACAAAAGAATAATATCCCTTACGAGTACAACAAATAATAATATTCCTACCTTAGAAGAACCGAATATTGGCGAAGGTGAAGTAGCGAATACTTTTCTTCTTTCTCTCTATAGTTTCTCTCTCTAGAGTTTCATTGAATTCGTGAAAATAATGAAGCACTAGGCCTCTATTTATAGAAGATTTTTAGCTTAAAGACCGCCATGTGAAAAGCGAAAAGCTGGCTTGACGCGGTTTAGTGATGTGAAAAGAAAAGTGGTTTGGCGCACCAGAATGTGAAACGACAAGTGGTTCGGCGCTTTGTAATGTGAAACGACAAGTGGTTTTGGACGCCTCTCGGTCTGGTAAAGGTAATTACTATTGTGAAGGTAATTACTATTCACAAGGGTAATTACTTCGATTAATTACTATTGACGAAGGTAATTACTATATCGACGGTAATGAAGGTAAATAATATTTATTGACGAAGGTAATTACTATTCACAAAGGTAATTATTATTGACGAAGAGACTCTTAGATAATGACATATGGCCCCCCATAAAATAATCAAACTTACCACAAACGTCTCATAATGCAGACTTTTATATACATTAAGGATTGAATAAATATTACCACAAATCATTTTATTTTTAATCAACACATTTTTAATCTTTCAACAATTATTAATCATTTATAACTTGTCGTCTCAATTAATAATATAACATATTATACTGATGATCTTTGTGACAATAATTGAATCAATAATATAAGAGATATGATGCAAAGAATTATCAGAGTGATAATTGAGCATAAATGAGTGACTTCTCACGTAAGCATCAATAATTAATACCGTGTGCTACTTATGCAACCACGCCAGACATCGCATTTTTTTACCACCGGGTAGTTCAATAGTTTTAACGGTAACACCTCCGTAGTTATTTTTATAAAATATTTTTGTCGTTTTCTCGATTCGATAATAATTACATTATGGGGTCCACCAATGATTGAGCCACATTGTCATTTAATATTCCCTAACAAAAGAATATTCCCCACCAAACGAATATTTTATAACAACTTGCATACTTTGCAAAATTTATAAATACTACCCACAACTATAATATTATCTCAAATTCACACCATAATATTAAAAATTATTTCGACAAAATTTAAATCTTTATTGATAAAATCTTGGGTCTCACAATCTCCCTCCTTATGGAATTTCCCTCGAAATTAGAATGGTACGACACTGTATGATAAAGAGGTGAGGATACCTTGAATACCTTTATCGTTAAAAATATTAAATTCATCTTCGCAATCCTACCAAAGATATTCATTAACAATTCATCTTTGCACTACAGGCCAAAGATATACAACTGTAAAACCAATAATGCTGAGACGCAGCTTAATAGTATCACGACCACGAATTATCCATGCACCACTGGCCAAGGATATTCGTGTTTTCATTTACGGTCATGATTATACCGAATAATCCTTGGTCATAATCATACCAAGTCTATCAATGCACTACGACCAAAGATGACTTTTACCACATCCATGAATTAATATTTCATTGCTGAGACTCAGCTCAATAATTAATCCATATCATCGAATCATCCCTGCACTACAGGCCAAGGATATTCATTAGTATCACGACCACGAATTATCCATGCACTACGGCCAAAGATAATTGTGTATTCATTAGTATCACGACCACAAATTATCTATGCACTACTGCCAAAGATAATCGTGTATTCATTAGTATCACGACCACAAATTATCCATGCACTACGGCCAAAGATAATCGTGTATTCATTAGTATCACGACCACAAATTATCCATGCACTACGACCAAAGATAATCGTGTATTCATTAGTATCACGACCACAAATTATCCATGCACTACTACTACCAAAGATAATCGTGTATTCATTAGTATCACGACCACAAATTATCCATGCACTACGGCCAAAGATAATCGTGTTTTCAATTACTAAGTATGATTATACCGAACAATCCTCGGTCATAATCATACCAAGTCCATCTATGCACTACAGCCACGATGACTTTCAACATAATATAAGCGTAAGAGGATAACGATATAAAGAACCAATCAAATGAGATAAAGGATAAATAGTAAACATTTATAATATAATTTATCCGAGGATTCAAGAATATTCCCATGTTATCAATCACTTAATAATCTCATAATCTAATATCATTAATATTATAACAATATTTTAATCACTTCTTAAATTTATAAACAATTTATCTCAATTGTTTACGCTTTTACCATATAATGCATTTAATCATTCAAAATGCCATACTCATAAGATATCATCACCAATTATCAAATCCCTTATCAAAAATATGCATATATTCTATATAGGATTCTCTAGCCATAAAATCCTATTTTCAACTTTGTTACTTCACATAACATATTTAACTCATATGTTCAGTAATTAAACTATTTTCATGAAAATACCAAATCAGTCCCAAAAATATTTCTTTTCTGGGTTTTAGCATAATATAGTCCCATAATGAAAATATATTTTTCTCGGAATTTTTAAAATTCATTTACTATTTTTCAAAAATCAATTTCTAATTAATTCCTTAAGAAATTAGCTACCTCAAGTTTAACTCCAAAAATTCCCAAATCTTGGTAGGACCTTACACATGTTAACGTGAGCTTCCATTTTAAATTTCATTGTCATCGGAGTTATAGAACTCCAGTTATAGCGTTTTAAATCATTTTGAAAAACCTAAATATTGAAATAGTCATAACTTGCTCATTTTAAGTCAGAATGAGCTCATTTTTGGACAGGAGGTACTTTATACCATATACCTTCATGTCCCAAAAGGCCAGAATTTTTCTCATAATTTAAGTGGCCGAAACAGCCCGTCTAAAATCATGGCAGCAGCTTTTTCGGTTTTTGCAGTTTTGTACTCCTTTGCTAAAATCAGTCCACACAAAAATCTACAACACCTTTTCCAGTAATTCCACTTGGATTAGTTAGGTAACTCATAGATCTAACTCTAGGACTTGACCATACTCAAAAATTCAAAATATAATAGGAGATATGGTCAATTGAATTTTATGTTACGTTTTTCACCAAAATCTGATTTTCAACTCTTTGTGATTTCTAAGAAACTTTCATGTTTTCACATACTAACCAACATAACTCATCTTAAAACTTACTAATACTTCATATACCCATATTTTCATCAGTTCTATACTTTTATTATGACTTTCATCATAATCCATGTAAACAGATCCTTTTAGTTGAAGAAATATTTGAGGGTTTAAGAAATGGGTTTTTGTATTTGAAATTGATACAAAATTCGATTTCACGCTTCTAGGGTAGGCTAGGAAGACTTCAAGAATACGCCAAAAAATTTATTAATGATAGAAATATCATTCAAAATCATTACTCTCGTCCAAGACTTGGATAATACGTCACATTAATACCAACTGTGACTTCTATCCCTTAACTTGATAAGACCTCACAATGATACCTATCAACTTGCCATCTTCATCCACGACGTCGCCTACGTAAAGTCCGCTTCGGTGCATTTCACACAAGGAAGTCAACAACGAAAGGATCGGGCTCTTTACTTATGGCTTGATATAACAAAGATTAACTTTAGGGTTTGGTTACTTTGAATTAAGATAACAGTTGGTTAGGAATATGAAAGCTAACAACCTTACAAAAAAAGAATAATGAGTAGTTAATCAATCATTTTCAAAAATTACCTCAAAGGCAAGTATTTTCAAAGAGATAAGATCGACAGTAACGCGAAAATGTTTATTTGAATCAAACAAGATTTAAAAATAGTAGCGAACGGAAGGCTCCTACTAACGAAGTTTCAACCAATAAGTCAAAGTTTAACTTCTTGAAGTCAAATTTAAACGTTGAACACAACTAGGTGAAATAAAAGAGTGGGTAGAACCGGTATCTAACACTTATAGACTTCGCAAGAGCTTATGATTAACTTACCCGTGATAATTTTATTCAGTTCCTCGTCACGAGAAAAAAAAACGCTCTCTCTTAAACTACGGCTTTGTTTTTATCCGGGACAACCTTTGGTGCCTCCATCCTAGTCTTGATTTGTCTTCGTGAAACGATAAAATCGAGCTAAGTGACCTTCTCTTCCACAATTATAACATGCTTTGACTGGCATGGCGCAGCTCGATTGATGTGTCCCTCTCCTCCACATTTGAAGCATATGATAGGTGGTCTTTCTCCTTCCTTAACAACGGTCTTGGTCTTTGGTCGACGCCTTTCCATCATTGTTGAATCTCCTTTTCTTGAAATGTCCATTCTTATTGTTTTGGCCCCGATTACCACCAAGTGGTTACCATATTTGGCCCGTTGATTCCTCCACGTTTGTTGTCACCGCTTGATGATGACTACTCTCACCGGTATTATAATTTTGCTTACCGCTTCTTTTAGTCATATTGACTCGTTATCACGCCCCACTAATCGAGCCCTATTTACAACATCCCGAATAAAAACGCAGCTTATGAGAAATAAGATGTTGACGATCTCTCTGGCTTCAAACCTCTTAAAAACATTCGCGCCATTCTTCTCTTTCATTATCCACTGTTGGGACGAAACCGTGATAACTCCGCAAATTTTGCCTCGTATTGCGACACGGTCATATTGTTTTGTTCCAACTTGATAAACTCCACCTCCTTCATGTGGCGAATACTTTCGTGAAAGTATTTGTCGTTGAATGCGACTCTGGAACTTCTCCCAAGATATCTTCAAGACAAAGAGTTGAGTACGCTTTCCGATTTCCCCCAAGAATCGCCTCTCGCGCAACATAAAAGGCGTAAAAGGAACCTTTTGCTCCTCGGAGCATCCCAAGACATCAAATATCTTGGTAATCTGCTTTATCCATGCTTCCGCCGTAAGTGGTTTTGGCTCTCCTTAAACTCCGGTGGTCCCAGCTCCTTGAATTGTTTAGCGATGACCGCCCGAGAGTTTTCCGTGTTTCCACCTACGTTTTGGACAAAGTGATCGCTTTAGCCGATGTTGCATGAATTCTAAAACTTCTTAAACGTCATCTGTCGCTCATCAATTGATCGGTGTTGTTGTTTACAGGAGGATTATCGCCATCCTGTTGCACATTGTCCCGATTATTGATCCGTGGAGAATCAACAGTCTCTCGTGTCTCCATTCCTATTTTCAACATTCTCTGATGCCATTTTCAAACACCGCCACAAAATAAGGGTTAATTGACATGCAACATATTATCACTATACTCGATCGACCAATCAAATACCAAATAAACTTAGGTAGGTCATACTAACGAAGGTATTCCCCGCCTCCCCTCCTAGTACAATTCTCACATCTTAGCCGTGATCATATCCTAAGCTCGATACCAACCGCGACGCCCCTAAAATTATGTATACGCCACCCATCTTGGGTCGCCACTTACATGGTACATAAATTCAAATACAACTTACTAATATAACTGTGGTATATAATACGACATAAAGCGTGAGTTTGAATACAATATTGTCTACTAGATATTATACAAACTCAAAAGGAGTCCTCATTACAACTATTATCACACTATTTCATAGAATAGTGAGGACTACTAATGCTATCCTCCGGACCATTACTCCGCTCCCGACTCGTCCCAAATATGTTCTCATTTCAAGAGAATAAAGGAAAGAAAGGGTGAGCTCAACTAGCCCAATAAGAAATATTATGACTAAGATAATGCGTAATAATTTATCATTAGCCTTCAACAAAGTTTAAACCGATAAAATACAATAGACAACAAGTTTAATCATAGCTGAATAAGCGATCCATTAAAAGAGTCAAGTAGAGAATAAAGTCTACTATCTTTTAGGTTTTAAAAGGTTTTTCATCATCATTATAGCCGAGACTCACTTTAATAAATAATCCACATCATCGAATCACCCCCACACTTCTACTACCCAAGGATATTCATCAAATTATCAATGGTCATGACTATACCGAATCACCCCGGTCATAATCATACCAAAAACTATCCATCAACGCATTACGTGCCACCGAGGACTTTTATCACATCATTTATAACAAGCCATGATTATACCGAATGATCCTCGGTCATAATCATACTAAGTTCATCTATACACGTAAGTTCAAGATAACATAATATAACATGAGGATGATGACAATGACATAATAATTCAATAAAACAAGTTCAAGAATTATTTTATCCAGAATTATTAACGTCCAAATTGTCAAAATGATACTGCTTTTGTAGAGTAAAATTCAAGAATGATCGTAAGAATATTTCCATGAAAAGATATCGGATGAAACGCAAATATCAAGGATATTCTACTAATTTCATGGAGTATAGAAGTCAAAGTTTTAACCAACTGGGTATAATAAAGAATGGAATAACTAAAGAAATCACCACGCATGCGATTGCAGATAGACAGTTATTCCAATGTAATAATAATAACGGAACCGTCGTCGTGAAATTCACACCGACAGGTGATGTTCCAATGTAATAATAAAGATGGAACTGGATCCGGTGTAAAACACACGATAGGATATTCCAACGTAATAATAAAGACGGAACCAGTCCTGTAAAACACATGAGCGAGGATGTTCCAATGTAATAATAAATACGGAATCGTGTCCTGTAAAACACACGCATGTGATGTTCCAATGTATAAATAAAGATTTAAACCAGTCCGGTAGTAAAACACATGCATGATGTTCCAATAGAATAATAAAGACAGAATAATAGAAGAATGTCACCAAGTATAGGGTAGTCCGCGTATACAGGTTATTCCAATGTAATAATAAGGAATGGAATAATCAAGTTCTCTTCATGAATACAAAAGAATAATATCCCTTACGAGTACAACAAATAATATTCCCTACCTTAGAAGAACCGAATATTGGCAAGTGAAAGTAGCGAGAATACTTTTCTTCTTTCTCTATAGTTTCTCTCTAGAGTTTCAATGAATTCGTGAAAAATAATGAAGCACTAGGCCTCTATTTATAGAAGATTTCTAGCTTTTGACCGCCATGTGAAAAGGCAAGTGGCTTGACGACCGTGATGTGAAAAGAAAAGTGGTTTGACGCTCAGTAATGTGAAACGACAAGTGGTTCGACGCCAGTAATGTGAAACGACAAGTGGTTTGACGTCTGGTAAAGGTAATTACTATTGTGAAGGTAATTACTATTCACAAGGGTAATTACTATTGACGAAGGTAATTACTTATTGACGAAAGGTAAATACTATTGACGAAGGTAATTACTATTCACAAAGGTAATTATTATCGACGAAGAGACTTTAGATAATAATGACATATATGCCCCCCATAAAATAATCAAACTTACCACAAACGCCTCATAATGTACTCTTTATATACATTAAGGATTGAATAAATATTACCACAAATCATTTTATTTTAATCAACACATTTTTTTAATCTTTCAACAATTATTAATCATTTATAACTTGTCGCCTCAATTAATAATATAACATATTATACGATGATAATCTTGTGATAATAATTGAATCAATAATATAAGAGATATGATGCAAAGAATTATCGTAGCAAAATTGAGCATAGTGAGTGACTTCTCACGTAAGCATCAATAATCAATACCGTGCTGCTACTTATCGCAACCACGCCAGACATCGTACTTTTACCACCGGGTAGTTCAATAGTTTTAACGGTAACACCTCCGCCAAGTTATTTTTATAAAATATTTTTGTCGCTTTCTCAATTCGACAATAATTACGCTAGGGGTCCACCAATGATTGAGTAGTTGTATTTAATATTCCCTAACAAAAAGAATATTCTCCTACCAAACGAATATTTTATAACAACTTGCATACTTTGCAAAATTTATAAATACTACCCACAACTATAATATTATCTCAAATTCACACCATAATATTAAAATTATTTCGACAAAATTTAAATCTTTATTGATAAAATCGGGGTCTCACAGTTTGTAAAATTTTAAACTCTCGATTTTTACATTTTACGCTTTATTTTTGCAATTTGATTGCGTTTTTGAATATTACAAACCTAATAAAGGGCATCAGAGCCAAACCTTTATGCAAAAATATTAATTGTTCAAAATTTGATATGTATATTGATATGTGTTTAGAACAATTTAATTGGGCATAATTTGTTGATAAAATTATTATTTTATGAAAAAAAAAATTTAATTTTGCAAAACTATTTTCACAAAACATTTTTTTTTCGAATCCGTATGTCATGTTTTTTTACAAGTATATCCTATGACTCGCGCCTTCAAGAATATATATTATATATATATATATATGATCCCTAGTTCTAGTAGTACCGGATCATAAAAGCGGTGGGATAATTTATTTATTTATTTTTCAATGGAAATGGGCCACGTGAATCCTTTTTTTTAAGGAAGGTACGGGTATTATATATATATATTATATTCTAACCGCACGGTTTTATATATATTTTATTCTTTATTATTTTATAATTAAAATAAAAGTTTATTTTAATTTTAAAATAAAAGATTTATTTTAATCTTAAAAATAAAATATTTATTTTAATTGTAAAATTGAATTCCATGCTAACTAATTAGAGTTGGAATTGGATTCCATGATAACTAATTAGAGTTGAAATTGGATTCCATGTTTCCTTAAATAAAGGAGTTTATTTTGATATGAAATAAGATTTCATATTATTCAAAATAAAAGAGTTTATTTGTGAATAGGAAAGAAGAATCCTAATTTCCTTAAATGAAGGAGTTTATTTAGATATGAAATAAGATTTCATATTATTCAAAATAAAAGAGTTTATTTTGAATAGGAAAGAGAATCATGTTTCCTTTTAGAAAGGAGTTTTTTTAGTTGGAATTGGATTCCATAATTAATTAAAATAAAGGAGTTTATTTTGATTAAAGATTTTAGTTAAAATAAAATAGTTTATTTTATTCAAGATTGGATAAATTAAAATAAAATAGGTTTATTTTGATTTAAATTTGGATTAAAATAAAGGATTTTATTTTGATTCAAAATTAGATTTTATACTAACTAAATTTGCCCATTAAATGATATCAATATATATATTGAATGTTTATTATTCATGAGATGAATATTATTTATTGATGCATATGGTGATGTGTATGATAATAAATGGGATTGATTATGGACTATTGACCAATGTGATTGGATTTTATTTTAATTGGATGCATGAATGTATGGGTTTTATTAAATGGGGTCTGCGTACCTCGTCTTCTCTAATTTTTATTAATGTAAATTCTATCTTCCTCCTATGTACTTTCCCTTGACTGTTGATCAAGGTTTCTATTTATTTTAAAATAGTTTTGTAATAGCAATAATTAGAATTATTTTGAAGAATTGGAGATCAAGGAGCAAGGAGCGCTTGAAGACCCGTTTGTAATGGAGCCCGGGTTTAAATGTAATAGTTATATTTAAATATTATTTCTTGCACCCTGGGGGGTTTGACCTTTTGGTTCACTTGGTGGCTCTAGTGAACCAAACTAGAATAAAAGTCCATAATCAATCCGGGTAGAATATAGTATTCTATATGTGCATGCTTATACTATATATATTATATATTATGCAAACATGCTTCGGCGTGTTAATTAATATAACGCGTATTTTATATATATATGTGCATGCGCGCTAAACAAGATGAGACAAATTAATAACAAACCCCTCAATTTTTTATATTAAGTCCTAAGCGTTCAAAGATATTTGGAATATCGAACGTCACCTTCTAGCATGATAAAATTAATAGAGTATTAAATATTTAATATGAGTTTGTTGTGTCACCACAAGGCAAGTATTAAGTATTTAAGATGTTAATTTATCACATTTGATGCTTATAAAGAAAATTGAACAATATTGTTTTGTTGTGTCACCACAAGGATGATGATTTTTTTTTGAATATATGGAGTGCTAGGTCGGACTTAACTTGGATAATTTTGATTCTGGATGTGCCACCAATTGATCAAAATAATCTAAAAGGCAAAAGAAAAGGAGTTGCGTAGTTGATGTAATTGACAAAAGTTGTTTACCTATTTATTTATATATAGTTTATTATGTCACCACAAGGCTATATACATTTGAAATGGGATCCTTATTCTCACTAGCAAATCTTTAATTAGATTTTGCCGAACTATATAAGTGAGGTAATATAGTTTGAAGAAAATAATGGGAGATACCAATTTAAAACAAGACCTAATTTATTTTGGTAATTAATAAAAGAATGTATGTTAAAATGTTGTTAATTACATATTCATTTACTGATTTTTACAATGTCTAAATTACTATCATCTGCTAAACATATTAGATGTTATTTAACCTGAATCAGATAAACGGATTGGTTAAGGAATTGAGAATAGTTCTCATGGTTGAAAAGCTATCTATCTTATGTCCTTAATACGCTTATCCCTACAATGGTTGCGCATAATGCCTCCGAGGAAGAGATTGCTACTTTTAGAAAGTGGCAAGATGATGCACATGATTGTCTCGATGCATCATGCTCGCATCCATGAAGTAACGAGCTTCAAATACGGCGATGAAACTATGGATGCTCCTACTATATTCTGCACATCAAGTAGTTGATGGTGAGAAAAGTAGGACATATAGATATCGAGATATCTAAGGAGCTTTTCCCGATCTAGAATGACCAATGACACTATATAGATGCATAAAAAAGTTCTTAACATAATCAATTTGATTGATCAATTAGGACAACCGGTTTTGTCATGGATGGAGAGTTGAGCCAAGATTTGATCTTGCACTCACTCTCGGACTCCTTCACAATTGTTGTTGTGAATTTTTCATATAAACAAGCTAGATATCGCCTTCGTTGATTTGCTTAACATGTTGAAAAATGATGAGAGTCACTTTCCAACCAAGAAAGATCATGTCTTCTCGGTGGGGGGCCAAAGGATCTTCCGAAAAGAAGAACAATTTAAAGAAGGTATATAGAAAGGCAAAAACAAAGGATAATAAGAACAAAACTGATAAGGATAGCAAAGGAGCTTGCTTCCACTGCAATAAGCCTGGACACTGGAAAGAAACTGCGAGAAGCATCTTGCAGAGCTAACCAAAAGAAGCTTAGTGAAGTTTCAGTTACAAATACAATTTTTGTGAGACCCCAGATTTTATCAATAAAGATTTAAATTTTGTCGAAATAATTTTTAATATTATGGTGTGAATTTAAGATAATATTATAGTTGTGGGTAGTATTTATAAATTTTTCAAAGTATGCAAGTTGTTATAAAATATTCGCTTTGGTCTGAGAATATTCTTTTTGTTTGGGGAATATTCGTGCACGATGACTACTCAATCATTAGTGGACCCTATTAACGGAAGTATTGTCGTAGTTAGAAAACGACAAAATTATCTTTCTATAAAAATAACAAACAGAGGTGTTACCGTTAAAACCGCTTGAACTACCCTTAGTAAAAAAAGTACGAATACGCCAGTAGTTGTATAGTAGCACACGATATTGATTATCGATGCTTACGTGAGAAGTCACTCATTATGCTCAATTATTGCTATAGTAATTCTTTGCGATCATATCTCTTATATTATTGATTCAATTATTGTCACAATATCATCTCAGTATAATATGTTATAGTATTAAATCAATAATTGAGACGAAAAGTTATAAATGATTAATAATTGTTGAAAGATTAAATATGTGTTGATTAAAAATAAAATGATTTGTGGTAATATTTATTCAATCCTTGATGTATATAAAGAGTCTCATATGAGACATTTGTGGTAAGTTTGATTATTTTATGGGGGCCCATATGTCATCATCTAAGAGTCTCTTCACAATCGATAGTAATTACTTTCGTCGATAGTAATTACCTTTGTGAATAAGTAATTATCTTCGTCAATAGTAATTACCTTCGTCGATAGTAATTACCTTTGTGAATAGTAATTATCTTCGCCAATAGTAATTACCTTCGTCAATAGTAATTACCTTTGTGAATAGTAATTACCTTCGTCAATAGTAATTACCTTTACCTTTACCGTCGAACCACTTGTCGTTTCACATTACGAGTGCCGAACCACTTGTCGTTTCACATTACAAAGGCGCCAACCACTTTTCTTTTCACATTACCACCGCAAGCCACTTGCCTTTTTCACATGGCAAAAGCTAAGCTAGAAATCTTCTATAAATAGAGGCCTAGTGCTTCATTATTTTCACGAATTCATTGAAACTCTGAGAGAGAAACTATAGAGAGAAAGAAGAAAAGTATTCTCGCTACTTCACCTCGCCAATATTCGCTTCTTCTAAGGTAGGGAATATTATTTGTTGTACCTGTAAAGTGGTGTTATTCTTTCTTATTCATGAAGAGAACTGTTGTTATTCCATTGCTTATTATTCTGCTGGAATAACTCAGATACGTGGGTTTACCCTATACTTGGTGACATTCTTCTATTATTCATTGGAACATCCATGCATGTTTTTACACCTAACCGGTTCCGCTTTTTTTATTATTCTCATTGGAATATTCTATCTCGTGTTTTACACCGGATCCGGTTCCATCTTTATTATTCTCATTGAACATCATCCCGCTTGTTGTAATTTCACCGACCGTTTCGTTTATTATTATTCTGTTGAATAACTCGCCTATGCGCAAGTACCGCATGCATGGTGATTTCTTTTGTTATTCCATTCTTTATTATACCCAAATGGTTAAAACTTTGACTTCTATACTCCATGAAATTAGTAGAATATCCTCGATATTTGCGTTTCATCCAAAGATCTTTTCATGGAAATATTCTTCCGATCATTCTTGAATTTTACTCTACAAAACAAAGATCATTTTGACAATTTGACGTTAATAATTCCCGGATAAAATAATTCTTGAACTTGTTTTATTGAATTATTATGTCATTGTCATCATCCTCATGTTATATTATGTTATCTTCTACTTTACGTGTATAGATGAACTTAGTATGATTATGACCAGGATCATTCGGATAATCACGGCTTGTTATAAATGGTGTGATAAAAGTCCTCGGTGGCACAGTAATGCAATGATGGATAGTTTTTGGTTTGATTATGACCACTGGGGTGATTCGGTATAGTCATGACCATTGATAATTTGATGAATATCCTCGGCAGAAAAGTGCGAGGGGTGATTCGATGATGTGGAATATTTATTAAAACCGAGTCTCAAATATAACAAAGATGAAAAACCTTTAAAACCTAAAAGATAGTAGACTTTATTCTCTACTTGACTCTTTTAATGGATCGCTTATTCCACAAGCAGCTTAAACTTGTTGTCATTGTATTTTATCGCTTAACACTTTGTTGAAGGCTAATGATAAATTATTCTCGCATTATCTTAGTCATAATATTTCTTCGGGCTAGTTGAGCTCACCCTTTTCTTTCACCGTTTCTCTTCAGAAATGAGAACATAGTCGGGACAAGCCTGGGGACCGGAGTAATGGTCCGAGAGGATAGCATTAGTAGTCCTCACTATTCTGTGAAATATTGTGATAATAGTAGTAATGAGGACTCCTTTTGAGTTTGTATAATATCTAGTAGACAATATTTGTATTCAAACTCATAGTTTATGTCGATTGTATACCTACGCTTATATTAGTAAGTTGTATTTGAATTTATGTACCATGTAAGTGGCGACCCAAGATGGGTGACGATACCTAATTTTGGGTACGCCACAACTGGTATCGTAGAGCTTAGGATATGATCCTGCTAAGATGCGAGATAAGAACTAGGAGGGGAGAGACGGGAATTCTTCGCTAGTATGACCTACCTAAGTTTATTTGTTATTTAATTGGCTCACGTAGTATAGGGATAATATTTGATATATTAATTAACCCTTTTGCTTCACAATTCTTTCGTGTAATAAGAGTGTAGCTAGTCGAAGCGCGGGTAACAAAGGAATAGAAATCGGTGGTCATTATTTAGTAGTTATATTTGGTGAATCAACTAGGGTGAGGCGAACCCAATGTTGGAAGAGTGTTTTGCCACTATCATACAAGATGTCTAATGACATACAACGTCGTGTCATCATAAGATGTGGTCAGTGCTCATCCACTTGCTTGAGTATATTTACGAGCACTACCTATATGATCTTGGTGTTTGTTTGAAGTATAATTCTCAATTTGAGACAAGGAGATAATGATAAATCAAGAGAAGACTCACCATCGGGAAGAATATGATAGTAATCTTCTCATTTTCTTTTGGGGTCTATTGGGTAAACCAAGGATAATTCGTGGCCATATGATATCTATCATAACCTAGAAGCATGGCCTCCTATGTACGAAGGTTTCCTTGAGCACTTCCCAAAGATTCTAATTTCTAAAACAGTTTTTGACTATACATTTATGTAAGGTGTCATTGTGACGTGCTATCCAAAGTTGGGATGAAAGTCACAGTTGGTATCAATGTAACGTACTATCCAAGTCTTGGATAAGAGTAGTAGTTTTGAATGATATTTCTATCATTAATAAATTTCTTGGCGTATTCTTGAAGACTTCCTAGCCTACCCTAGAACGCGAAATCGAATTTTGTATTGACCCCAGTACAAAAACCCATTTCTTAAACCCTCAAATATTTCTTCAACTAAAAGGATCTGTTTACGTGGATTATGATGAAAGTCATAATAAAAGTATAGAACTGATGAAAATCATGGGTATATGAAGTATTAGTAAGTTTTAAGATGAGTTATGTTGGTTAGTATGTGAAAACATGAAAGTTTCTTAGAAATCACAAAGAGTTGAAAATCATATTTTGGTAAAAAAACGTAATATGAAATTCAATTGACCATATCTCCTATTATATTTTGAATTTTGAGTGTGGTCAAGTCCTAGAGTTAGATCTATGAGTTACCTAACTAATCCAAGTAGAATTACTGGAAAAGGTGTTGTAGATTTTGTGTGGACTGATTTTAGCAAAGGAGTGCAAAGCTGCAAAACCAAAAAAGATGCTGCCATGATTTTAGACGGGCTGTTTCGGCCACTTAAATTGTGAGAAAAATTCTGGCCTTTTGGGACATGAAGGTATATGGTATAAAGTACCTCCTGTCCAAAAATGAGCTCATTCTGACTTAAAATGAGCAAGTTATGACTATTTCAATATTTAGATTTTTCCGATTTAAAACGCTATAACCGGAGTTCTATAACTCCAATGACCATGAAATTTAAACTGAAGCTCACGTTAACATGTGTAAGGTCTTGCCAAGATTTGGGAATTTTGGAGTTAAACGTGAGGTAGCTAATTTCTTAAGGAATTAATTAGAAATTGATTTTTGAAAAATAGTAAATGAATTTTAAAATTTCGAGAAAATATATTTTCATTATGGGACTATATTATGCTAAAACCCAGAAAAGAAATATTTTGGGACTGATTTGGTATTTTTCATGAAAATAGTTTAGTTACTTAACATACGAGTTAAATATGTTATGTGAAGTAACAAAGTTGAAAATAGGATTTTATGGCTGTAGAATCCTATATAGAATATATGCATATTTTTTTTTGATGAGGATTTGATAATTGGTGATGATATCTTATGAGTATGGCATTTTTAATGATTAAATGCATTATATGGTAAAGCGTAAACAATTGAGATAAATTGTTTATAAATTTAAGAAGTGATTAAAATATTGTTATAATATTAATGATATTAGATTATGAGATTATTAAGTGATTGATAACATGGGAATATTCTTGAATCTCGGATAAATTATATTATAAATGTTTACTATTTATCCTTTATCTCATTTGATTGGTTCTTTATATCGTTATCCTCATGTTTATATTATGTTGAAAGTCATCTGTGGCCTGTAGTGCATAGATGGACTTGGTATGATTATGACCAGGGATCGTTTCGTATAATCATAATCGTAATTGAAAACACGATTATCTTTGGTAAGTAGTGCATGGATAATTTGTGGTCGTGATACTAATGAATACACGATTATCTTTGGCACGTAGTGTATGGATAATTTGTGGTCGTGATACTAATGAATACACGATTATCTTCGCCGTAGTAGTGCATGGATAATTTGTGGTCGGATACTAATGAATACACGATTATCTTTGCACGTAGTGCATGGATAATTTGTGGTCGTGATACTAATGAATACACGATTATCTTTGCACGTAGTGCATGGATAATTTGTGGTCGTGATACTAATGAATACACGATTATCTTCGCCGTAGTAGTGCATGGATAATTTGTGGTCGTGATACTAATGAATACACGATTATCTTTGGTCGTAGTGCATGGATAATTCGTGGTCGTGATACTAATGAATATCCTCGGCTCAGTAGTGCGGGGATGATTCGATGATATGGATTAATTATCGAAATGAGTCTCAAAGAATGAAATATTAATTCATGGATGTGGTAAAAGTCATCTTCGTCAGAAGTGCATTGATAGACTTGGTATGATTATGACCAAGGATTATTCGGTATAATCACGATCAGAATGAAAACACGAATATCCTTGGCCAAATTGTATGGATAATTCGTGGTCGTGATACTATTAAGTCGCTGGCCTCAAAGATTATTGGTTTTACAGCTTGTATATCTTTGGCCCATAGTGCAAAGATGAATTGTGAATAAATATCTTCGCCTGGATTGCAAAGATGAATTTAATGTTTTCAACGATAAAGGTATTCAAGGTATCCTCACCTCTTTATCATACTGTACGTGCATCCTAATTTCGAGGGCAAAATTCCATAAGGAGGGGAGATTGTGAGACCCAGATTTTATCAATAAAGATTTAAATTTTGTCGAAATAATTTTTAATATTATGGTGTGAATTTAAGATAATATTATAGTTGTGGGTAGTATTTATAAATTTTTCAAAGTATGCAAGTTGTTATAAAATATTCGTTTGGTCTTAGAAATATTCTTTTTTGTTTGGGAATATTCGACGACTTTCAATCATTAATGGACCCTCTAATCTAAGTATTGTCGTAGTTAAAACGACAAAATTATCTTTCTATAAAAATAACTACAGAGGTGTTACCGTTAAAACCGCTGAACTACCCTTAGTAGTAAAAGTACAAGAATACGCGTGAGTTGATAAGAAGACACGATATTGATTATCGATGCTTACGTGAGAAGTCACTCAATATGCTCAATTATTGCTATAGTAATTCTTTGCATCATATCTCTTATATTATTGATTCAATTATTGTCACAAGATCATCTCAGATAATATATTATAGTATTAAATCAATAATTGAGACGACAAGTTATAAATGATTAATAATTGTTGAAAGATTAAATATGTGTTGATTAAAAATAAAATGATTTGTGGTAATATTTATTCAATCCTCGATGTATATAAAGAGTCTCATTATGAGACATTTGTGGTAAGTTTGATTATTTTATGGGGGCCCATATGTCATCATCTAAGAATCTCTTCACAATAATAAGTAATTACTTTCGTCAATAGTAATTACCTTTGTGAATAGTAATTATCTTCGTCATAATAGTAATTACCTTCGTCGATAGTAATTACCTTTGTGAATAGTAATTATCTTCGTCAATATAGTAATTACCTTCACCAAAAGTAATTACCTTTGTGAATAGTAATTACCTTCGTCAATAGTAATTACCTTTACCAAAGGCGTCGAACCACCACTCGTTTCACACATTACAGCGCCGAACCACTTGTCGTTTCACATTACAAAAGGCCGAACCACTTGTCGTTTCACATTACAAAGGCCAAACCACTTTTCTTTTCACATTACATTACCGTCGAGCCACTTGCCTTTTTCACACGGCAAAAGTGCTAAGCTAAAATCTTCTATAAATAGAGGCCTAGTGCTTCATTATTTTCACGAATTCACTCAAACTCTAAAGAGAGAAACTATAGAGAGAAAGAAGAAAAGTATTCTCGCTACTTCACCTCGCCAATATTCAGCTTCTTCTAAGGTAGGGAATATTATTTGTTGTACCGTAAGGGTGTTATTCTTCTCTTATTCATGAAGAAAAACTCGTTGTTATTCCATTGCTTATTATTCATTGGAATAACTCAGATAACGTGGTTTACCCTATACTTGGTGACATTCTTCTATTATTCTCATTGGAACATCCTGTTCGTGTGTTTTACAATTTTTTACTTCCGTTCCGCTTTTTATTATTCTGGGAATATCCTATCTCGCGTGTTTTTTACACCGATCCGGTTCCATCTTTATTATTCTCGTTTGGAACATCCTCGCTTGTGAATTTCACCGACCGTTCCGTTATTATTATTCTGGCTGAATAACCGCCTACGCAAGCACCGCATGCACGGTGATTTCTTTTGTTATTCCATTCTTTATTATACCCAATTGGTTAAAACTTTGACTTCTATACTCCATGAAATTAGTAGAATATCCTTGATATTTGCGTTTCATCCAAAGATCTTTTCATGGAAATATTCTTCCGATCATTCTTGAATTTTACTCTACAAAACAAGATCATTTTGACAATTTGACGTTAATAATTCCTGGATAAAATAATTCTTGAACTTGTTTTATTGAATTATTATGTCATTGTCATCATCCTCATGTTATATTATGTTATCTTCTACTTACGTGTATAGATGAACTTAGTATGATTATGACCAGTGGATCATTCTAAGATAATCATGGCTTGTTATAAATGGTGTGATAAAAGTCCTCAAAGGGCACCAGTAATGCGTTGATGGATAGTTTTTGGTTGATTATGACCGTAGGGGTGATTCGGTATAGTCATGACCATTGATAATTTGATGAATATCCTCGTCAGAAAAGTGTAAGTGTGATTCGATGATGTGGAATATTTATTAAAACCGAGTTTCAAATAATAATGATGAAAACCTTTAAAACCTAAAAGATAGTAGACTTTATTCTCTACTCTGACTCTTTTAATGGATTGCTTATTCATTGCCGCAGCTAAACTTGTTGTCTATTGTATTTTATCGCTTTAAACAATCGTTGAAGGCTAATGATAAATTATTCTCGCATTATCTTAGTCATAATATTTCTTCGGGCTAGTTGAGCTCACCCTTTCTTTTTCACCGTTTCTTCAGAAATGAGAACATATAGCCGGGACAAGTCGGGGAACGGAGTAATGGTCCGAGGATAAGATTAGTAGTCCTCACTATTCGTGAAATAGTGTGATAATAGTAGTAATGAGGACTCCTTTTAAGTTTGTATAATATCTAGTAGACAATATTTGTATTCAAACTCACGCTTTATGTCGTATTGTACACCTACAGCTTATATTAGTAAGTTGTATTTGAATTTATGTACCATGTAAGTGGCGACCCAAGATGGGTGACGATACCTAATTTTGGGGCGTCACAATTTTGTTCATAATTTAAAATAAATTTTTCTTTAAGTCAAGGTTCTACTTAGGTATTGGATATCGACTTTGGTTATCATAAATATAGATTTATGAAGGACCAAACAAGTAGAAAGCTAAACAAATATAAGTAATCCTATGTGCATGGAAATGTAGCAAGGTTGCCATATTAGCCATAGAAACTTATAGTTTAGCAATGCATACTGAGCAATCTATTAAGTCAATAAGTTGTTATTGTATTCCGCTTCTTTTAAAATATTATTTCCATTTTATTGTTGGACAATGAAATCTTTGGTATTATAATTAAGAACAATTGTTGTTCTATTTATAATAATAATATTTTGTATAGAATCGGAATATTACTTAATAAATTTTGTATACTTGACTTACATGAAAATAATTTTGCATATTGAACAAATTAGTATAAGAAAAGGAGATGATCATTCAAAGAGTTGAATGTGTGTATTTGTTTGAATACAAGTATGAATTATTTGAAAGGTTCAAAGAATTCGTAAGAAACAAATTGACAATGTATTAAGATTCTTTGATTAGATCAAGGAATAAATACTTGTGAAATAAGTTTCTAGATCATCTTAAATGGTTTTTTCATAATGGACGCCTCCTCGACACGCAATAATTGATTGATGTATTTGAATGGAAAAATCATACCTTGTTGGACATAGTGCGGTCCATAATGATTTTACTGACATTCCAAGATCCTTCTGTGGTCATGTCCTAGAAATGGTCGCATATCTCACGAAAAAGGTAACCTCAAAATCCGGCCCCAAGACTCCATAAAAGTTATGGACAGGGAGGATTCTTAATCTTAAGTATGTTAAGATAAGGGGTTGTCCAACTTATGTGAAAAGGTTTCAAAGGATAAGCTTGGGACAAGATTTGACAAGTACAATTTGTGGAACATCCTAAAGTAAGTTTAGGGTATATGTTCTATAATTCTACTTAGCAAAAGGTGTTTGTTACGAAACACGCTGCCTTCTAAGATAAAGGTGTTTATCATTAAAAGGGGCTAGTGGGAGGATAATAGATCTTGAAGAGTTCAAGAACCACAAAATACTATAAGTCAAATAAGAGGAACCTGTAGATAGACCTATTATACTACAACTGAATCGTAAATCTGGAATAGTACCGAAGATACCTGGGAGGTATGGATTCATCATAGATGATGATGATGAGGTACACATCATAGAAGATGATGATCCAGTTACATACGATGAGGTAAGTGTTGTAGACACTCAGAGAAATGGATTGAAGCAAGTTTCTCAAATATGGAACATTCGTTTTGATGAGGCAATCAAAAGAGTTTGATTTTATCAAAAATAAGAATGAACCTAGTGTGTACAAAAGGGTCAGTGGGAGCATCGTGAAATTTTTAATTTTATATGTTGATATACTACGGATGAGGAATTATATACCAATGCTACAATCAGTAAAGATAAAGTTGTCTAAACATTCCTCCATGAATGATTTGGGAAGAGTATCTTAATTGGGGAAACAAATCTATATAGATAGATTTAAAAGGATCCTCGACTTAACCCAAGGAACGTATATTCATTTGATGCTAAAGTCGTTTAGCATGGCAAACTCCATGGGATGTCTCATGTTGATGAGCCCTTGGAGTGTATCTCTCTTTATAGTCCCTACAGATTCCTGAAAAGAGAGATCGCATGAGTGACAATCATGTATGCAATGAAATGTACGAGACCTGATGTTGATCAGTCATATTATGGAGAAGTTCACTATGAGTCAGTGAAAAACATCTTAAAGTGCTTAACTGGCACTAAGGATGTGATCATATTCATGGTGGGTCTAAATTAAAACTAGAGGATTAACGGAGACTCAAGTTTTTCGAGACGCACCAAGATGACGTAAAAATCCACTTTAAGGTAAAAGCGTTATCTTGAACAATTAGTGCGCAGTGAATCTGGAAGGTTCCAAACAAAGAAAGAGTTCTTTGGTTTAGTGATAAAGATAAAGTATATAGCTATAAATGAAGTCGCAAGTTGATTGTTTGGATTAAAGTTCATTACGTAACTAGGAATAGTTCCTAAGTCTCATCTTGGATCTAAACATGTGTTGTGGCACTTTCATTTGATTATTAGAATCATTGAAAGATGGGAAATCACTATAGAGATAGTGGACTCTCATGAACAACATTACATATCCATTAACTAAAGCTTATCCAATGTTGAGAATAATCGTCCACTTAGAGAAGAAGAGTATGAGATACCATGACGATTGGCTTTAGTGCAAGTGGGAGATTGAAAGTAGTATGCACACAAGCCAATCATGTTTGATGATAAAGCATATACTTTGTAATAATCTTATTCATTTATTAATAAAAAATATTAATTTATTAAAGGCTTTTAATTATCTACATGATGCTGTTTTATAATATGTGATAAACCCATAGTTTTAAGCAATGCTTTTAGAATAATGATGATGATCATTCTAATGAGATCTAAATTCTTAGAAAGCTTAAAACTAAAATAGTTCCCAATCATTGGATTACTAAATTGGGGATTAGTGAATCCGGATAGATTGATACATACGTTGCTTTGCTCATTGGATGAGGAAGATTGATCTCATGATCATTTGTGTGGAGACACTAAAGCAAGTATGTAGGTGCTTATTAGAGAATAAGTTCATTTGAACGTGGCTCGCTAAGGAATACCTAATGGAGTTTTATTTGCTTGTCAATAGGAATTCTGTAGTGATAGTAATCTGAGTGATCCTTGGACTTGAGATCATCATAGTATCTTGTGTATGATGAGTTATACTTTGACTTATTCCTTAAGACCTTTAGGGTATATCAAAGGGTATGCTTGGGTATAATAAGTTGTACATGGAGATAATGTATGATCAATAAAGAATCTACCACTTATTAAAAGAAGAGAAGTGTCTATGTGATTCGATAAATGACAACCCAAAGAGTCCTCGGCCATAGGCGAAATGAAATTAGAAAGGAGTTTCTAATTTGCATTATTTGGAGTCAGTGCATTTAAGGATCGAAATACATATAATTAAATAAAATAAGACTTGTGATAATTCCATATCTTATATTTAATTGGGACATTGTATGGTGGAAGGATTGAATTGTCACGGTAACTATTTACTCAAAGGTTCTTTAATGATTAATGTTGAAATCTATATTATCTGGAAAAGTCGCGTTGATCGCTAGGGGAGGCTTATCCCATTGTAGAATAAATATTATTTATTTAAATAAATTAATTGTTTAATTTATTTATTTAAATAAGATTAGAATTGTTCTAATTGATTTATTCACAACCGGTTTAATATGGAGAACCTAAAGGGTCACACCATAAAAGGAAGAATAATTATTTAAGAAGTTAATGGCATAATCGTAATAATATGTTAAGTATATTTAATTTAATCTATGGTGATAAAATAAATTAAATAGCTTAATATTTATTATTTAATATTTTAGAAATATTAAATATAAATTAATAAGAGGAGTCTTATTAATATTATTACAATTATTATTATTTTAATTTCTAAAAGAGTTTAGGAATTAATTTAATATAAGTACTCTCATTTATTCCTAATAGGATTAGGAGGGAAATTAATTAAAGGAGTTTAATTAATTATCCCTAATAAGATTAGGAGCTCATTTAATTAAAAGAGTTTAATTAAAAATACCTTATTTTAATAGTGTTACTTGATATCTTTATAAGAGGAGTCTTATATCGGATATCGATATATCGTTATTCCAATTGTTGGAAGACGCCTCCTTTTCTATAGAAATAGAAAAACTAGGGTTTAGCCAACCACCCATTTTCTTGAATCTTTATTATTCCTTGGTGGATCACCTCTAGAGGCCAAACACTTGGGTGGCTAACGTTGATCAAAAGAAGGAACCAAACCCGGTGGATTCAAGTTGAACGCGAAAAGGATTGGAGGTGAACTTGTACCTGAGGAAGCTCGGATCTTCAAGGGTATTATTCTTGTCCTTCATCTTTTCGTTTAATTAATAATTGTGCATAAAGGGTGATCTGGGTATATGGTTTGTAAAATTTTAAACTCGATTTTTACACGCTTAAAACTTTATTTTTGCAATTTGATTGCGTTCTTGAATATTACAAACCTAACAAGTAATGCCTCCAAATTTTAAGTGCGAAAATAACAGCTGCCAACTCTAGATCATGAGTAGGATAATTCCTCTAATATTCTTTGAGTTGTCGAGAGACATAGGCTATGACTTTTCCATGTTGCATGAGAACACATCCTAACCCTTTGCCTGAAGCATCATTATAGATGACAAATTCCTCCGAGCCAGATGGTATTGTCAGAACAGGTACTGAAATGAGTCTCCTCTTGAGTTCTTGAAAACTCTCCTCACATTCCTCGTTCCAACCGAATTTTTTATCTTTCCGAGTCAGCTGAGTTAATGGAGTAGCGATTCGAGAAAACCCTTTCATGAATCTCCGATAATTACCAATGTTCGAGAAAGCTACGTCATTTAGTCATCGATTTAGGTTGCTCCCACTTTGAATAGCTTCAATCTTTCTTTGGGTCAATGATATTCCATGGCTTGATACTACGTGCCCAAGGAATGCTATTTCCTCAAGCCAGAACTCGCATTTCTTCAACTTGGCATAAAGCTTATATTCACAAAGCTTTTGGAGTATCAGTTTCAAGTGTTGCTCATGATCTTCACGACTTTTGGAATAAGTAAGGATGTCATCAATAAAGACGACCACAAAGTGATCCAAATATTCCTTGAATAATCGGTTCATCATATGTAAAATACCAAATTTTACGAATAAAGATTTAAATTTCTCTATTTTTTTTTGAATATTATGGTGTGGATTTAATATAATGTTATAGTTGTGGGTAATATTTATAAATTTTGTAAAGTATGCAAGTTGTTATATTATATTCGATTGGTCGGGGAATATTCTTTGTGTCGGGAAATATTAGTACGACGGCACAATCATTGGTGGACCCCACAACGAAATTATTGTCGGATTGAGAAAATGACAAAAATATTTTTATGAAAATAACGGCGGAAGTTTTACCGTTAATACTGTTGAAACACTCGGTGTTAAAAGTATATTAATACGCGTGGTTGCATAGTAGCACACGGTATTGATTATTGATGCTTATGTGATAAGTCACTCAATTTTGTTTTATTGATATTATTAATGTAATAAAACAGAAAAGCTTTTTATATAAAACAGAATACTTTTATAAAGTTATTCTATAAATAGAATATATTATATTCTATTATGCATAGTGTTTTGCATAGTAAAATCTTTTTATATAAAACAGAATACTTTTATAAAGTTATTCTATAAATAAAATATATTATATTTTATTATGCATAGTGTTGCATAGTGCTTGCGTAGTATTTTGCATAGTAAAATCTTTTTATATAAAATGTAATACTTTTATAAAGTTATTCGCTTTTATTAGATTATAAATAGAATATATTATATTTTATTTAAAAGATTTTGCTTTAAATATGGACCGTCCGATTAAAAGTAAATCAATCTGGACCGTTCATGAATTAGTTACTATACAGTCCATTCTTCTATAAATAGAAGCTCATTCCTTCATTATTTCTTACTAATTCACTGAAACTCTAGAGAGAGAAACTATAGAGAGAATTCTTCTTCTTCTATAATCTTGAGCGTATTTCTTTGGAGTTTAAGAAAGCTTTGAGCATAGTCTGAAGTTTTCTTCGAGTATATCCTCGCCTCTACCAAATTCAGTCGTTCTTCTTCTTTCAAAGGTAAGGGATATTATTTGTTGTACTGTAAGGGGTATTATTTTTTTTCATATTCATGAAGAGAACTTCCATTATTTCATTCTTTATTATTACATTGGAATAACTCAGTATATCGCTGGCCTACCCTATACTTGGTAAAATTTTTCTCATTATTCCATTATTTATTATTCTTTGGAATAACTTTTGCTATCACATAAGTACCACATACATGGTGAAATTACATTTGTTATTCCATTCTTTATTATTACATTTGGAATATCCTGCTCATGTGTTTTACTGGGGACCTAGTTCCGCCTTTTTATTATTCTGCTGGAATATCACGTCTGCATTTTACGTGGGACTGGTTCCGTTATTTATTATTCATTGGAATAACTCATACATCTGATACCGCATGCATGGTGATTTCGTTGTTATTCCATTCTTTATTATTACGCTTGAAATATCCTATCTGTATGCGTTTTTGTGGGACTGGTTCCGTTATTTATTATTACATTGGAATAACTTTGTCTATCATGCAGTACCGCATGCATGGTGATTTCTGTTGTTATTCCATTCTTTATTATTACATTGGAACATCCGTTTATCTTATTTTTGCGACTGGTTCCGTTATTTATTATTCTATTGAATAACTGTCTATGCAAGCATCGCATGCATAGTGATTTCTTTTGTTATTCCATTCTTTATTATACTCAGTTGGTTAAAGTTTTGACTTCTATACTCCATGAAATTAGTGGAATATCCTTGATATTTGCGCTTCATCTAGTATCTTTTCATGGAAATATATTTCTGAGCATTCTTGAATTTTACTCTACAAAGAAGTATCATGTTGACAATTTGGACATTATTAGTTCCTGGATAATTTAATTCTTGAACTTGTTTTTATTGAATTCTTATATCATTGTCATTGTCTTCATGTTTATATTTTGTTGAAAGTTATATGTGGCCTGTAGTGCATAAATGGACTTGGTATGATTATGACCAGGGATTATTGGGTATAATCATGACCGTAATGTTACAAATGATGTGGAAAAAGTCCTCATTGGCCCGTAGTGCATTGATGGACAATTTTTGTATGATTATGGCTATGAATTCTCTTCGACCAAGGGTGCAAAGATGAATTATTTTATGGCATGATCAGGATCAGATGAAAACACAATTATCTTTGGCGTGAGTCATGGATAATTAAGTGGTCGTGATATTAAATAATATCCTTGGCCGTAGTGCAGGGATGAGGTGGATTATTTATTAAGTTGAGTCCCAACGATAAAAGTGATGAAAAACCTTTTAAATCATAAAAGATAGTAGATTTTATTCTCTACTTGACTCTTTTTTAATGGATTGCATGTTTACTGCAGATTAAACTTGATGTTTATTGTATTTTATCGGTTTAACATTTGTTGAAGACTAATGATAATTTATTCGCATTATCTTAGTCATAATATTTCTTCTTGGGCTAGTTGAGCTCACCCTTTTCTTTTACTATTCTCTTGGAAAATGAGAACGTGGTTTGGGACTAGTCGGGAAGCGGAGTGGCGGTCCGAGATGATAGTATTAGTAGTCCTCACTATTACGTTAAATAGTGTGACAATAAAAATGTAATGAGGACTTATTATGAGAGTGGATATTGTCTAGAAGACAATATTTGTATTAAAACTCACAGCTTTCTTGTTGTATATTAAAGATTGTATTTGTATTCTGTACCATGTATTTGGCGACTTAGAATAGGTGATGTATACCTATTTTGGGGGCGTCACATCATATCCATGAAAGCAGCAGGAGCATTAGTCAATCCAAAAGACATGACTAGGAATTCATAATGCCCGCATCTTAGTTCTTACGAAAGTCGCCTTTTAGAATGTCATCGGTTTTAATCTTCAATTGGTGATATCCAGAACGAAGATCAATCTTTGAAAAGAATTTGGCTCCTTGTAACTGGTCAAACAGGTCATCAATACGTGGCAATGAGTATCTATTTTTTACGGTGATATGATTCAACTCCCGATAATCAATACAAAGTCGCATACTCCCATCTTTCTTTTTCACGAATAGAACAGGAGCACCCCAAGGAGAAGTACTAGGACGAACAAAGCCAATGTCTAACAATTCCTGCAGTTGGTTCTTTAACTCCTAAAGTTCAAGAAATGGGTTCAAAGTCGATACAAATTCAATTTCATGCTCTGGGGGTAGGCCAAGAAGTTCTTTAGGGAATACGTCAAGAAATTTATTAACAATAGAAATATCATTCAAAACTGACGTATTTTTGTTTAGATCCGTGACATGAGCTAAGAAAGTTTGACATCCGTTTTTAATAAACGAATAGCTTTATGGCTTGAGATGACAGTGATTTATTTTAATGGTTTGGTTACTTGAATTCGCATAATTGGTTGGTTAGGAATATGAAAGCTAATAACCTTACGAAAATAATCAATTTTTGCATGATGAGTAGTTAAACAATCAATCCTTAGAATTACGTCAAATGCAAGTATTTTCAATAAAATAAGATCGATAGGTAATGTGTGGGTACCGATTTGAACCAAACAAGACTTACAAACAGTGGATGTAATGAAGGTTTCTCCCAATGGAGTTTCAACAGATAAGTCAAGGTCCAATTTCTCCGGAGTCAAATTAAAACGTTGAGTGCGGTGGGAGAAATAAAAGAATGGGTAGAACCCAGATCAAATAAGGTATATACTTATTTAGAGTTTATGATAAGCTTACCCGTGATGACCTCGCTTACGGTTCCTTGCTTTACGGGAGGTCACGACAAACGCTTCCTTGAACTCTACGGTTTTTGTCTTGTCGAGACGGCCTTTGATGCCTCCATCCCAAATTTGGACTTGTCTTGATTGCACAACAAAAAAATCGGGCCAGGTGACATTCTCTTCCATAATTATAACATGCTTTGGATGGCATCGCGCAGTTTGGACTGATGTGTCCCTCTCCTCCATATTTGAAGCATATGATAGGTGGTCGTTCTCCTTCCTTAACGACAGGTGTTGATGCTGACGTCTTTCCATCATTGTTGAATCTCCTCTTCTTGAAATGTCCATTCTTATTGTTTTGGCCATGATTACCACCGAAGTGGTTACCATTTCGCACATGTCGTTGATTCCTCCACGCTTATTGTCACCGCTCGATGATCATTATCACCGGTATTATCATTTTGCTTACTTTCTTCTTTTTGGTTGGGTTGACTCATTATCGCGCTCCAATAATCGAGCCTATTAACAACATCTCAATACAAAAACCAGGTTTATGAGAGATAAGATATTGACGTATCTCGGGTTTTAAACCTCTTAGAAACATTCGCGTCATTCTCTACTCATTATCAACCAAATGAGACGCAAACCGGGACAACTCGGCAAACTTGGCTTCGTACTGTGACACGGTCATGTTGTTTTGCTCCAGCTTGATGAACTCTACCTCTTTCATGTGACGAATACTTTCGGGAAAGTACTTGTTATTGAACAGTTCTTGGAACTTCTCCCAAGACATCTTCAGTGCGGCAGGTTGAGTACGCTTTACAGATTTCCACCGAGAATCTCCTCTCAGTCATAACATGAAGGTGGCAAAGGGAACCTTTTGCTCCTCGGAGCATCCCAAGACATCAAATATCTTGTTGATCTGTTTTATCCACGTCTCCGCCTTAAGTGGTTTTATCTCTCCAAAAAACTCTGGTGGTCCCAGTTCCTTGAACTGCTTAGCGGTAACCGTCCAAGAGTTGCCAGTGTTTCCACCTGTATTTTGGACATAAGCCGCTCTTGCCTGATGTTGCATGAATTGCATAAAGCCTCTGAACATTTCATCGTTCATCATCTAGTCCGTGTTGTTGTTTGCCTGAGGATTGTCGCCTTCCTGATGCACATTATCCTGATTATTGATCTGTGGAGACTCAACGGTCTCCTGTGCTCCATTGATGTTCTCAACATTCTCGGATGTCATTTTTAAATACTGCCACAAAACAAGGGTTAATTAACATATCACATATTATCCCTATACTCTGACCGACCAATTAAATACCAAATAAACTTAGGTAGATCATACTAGCGAAAGAATTCCCCGTCTCTCCCCTCTTAGTTCTTGTCTCACATCTTAGCCAGGAATTATATCCCTAAGCTTTGATACCAACTGTGACGCCCCCAAAATAGGTATGCATCACCCATCTTGAGTCGCCAAATACATGGTACAAAATTCAAATACAACTTAATAATACAAATTGCCGTGTAAAATACGACAAAACATAAATCGAGAGTTTAATAAGAATATTGTCATCTAGATAATATCCACACTCAAAAGAGTCCTCTTTACATTTATTTTTACACTATTTAATGTAATAGTGAGGACTACTAATACTATCATCCGGACCGTCACTCCGCTTCCCCGACTAGTCCCAAATTCGTTCTCATTTCTGAAAAGAACAAGAAAAGAAAGGGTGAGCTCAACTAGCCCAAAGAAGAAATATTATGACTAAGATAATGCGAAATAAATTATCATTAGTCTTCAACGATCGTTAAACCGATAAAATACAATAGACATCAAGTTTAAGCTGCAGCGGAACATACGATCCATTAAAAGAGTCAAGTAGAGAATAAAATCTACTATCTTTTATGATTTAAAAGGTTTTCATCACTTTTATCGCCGAGACTCGACAATAAATAATCCACATCATCCCCGCAGACTACGACCAATGATATTCATTAGTATCACAACCACTAATTATCCATGCACTACGGCCAGGATATTCGTGCATTCATCAATGGTCATGATCATGCCAACAACTCGTCCATCAATGCACTACGGGCCAATGAGGACTTTTTTCCACATCATTTGTAATATTACTTAAGCCATTACATACAATAATAATTCCTCATTATAATCATACAAAGTCCATCTATGCACTACAGAATGCGGATGACTTTCAACATAATATAAACATGAGGATGATGATGGTGATATAAGTATTCAATAAAACAAGTTCAAGAATTAATTTATCCAGAACTAATAACGTCCAAATTGTCGACACGATACTTTTTGTAGAGTAAAACTCAAGAATGCTCGAAGAATATTTCCATGAAAAGATATTTGACGAAGCACAAATATCGAGGATATCCCACTAATTTCATGGAGTATAAAGTCAAAACTTTAACCAACCGAGTATAATAAAGAATTGGATAACAAAAGAAATCACCGACGCGTGCGATAGATCGCACCAAACAGGTTATTCAATGTAATAATAAATAACGGAACAGTCAAATGCATAAGCCTTAACGCACGTATGAATATTACAACAAAATAATAAATAATGAAACGGTCGTCACGCGTAAACGCGCAGAGCGAGAATGTTCCAACAGAATAATAAATAACGGAACCGGTCATTAAATGCGTAACGCATTGGCCAAGATGTATGTTCAACAGAATAATAAAAATGGAATAACGAGAAGAATTTCACCATGTATGCGGTAGATTGCCATGATGCGGTTATTCAACATAATGATAAAGAATGGAATAACGTAAGAATTTCACCAAGTATAGGGTAGCAGCGCATATCTGAGTTATTCCAACAAAATAATAAAGAATGGAATAACAGAATTTCTCTTCATGAATAAGAAAGAAATAATACCCCTTACCTTAATATTGTAGTAACAGAAGATTCTTCTTCTTTCTCTCTTATTCTCTCTATTCTTTCTCGCTCTATAGCTTTAGTGAATTCGTGAAAAAATAATGAAGGAATGAGATTCTATTTATAAGCTTGGTAGAGTAAGGGTAAAATAGTCTTTTCGCCATAATTTATGACATCATCGCTTACATCATCGATCATATGACATCATTGCTTACATCATCGATCAAATGACATCATTGCTTACATCATCCTTCCGATGACATCATTGCTTACTTCATCGTTCCGATGACATCATCGCTTGCATCATCAGAATTCAAATTCAAATTGTTCTCTTCCACCTCATTTTACTTTTATACCATGAATTTATTATAATAATGTTACCATTCAAATTATAAAAAAAAACATACTATCATATAATCACATCATACTACCATAATATAATATTATAATAATATATTTAAATGAATTATTGATTTGATAATTTGAAATACTATGTAATGATAATTATTGAATCAAAAATATCAACGTAGTAAATTATTGAATCAATAAAATATTAAATGATAATTCTTTGTAACAATTATTGAGTAGTGCCTTTTACGTAAGAAATCAATAATTCTAAAAATACTTGCAATACCGCAGGTATGTCTTTCTTGTGCAACAATGCATATTCTTCAGATTTAACCACTGTGTATTCCAACAATTGTTAGCAGTAACACTTCCGTCGTTATTTTCATAAAAATATTTTTGTCGTTTTCTAACTCCGACAATAATTCCATTGTGGGGTCCACCAATGATTGTGTTGTCGTACGAATATTCCCCAAATAAAAAGAATATTCCCCGACCAAACGAATATTTTATAACAACTTGCGTACTTTGCAAAATTTATAAATATTACCCACAACTATAACATTATATCAAATTCATTCCATAATATTTATAGAAAAATTATCTTTATTAAAAAGTTGGGGTCTTACAACATTATTATGGACAATTTTGTCATTTCATTTATCTTCTTAATATGCGTGAAAAGTCCACCAGGACTTTTATCCTGGGACGGAGGGAGTATAAGAAAATGTATCGAACATTTAATTGAATATGTATTAACCGAGTATGTATCGAATCACAATAAAAAAATCGAGTAGTTTGAATCTTAAACGAGTCGAGTATAACCTTGCATATTTTTATTCGAACTATTTTTAATGCTCAGATTTGGATTATATTATTAACGAATTTGAGTCTCGCTCGTATTTTTTTGAATCGAGCCCGAACTGTGTTGGCTCGTTTACAGCCATAATCTCGGACCATTATTCCGTTCCCCGACTAGTCTCAGTTACGTTCTCATTTTCTGAAGAGAATAGTGAAAGCAAATAAGAGATAAATATAATTACACAATCGGTTAGTAGTTAGAAAATAAGAGAACTAATATTTCTACGTATATAAAAAATAATATTTTCACATGATCTCTCTCGCATGAATAGTGAGTGAGTTACACATCTGTGTGAGACTTATATAAAAATATCATCTTAACATGTAAAAATATCAGTTTCCTAGTACAATTCACATTTCTTAATTTTATCTTAAATTTATCAATATGACATGTTGCCATTTGATGATGTAAAATACTAATTTTGAAATAATCTTTACACATATTATACTATACTATTCCATCGGATAAAATATAAATTTTTTACTACAAATAAATTTATTATATTTAAAATTTATTTTTAAAAGTTAATAAAAGTCTTGATATTTGGAACAAAAAATTATTTCAAATTATTAATCTCAAAAATATCTTAAATAATTTATCATCGTAATATTAATTGAATAAATCTGATGTAATAGAATAGAGAGTTTGTCATTATACTATCATCTTTTGATCTAAATAGTTCAACTATTTTAATATATTTAAATGTATAAATTATCACCCAAAGTGTGCATAAACAATTAAAACCTTTCATTTTAACATCGATAATTGCGATCCAGACGTGCTTTTACCAATATCATAATGGGCTACTTTCAGATATATATATATATATATATATATATATATATATATATATAAAAATGTTTAGCTAGTTACTAAACATTATATCACCCAAGTTTCTTTCAAATGCTAAAAGTTCAATCAGAGGGAGAACCAGTGCAGCTATGGACATGCTCCACTGTATTAGATTACAAAGAATATCTAAGAATTAGAATATATATCAAATTTTACACGGTCGCTACAAGAAATGCTGTAAATATATACACAACTACAGTATAAACTATGAACAGAAAATGAAAACAAAGAGTACTAGGGTATGGGACTCCATGTCCTTATACTGCTGCCATTAGGACATTACTAACCAGACAGCAGCTTCAGAATTACAAGGCAAATGGCCTTCAAAGATGTCTTGTTGGCGAATAAACCATAATCTTTAACAAACTTGTATGTCCAGAATATCTACCTGTAAATCCATTCATTTGCACGGCCTCCAGACTCGTCCATGTCTATAAAAATGCTGACTGCCTGCAGCAAGTTTTAGGAACAAATGATATTTGCTTAGGCTGTAAAAATTCACTAAACCCTCCTTACAGAGTACCACAGAACTACAGAGTTAGCTGCATTTGTCGATCTATAAATCTGCACTCTTGTTCAGTAAGAACATAAACAATCATGCATGTGCATTTGTACATGAGATTTCTTGCCTTTTCCATTGAAAGCAAATGGAATGCTGAAATATATACATCAATAAATTTACCTTTCCTATCCGGGGCCTCTCCTTCGATATTATTAGGCTATTCCGAATATGTGAGACAGCTCCCCAACATTTCAATGTGTTAGCAACATCATCAAGCCTCAGTAGATACTCTTCTTCAGTTAGTGGAAAAGATTTCTGAGAGTTAAAGAAGATTGAATGTGCTTCAGATGATATATGCAAAATAAGGTTCAGAATATCAAACAAACACTGAAGGATCCATTTCCATAACTTATGGCTTAAAATGGTATGAAGCTTTATCAATTTCTGAGATGCAGCATATTAAACATTTCTGAAATTACTTATAACATATTGATGTAACACTAGCCCGTGTAAATCAGAGATTGCTAGTAGAATAATTTTCTCACCTGCTCCACGTACTTCCACATAACATTCATAGCAAGGAGATTTCTTCCCATAAATTCCTACATCAGGGTATGCAACACCAACATGTTAAGTAATGGAACGGAGTCCTAGAATTCATTTCAGCTGCAAAACTTAACAGAAGACAAATATGGTAGAGAAGATAAAAATTTTAATATATCATGCAGTTTAAATGCTTATCAACAGATGGCTACTCTACACAGAAGCTAACACTATAAAGTTCTGAGAAATAAGTCTAATCTGCTTAATGATATTAATTAAAAAGATTTGTACCAAGGACTGGACAAATTCAATTGTATAATTTACTTTTCATGTGATGTCCAAGCACCCTTTACTATTTCCTACAATGAAATTTTCCGCATAAATAAGCACCAATAAGACACACACATTGATGTTCCTACGAAACTAAATTTGGAGAACTAAAAATAATCAGTAAAACTGATAAACCATACCTTCTTTATTAGTTGAACGTCATAGGACCTTCCATACTTATTCCTAATCAGAGTTGCCAGGTCTAGCCCACTAAAAGCAGAGTCATCTGTACCGACGATTCTCTCAAGATTTTCTCGGATACTTTTGCTATTTACCTGTGATAATAAACTTGGGAAGCTTATTCCAGTTCCAACCAAGGTGAATTATATAAAGTATGTAATATACTTCATAAATAGGGTATGCATTACATATGCTCATTTCGGTAATAACTATTAGTACTGTATACATCTAGGAGAAAATACAATAGTAAACACAAACAGACAGCATAGGTATATGCTAGCTATATGTGAATAGAAAGCACCATACAATTTCGCACTCTTGAATACATAAAATTCTATACCACAATCTGTTAACCATTTTAAGAAGAATCAAAACTTCAAAAGTGCAGCTCAGCACTTAAAAATTCAGACAAAAATTATTACAACTAAAAAAGCACAACTTACATCTCCAGCTTTGGCTTCAGGAGATTCATCCTTATCAGTTTCGTCTCCAGAGTCATCTGGATCCATCCCATCATTCACTGCACTAGAAAAAATGCGCGACCAATTTTTCCTAGTACTTCTATTGGAACCACGTACAAGGTACTGTCCTTGAAGAAAAATCAATACCTTGGAAGGAGAATTAGGACCTGAATACCCCAAATATGAAACATTACAACACCTTCCCCTAAAAAGATGCTCCTGAACACCTAGAGGCCAAGTACAAGGGAGCCTCACTTGGATACTCGTCATATCCAGAAAATTACTGATTCATTCACAGATATTAAAAACTAGTTATTCGGACTGTTGAAACTTTTAGAAGGTAAGTACTAACGCTAGTATAGCTTTGTATGAAAAACTGAATGCTGCATATTCAAAGATAATACGACAGTCCTCTTAAGTTTAATAAGTACATGTGGCATAGATACTCTTTCTGTGAGATTGCTAATTCACCTGATGGGAACAAATATATTTGCTGTAAATAAACCCCTACTTGATTGACATCAATAAAATGAAATTGCACCATAATGAACTCGAACATACAATATAATTAGATGGCCCCTGAAGATTTGCAAAGCATGTATGACTACATCTGAAACATTCTAAGAGGGTTTATCTTCAGCATTGTGCCACATGTTGATAGTTGCACTTTACAGTCTTCTTGATTTGCACCCACATAATGAACTTGAGTAGTAGAAAATCAAAAGATAAAAATTTAACCTTTGATGATGACAGACCAAAACAAAATAGAAAAATCTGGGTTTTGTTCACTTGTCAAAAAAATAATAAATAAAAAGTCTGGGCTCTGCTCAATCAATTGTCTAAATAAATTCAAATTATTCATTTCGGCTTCTGAGTACTGAGTAAATTTGTAGATTTCCTTTATATCTCATCCCAAGAATCAGTATATCTAAAAATCAAAACAGAGCGTTACACACAAATAAAGGTTAATACCGGCTCAAGAACAGAAGCAATTTTTTGACAATTATGAAAGAGAACGAAATAAAATGAAAAGGAATACACAAGTGTGGAGAGGAAAGAACCTGGTGCAGTATTTTAGTGGGCAGATGAGGCTGCAATCTGAGAGAAAACCCTCAAATATTAAATCTCTCTGTTTGACCAGCAGAAGCAAAGAATACACTGAATAGATGATTATTTGAGAATACCTCAAGAAATTCAGATGGAAGAGAAACAGTTGTGGGTGTACATGGATGGGGATAGAAAGAGTAGGAGGGCCTCAGCTTTGAGAAGCAACGGGTTTGAGTTAAGAAGCTCAACCGTAGCTTTTGATTACTTTCTTGTGGAAATGAGTTGACTATTATTAGTCCAATATTTTCTTCTGTAATACTCAAATTCATACCCACCCTTGTAAAAAAACAGTTGGCCCTCCTTTCTTTATTTTTTTATTTACTTATTTAATGTTAATCCATTATTTTATTTTTATTTTCTTCAAAAAAGTTTAAAAAGTCCAAATCTATTTGTCTTTTTTTCCTATTCAATGCTATTTTTAACATTATTTTTTAAAATTATCCTCATTTAACTTTAAAAAAAATCACTGAAAATAACATGTCAATGTATTTTTTTTTCAAGCTTGGAGTTGATACCATCCCCACATCTCAGTTTCTTACTAATAAAAACACCTTGGTTTCATCCGGTGGAACATTCGTGCTGGGACTTTTCAGCTCGGATCGGATAGGATAATTCCAGCAGGACCTGGTTCTTGGGTATATGGTGTTGGTGATGCTCCAAAATTCATAGTTTTTTCATAGTCCCATATCATCTATTTTGAAAACATTTCTTGTGTATATTAGTACATGTTGGCTTGAATTTAGTAATTTTATTGGAAAAAAAGGATGGGTTTGCGAACCTAAGCTAGGCAAAGCGGGGTGAGAAAGGCTAATGAACAAAACAAATGGCATTTCTTGTTTTGAATGAGAATGGTGTGATGCAGCGGTTTACATGGAACAAGCATACTCATAAATGGAGTCAACCACGAGATAACTGTGATTTGTTTGCATCATGCTATGGGTATGCTAACTGTAACATAAATAAGTCTCCGAAATAAGACCTAATGGACATGAGAGTATTAAGTGAGAGTGGGCAAGATATTTGCATAAGGATGGCTTCTTCTGAACTAGGTAGGTAGGTATATATGACATATTCATCGTTCTTTCTGCAAATAAACTGAGATTCTAACTAGCTCCCACTTGTTCATCTAATGCATATAATTTCAAATACTAATAGATTAGGTTAAAATTCAATTTCTATGTTTAGTGAAATTGTTGGATAAAAAGGAGGGCTTTCATAGCTTTTCAAACATATGCACTCTCAATCTTTTGATATTAATTTAGAATGAGCAACAGTTTTGTCTACAGGCTCCAAACAATAAGGAAAAAAGGAAAAGGATGGGAATCGGCTTGGCATTACTAGCACTAGTGCTTCTAGTAGCCCTAAGTCAGTCTGACCTTGTTGTATGCGAGAATGAAGAAGAAAGCAAAGAAGCAACAGCAGCTTGAAACACCTACAGAAAGAAAGTACGTAAATCAAATGAGTAGTGTTGGGCCATGATATTTTTTGTAGTGGACCGAACGGATTGGACTGAATTCTTGGATTAATCCATTGGATCTCCTTTTATTGGGTCCGACCAGTTGGGTCAAGACAATGGATTATGTTTCCTGGGTCTTTAAGGTATTGGGCCGGATCAGTAAGCTGACCCATCAGATGATTAAATATCTATATTTTCAAACTTTGACTGGTAATGATGAATAAGATAGTTGTTGAGTGATATGTTTGCAAGGCATTAATGTGGATGTGATCCAGTCGGCCGGCGGTGAAAGACAGTAAAAGGAGGTAGCAGTTTGTATGCAGTCGGCTGAGATCACCAAGGAGTGGGGGACTGTGTCAGTAGGTAGTGGGTGGCCTAAGAGTATATGAGGGCAAAGACATTACACAAGAAAAAGGTAACTGATATTTTATCTCTCTCAATACACTAGATATTTTTATCCTCCATTGTTAACCTTGTGATCGCCTGTACTGACTCTCACGCCGGAGTTATCCCCCACAGTCGAAGCCATCAAGCTTTTGGTGTTGTCGTGTTTATTGTGCAGGATCAGACGCGTTTTACGTGATTGGGACGTGGGGAAAGATCTTAACGTTAACAATAGCTTATTTTCTTCTGTGCCTTTTGTTTTATGAGTGTGCGCACTATTTTCTAGATAAAAATATGTTCATTTATTTCATTCAATATCTTACGTTGCAGGTATCAAAACGGAAGATCTAGAGTTGCCATTGTTTAATTTAACCACAATAGCGGAACTTTTCAATAAACAATAAGCTAGGAGAGGGTGGATTTGAACATGTTTACATGGTAACTACAAAAATAAAACCCCTTAAAAGCTTTTGCAAATAGAAATTCTAAAGTTTTTATGTATTGTAAACATTGTACACAAAAAGCTGTAAGAGGGACAAGAAATAGCTGTAAAGCGACTTTCTGTATATTCTGCACAAAGACTTGATGAATTTAAGAATGAAGTTGTTTGCATTACAAAACTTCATCATCGGAATCTTGTGAGGCTACTAGGATGTTGCATTCAAGAACAAGAAAACATGTAGATCTATGAATACATGCCTAACAATAGCTTGAACTCTTTTCGTTTTGGTTTGATTCTTAAAATCATAATGAATTAGCTTTTAGCATAATATCTTACCTTCAAGTTTTTTGTTTAGCTGAAACATCAAATATTTTGAGCAGATCATACTCAAAGTAAACTATTGGATTGGCCGAAACGCTTTAATATTATCATTGGGACTGCTCGAGGCCTTCTTTATCTTCATATTCACGAATAAGTATCATTCATAGAGATCTCAAAACTGCCAATATTTTTCTAGATAAAGACATGAATCCAAAAATATCAGACTTTGGCATGGCTAGAAGTTTTGGTGGAAATGAAACTGCCGCAAATACAAAAAGAGTTGTTGGAACATAGTAAGAATCCGTACAAGTATATAAAGATTATACATACATATATAATTCAATTATATAACTTATAACGGGCATTATGAGTTATCCGTACATGTTTTTCCCTTGTGCAATGAATTTTGATGAGAGGGTATGTTTTATGTTTTTCCCTTATATTATACTAGTTATTTTTTGTTTTTTGTGGATACATTTGATGGTTACAACAATGACATGTATTATATTTTGTTTGGTTATATATTTGAGTCATTTTTTGTTATTATAATTATCAATTTTGATTTATTGTTTGATACTCTAATAATCGACTCCACTACCAACAATTCCTGACTTTCTCACTTTTCCACCGTCTAAATTTACTTGTCCTAGTTTGAAAGTACACGTCTATTAAGAAAATAAAATCAAATTCCTCGGATTGCCCATCTTAACTTTTCTATAATTATGTTTTTTGTTGTATTTAATCTCTTAATTCTTTCTTGAAACATTAAAATAGAGGAGAGAGAGGAAAAAAGAGTGTGATTAGTACTATTTTTTTCAATGTATGTAATGTTGTTTTCAATAAAAAAAATTAAGTTAAACGAGGGTAGTATAAAAAAAGTAGGGTAAATTAGTATTAAAAAGGAAAGAGTATAAATAGATTTGGACAAATTAAAAAGAAAATTAGAACAAATAAATTTGGAGAGAGAGTAATAGATAAGAAAGATATAAATACAAATTGGCAAAGTTCGGAAGTTTCATGAGTTTGAATACTACTTATTTCGAGAGATGTTGGGCTCACAGATGATTAATCGAGGTAAGAACACCAAGATATCCGCTACTTCACGGTATAAAAAAATATAAATTTTATTCCTTCCATTCGGAAAAAAGAAAAAAAAAAAAGAAGAAAAAAGTCTCACTTGTAAAGTTATAAACTAAAAAAAAGATTTAAAATTTATTGAGTATTAACTTTGTAATATTATATGATAATAAAATGTTAGAATGAATTTAAAAATATTATCTTAATTTTTTTATTAGTTGAATATTAGTATGTAAATTTTATTATTGTAAATTTTAGAACATGTGTAATATATAAACGGTTGATTAATTTATTCTACGAAATTTGTGAATAATATGAAGCATCTTGCCATTTATTAATGTATTTAGAAATTATTAAATTTGAGAAAAATTGAGAAAGTAACAATTTTTATTAAAATTCATAAACCCTCTTTTAGTGCAATGTAATTAAAATTTGATAAATTAAATTCTTTAGAAATATCCTTAATTAACTTTATATAAAAAAAAGGATGAATGTTATAAAGTTCCTTTCTTAGTAAATTCTTTTTAAAAACATGACATATCTGACACCATTTGTGAATGATTCAATAATTTTGATAAAATTGTGAATTAACGTATCAAAATTGGTGTAAATGAGAATTAAATTTGATGTTTTTAATTGATTATAAGAAAGAATTTTCTTTGAAAGTTAGACAAATGTGACACGTTTTGTGCAAAACGGAGAGAGTATAACGCACCAGTAGACGTTATTTTTTTTGACTATTTTCCATGCTTAAGCAGCTCAGCTCCTACTTAACTATTGGGTTTTTAGGGTTTAGGAGTTGATTTCCATCAGTCCCAAAAGTTCTGTCTGGTACCCCCTCCCCCAATTCCTTCTGAGATTACGTGTTCCTCTCCATTTCTATTCTCTCCCCATTTCATTATCCTAAATCTTTCTGGGAGGTTGGTCAACTACTCTTGCTTTATAGGCTAATTTTACATCCATAAAAGTAATTAATGTTTTTGTTATTAATGGACATGGAATTATGGAAATGCATTTGAAACTTTGAATTTCACCATGCAGATTCATGGGTGCGATTGATATCTGCAATAGTTCGTCTTGCATGATCAAACCCCAAATTGGCCTTAGCTTTGTCCCTTCAGATAGACCTAATTGTTCTTCATTTGAAAGAAAACAGAGGAATTGGGTCTCTTGTATGGCCTCCACTGCGCCAGTAAACCATGTCAAACAGACACCACAACAGTTGAGCGGGGATTCTTTTATCCGACCACATCTCCGAAAATTGTCTCCATACCAGCCCATTTTGCCTTTTGAGGTAAATTGATTTCGACACTTTTGATTTGTATCGATTGTTCAGATGATTGATTAGTTTCTGCGAGTAAAAATCTGAGTTTTTTACTGCTTATTACTGTGCTTAGATGAATTGGTTGAATGAGATAGGTATGTTACCTTTCCTTTTATTGGTGATAAACATTGCAATGCTGCTAGTCGACTTTGTAATCATGTGGATTTGTAAGTATTTTTTGGTTTGAATAGATGGGATTTACAGTTTGTTACTACTTTGATGCTTATTGTAATGGGGTTGATAAAAAGACTTGATTTTACCACTTTTTGTGTATAAAAAAGAAGTTATACTTTATTCTAATTGGTCTAATTCTACTTTTATATGCAGGTTTGATCAATGACTATGTTAATTAATGACTTTATTAGGCAGAATTTCCCTATAAACTGCACCATAAAATATATGCATAATGGAATGTTTCTCAGCTTATACATAAGGGATGAGTCTCATCTTTTAAGACTTTCTATCTCTTTCCTTCACAATATTTACTAGATGCAAGGAGCAACAGTAGCTCAGCTTTGCATATTGTAGTAATTTATTAAGGCAAATTGTTACTGCATGGTTGATCAGCCCCCATTACATGAATAATTGCATAGATAATCATGTTAAACCCACATTATTTTCCATATGATTTTTTTGGTTTTCTTCACAGGTTTTGTCAACTCGTCTTGGTAGAAAGCCTGAGGATATCATAAAGTTGGACGCAAATGAAAACCCATATGGCCCACCTCCAGAGGCAAGTCATAGCTTCCAGAATACTCCTGTATATGAATATAACTTATGCCATTAGTATCAGAGATGTTTTTGGACTATTTATAACAAAATCAACCCCTTTTAGCTGCACACACAATTTTGACTCTTAATTAAATGTTTCCTTTTGGATGTCCTTATTGAAATGCATGTAGGTTTTTGAGGCTTTGGGTGCAATGAAATTCCCATATATATATCCTGACCCTGAAAGCCGTAGACTACGTGCAGCCCTTGCTGAGGATTCTGGCCTTGAGTCTGAATATATTCTTGCAGGCTGTGGTGCAGATGAGCTCATTGATTTGATTATGCGGTCAGTGATATAGTATACTGGGCTTAGATTGCAAAGTGCACTGCTCTTAACTTTTATTCTTGCACAATCCCGGTTATGTTATATGTTTTTATCCCAAATGTTCTGTCTGGCTTGATATTTCAATTGTTTTTGGTCTGCCTATATTACAGATGCGTACTGGATCCAGGTGACAAAATTGTGGACTGTCCTCCCACATTTACCATGTATGAATTTGATGCAGCTGTTAATGGTGCACTTGTAATCAAGGGTAAAAGACGACCTTATCTTCTACTTCATTATTTCATCTCCATTCAAATTCTTTACACAGTTTTTTACTCTTAAATGAATGGTTTTCTGGCTTTATTCTTCAATTTCCATCTTCAATATTTGACTTGTACATTTGCTTTTATATGCATTATGTCATTGTTGTCATACCTTCTCAAACGTGCATAACGTCATTTGCTGCCATCTAATTAGCAGTACCCCGGAAGTCAGATTTTAGCTTGGATGTGGAAATGATTGCTAAAGTTGTTGAGCAGGAGAAACCAAAGTGCATTTTTCTAACTTCTCCTAATAACCCAGATGGGAGGTAATTTGCACTCCATACATTTTTTGCTGTTTACTTTAATCTAGTAACAGTATATTATTAAAACAGAAAAATGACACTGAAATAAATTAAAATTCAGCTCTCTCGTGTCTGACCTATTAAAAGAACATTTTTTTTTCTTCAAATAATGTTCTATACTTGGACCTTTAACAGTCTGCATCACTTTGAATGTCTCTAGAGAGAACTCTTATAATGATATTTTATCCATCTGCCTCCACATGTAACTCATTAATGCTTTTGGTCAAGTGGCTTGTAAATTTGGGACACAATTATGCATAAATATTCTGTTGTGCAGACAGTTACTTTGAACAAGAAATGTGAGACTGAATGTGTCATGCTTTACTGGGATTTCAAGTAGGTTTTGTTTTAATATGTGAATATTGCCATCTAATCTGACAGTATAATCCATGACGAGGCTCTCTTGAAGATACTTGATCTTCCAGTACTGGTTGTACTGGATGAAGCATACATTGAATTCTCGGGAATCGACTCCAAAATGGGATGGGTGAAGAAGCATGAGAACCTGATTGTCCTCCGGACATTCAGTAAAAGAGCTGGTATGTTTATAAGCCCTTGCTTTACAGAACTACAAATTATTTTGATTGGGACAATTTGGTTGCCACCCCCTCTCTTTTTTGTCCAGCAAAAAGATATTGTCAACTGTATGCCCCCCACCCCTTGGCTGGTCTGCTAATTGGGATACAAGAACTTTATTAAAATTAAATGGTCAGGAATGTAGAAGAAAAGGGCACCCTTCCCCTAGTACAAAAAAGATGCTTAAATATGGTCAAATAAGACAATACAGCTAACCTTGCATGAGCTCTAGCCTCCTGCAATCCTTTTTTATGAGTGACACTTACTACGCAATACCCGTACTACTTGTTATTTGCAAGGTGTCAAAATTGTGTCCATCAGCAAGTGAACTAGAACTGTAGGACTGGCAAAACAGAAAATCTTGGTCTTTCTTTTCTGTTGCATCTGTAGAAAACCGTAATATTCCACAGAGTTTAGTCTGCAACTTGGAGCTAGTTTCTGTTGTCCGAGCAAGTGCTAAAGTCTTTCTTGGCCTTTCGGCTAAGATCAAGTGTTTTCATAAATTTATAATGATGATTGGAGTTTTTTTTATTTTATTACAAAGATGACGGATATTATCACATAAATCAATTCTCATATGGACTGTAGCATACCTCAAATGTATTTACTTAACGTCACTTTAAATACAAAATTATATTCTTAAATTGTGAATAAATATAACATTAGGGTTAGCTGGACTTCGTGTGGGGTATGGAGCGTTTCCGCTGAGCATTATCGAGTACCTTTGGAGGGCAAAACAACCTTATAATGTGTCTGTTGCTGCTGAAGTTTCTGCATGTGCAGCATTAAAAAATCCCACATATCTGGAGGTATCTTATTTATTCACTGCTTCTGGTTTTAAATTTTTCCTACAAAATTAACTGCTCAATTTATCTCTCTAAGATAGTACATTAGTGTTCCTTGGTCCCGAGAAACCACTTCTGGTGCTAATGAACAATTTCTAACAGAATGTTAAAGTGGCTTTGGTGCAAGAAAGAGAGAGGCTGTATAGGCTTTTAAAAGAAGTACCATTTCTCAATCCATATCCAAGTTACTCGAATTTCATTCTTTGTGAGGTTTCCTCTGGAATGGATGCTAAGAAGCTGAAGGTATAATTTCTTATTTGGTTACGACAGCTGGTAGACAAGTCTTGGTTCAGCAGAAAATATTTTGCATTGCGTTCATCCATGAATTTTGATACGTCTGTTAATGGTTTTCCATGATTGCTTCATGGTCTCTGATTTATTTATTTTTATTGTTTTGGGTGAGTTCCAGAGAGGTTTCTATGATCTAGATATTTTTCAAGTTAGCTTCTTTGACTTTTATCTAAAACCATTATATACCGCAATCTGATTTGTGCTGTTTGAATTAATTTCTTCTATGGGATGGAGTGTCTTGAGCATGGCCCAGATTAATTTGATTTCATATATCTATCAAGTATTTGGTTTTACAGATTTAGTCGAGTATGTTTAATGAAATTGCCATTAGGGTTATGCTGCTACAATATGCGCATTTTCATAAGCCAGTATGAGGACACACTATATGTGATAAGTGAAGGAAAAAAAAAACATAATGAATTTGACCAAGTAAACTGAATTGAGTAGTTAAGATCCTTAATTTCCCTTGGTTGCAGTCTTTCAGTAATAACATTACTAATAGTAATTTATATATTATTTTACAGGAAGATCTTTCAAAAATGGGTGTGATGATTCGTCACTACAACAACAAAGAATTGAGTGGTTATGTTCGTGTCTCTGTTGGGAAGCCTGAGCAAACAGACGCCTTAATGAACTGCCTCAATAGAATAGCTTAGCTTAATTATTTCAATCTTATCACCAATTCTATTTTTTATCATTTGCGATGGAATCGTTCAAACCAATGTAATGTAATTTAAGGTTTTGTACTCTCTTTTGTGAATTAAAAATTAATATGTTGGGTTATAAATTATTTTTATCAGTAACTTTAGGAGTAATACCACAATATATTTCAACTTTCTTGCGTAAACATATGGTGCAACGGTCAACTACAGTATTAGCCATTACTTTCATTTTCGTTGTTTCTCATGCGGACCTACCCTATAATTAGAAAACACGACCGTTTCGAGTACTCAAAACGTTACGGAACATCTCGTTAACGTTGTCAGTTAAACCGTCCAACCCCTCCGACAAACTATCCGTTACCGTCTTCAGCTCTTTAACGGCGCTCTTCAACCGTTCCTTTTTGACCACCTCATCCTCCATCAAAACACCACCGTACGTCATCAATTTCCGTCAATACAATTCTTCTCTCCCCGTCAAAAACCGCCGACTGTAGGGCTTTTACCGAGCCCATAAGTGTGTGAATCCATCCTTTAGGCTGTCTTCTATAAAGATAATAATTACAAAATGTATTTTTGGGTTATGGTCCATCCGGCGTTGAAGTGTTTTATTGTTTTTGACTATTATGCTTGGATGTAGACATGGCGTGCTGCTTATTACATGTAACTGCTGTATTAGGCATAAAAATTTCAAATAAGATAGGGCATTGCTATGCTTTTGTGTGCAGTTAAACATACTATAAAAGCCTGCATGGACTTTAAGTTTGTGTGCATATAGAGAATAAATTTAGAGACTTCATTAATCAAAACAATAATTTCTTGTGGAGAAAAGGAAATTGTATTGGTAGAAGTGAGTAAAAAAATCTAGGGAAGCTGAGGAGTTCACCTGATCATGAACAAGTGGAAACGTAGTCAAAACGAGACACTTATCATAATGCAGCCCTACTGAAGCGTATTAAACTTGTTCTTATAAATGTATTTGATTCATTTGAAATACTGTTGAAATTCATTTAAGTTGTTCGTCAACGAGTGTTTTATTATTTATCACGTGTCAGAAATTTGAGAGATTGTATACACGAGAGACAATGCGACCATCTAATGTTCTAATCTTTTCAGTGACATCAGAATACTAGATTGGCTGTTTGCAAGGAACTGGTATATTATCATCTGCACCATCTAAATAGTCCATAGCTAAATATGTACACACACAGTCTTGCATATCTATTGAACTTCACACTTTTTACAGCTTAGGCAGATATTTACTTATTTATAATATAAGTTTAATCAATTGCAGGCGGGAAGATTTACCATTTTATAGACCATACATGGACTGTATAGACCAGTCATATCAAGGCAAATTTTTGTTCCGAGTGACCAATTAAGGTCTTCCTGTGCAGAGTACTTCTGAATATCTTTAAGTCATCAGACAGTAATTGGTGCACTGTGGATGATATCTGGCCTTTCTCAAGGTAATGCATTTCGCAGTACAGGTGATGGCAGATGTTCATGTATACATGGTCGTGGATTGGGGTGAGAGCTGTATCAAAACTAAGGACATCAAGAAAGGAGATGAACCATGTAGGTTCAGTTCCTCCTGTATTTCTTCCTGACCACCCTCGACCATTGAAGGCCTTAGTTTATGGGTTTGCAGCACTGAAAAGGCAGTTGGGAGGAAGAGTGCTGAAGTAGGAAGAATTAGGCACAGGGAGATTTGACATCGTAAAGTTTGAGTTCAGTTATGAAACAGCTCGGGTCAAATTCAGAGTCCGAAACAAATCTTGGATCAAGTCCGAATCAAATCAATCCAAATAACGCCTTAAACCACTGGCCAATAGTATCTTCTTGGATCATATTAGCACACCGCAGGCTCACCCAAAAGGTCATGACCGAAGGTACTATTGTTAGCAATTTAATTCCTTATATACATACAATTTTTTTCCATATCGGGATAATAATACCACCAGCCTTCGTGTCTCCACCTCTGGCAACTCTTTGAGAGTCAGCTCTGATTTCATATGAAACAAACTGGGCCAAATCCAGAGTTCGGAACAAATCTTGGATCAAATTCCTAGTCCGAATCGAATCAATCCACTGGTCTAATAGTATGTTATTGGGTCATTTTTGCCCACCACATGCTCATCCAAAATGTCATGACTGAATGTACTATTGTTAGTAATTTAATTCTTTATATACATACAAAATTTTCTCATGTGAGAGTGGGTTGTTACAAAGTTAGGTTGTGTGACCCATTGATTATGTCCGGGAAAAGAGTCATCCTCTTGGTGGGTAATTTAACCTTTTTTGTCAGATTGATAGCTTTAACTAAACTCATCTAAATTATTACTAATGAAATGATTTTATCAAAAATATGTCTTTTTACCTAGTGAAATTTTTTGCTTTGATTGCAGACAACCATGAAAATTAGTTTAACAAGAATGACGGTGAGGCATGTTATTAGTGGTGTATGATTTTTGTACTTGTCCAGCGAAGGAATGAAGTGAAGCTTGGATATCAAGCAATGGATCATAATCGGAACTCCAACGAGAGAAACCAAGTTTATTAATATGGTCCTGCATCAGGTTTATCCTCCTGTACTAACTGAATTACGCCGAGGTGCTTGCCATATTGCAAGTCATTTTTGAGTAACAAATTTTGACTTATTAAAAAATGACTTACAAGTCATTTTAAAATAAGTAAGTTTGACCAAATATAAAGATTATTTTGTCTTTATTTTAATAGTGTTTACATTTTATTTTAACTTATAAGTCATTTTAGTCAAATATCTTCACGCTTTTATTTTAACTTAATTTTTGACTTATAAGTCAAAAGGGTGTCAAAGCACTTTTATTTATAAATTACCACTTAATATAACTTATAAGTCATTTTTAATTTTAATTTATAAGTCATTCTAACATAAGTCATTCCCAAAAATATAAGTGAGAATATACCTTAGATGACATTTTAATATTTTATAGCGAAAATACCAATGTATGAGAATATGCACAAGAAAAAAAAAAGATGTTGCCCTTATACAAAAACTCATTATTTTAACGAAAATGTTTTTCAAGAAATTATTTTGATAAAAACAAGAATTATATTGTATTTCTCCGTTCTAGGATTAAGTTTGACTTTCAAAGAATTAAAATCAATTTAAAATATTTTTAACAAAGTTGATGTGATTTATTTAATTTTTAAAAATAATAAATCTTATAATTAGTAATATTATTCAAATAAGTAGTTATAATTTTTATAATTGTATTATTTAAAGTTAAAATCAAAAAATATCTTTAACCGAATATAAATAAAAAATAAAAAGGAAAATAAAAAAGAAGGTGCGCATGCTTGTCACGTGACATGGTACAATGTTCAAATCCCATTTGTGTATTTTTACGGAAAGAAAGGAAGAAAGAGACGGATAAGGTTTTCATCAGTGAGGACTGAGGCCGAGGGGATGTCTTCTTCTTCTTTAGCTTCTCTATCCATTCTTCCAAGGGCTTCATTGGCCTATTCCCAACAGCAGCAGCTTTTCTTCCTCCATCCCAAATTGGTGTGCATAAGGCCGAAATACTACCAGTCTCTAACTTTTGAAGCTAAGGCCAGAACCAGGCAAGACAACCGAATCGCTCGCCATTCTCGTCTCCGCAAAAAGGTTTTATTTTTAAAAAATATAGTCTTTTATTATCTCTTCTTCAACTTACCTTCCCCAAGCTGATGCAATCATAGTCGTGTTTATGAATTCGGTAAGAGTTTTTATAATCACAGGAAAAGAACTGAAAATGTATAATAATGTGCACCTATTTTTATTATTTGAATTGGGTAAGTTACTGGAATAATTTTGATTTGCACCGCTATTTTTTGGCAGTAGAATTCTGCATTTCAAATTACATATGCCAAAAGTGCAGCATCTGGATGGGCTATGCTTGTATGTTAAATTTGAGAGTATTTGAGGAACTCTTATCTGTTAGCTTACCCTGTTTCTACTTGGAATCTCATAAAGGTTGATGGTATCAGATTTCCTTGTTAAGGGGTGGATCCATATAATATGTGCATATTCATCTCAAATGTCATTAAAAGTTATAATATGGTTGTTTAAGGATAACACAACAGGTGGTTCGTATGTATCTAACAAACCTTAGTTTTGGACATAGGTTTTAGTCCTTCCAAATGGCTAACTTGCTGACAGGTGATGATCTGGAAACAAAATGAATATAAGATTCAAATGATTTGCCAAATATTCAACAAGTATCTCAATACTTGTTAGCCAAATATTCAACAAGTAGCTTTGAACTGGACATCATTTTTTTTTCAATATCATTGGCAGACTGCTTGTCTATTTTAGCAAAATCTCAATATCTAATGTTAGTACATTGTTTTATCTGTTTTCTTTCTTCATAGATAGCTGTATCATTCTACCAAATTTCTAGCTATATGGGCATTGTTTTACGTACCACCCATACCCAGTTTTTCTCGAAAGTGATGCAGAGGAAACGAAAGTTCAATATTTTCAGCTATGTAAGTAAGATTATCCATGTGGGTTCTTCCTGTAAGGTTAATTTCTAGTCAAAATTTTGTCAAATATAATTTATTAATTCGATTTAATTCCATCTATGCTGTTGCTCAGTTGTGTGCAGATTTTCCAGACTCGGGTTGTGATGAGCATACTGTATTATATTCCCAAAAGAAAATTAATTTTGATAATCAACTTTTGTATGATACATCTAAAGTTACTTTTCACTTGAACTCGCTCAGAGAAAACCACAGTCTTGCATTGTCATTTTTCCACCAATTGAAAGAAGATGGATATAGACACAGCGTACACACTTATATGACTATTATTAGGATATTTTGCTATTGGGGTATGGATAGAAAATTGGATTTTGTTCTGTTAGAGGTTATAGAGTCAAAAATTGAGCATTTGGGTTTTGGAATTTTGGATTTGTTTGATGCGTTACTGGAGGGGCTTATAGCTGAGGTGTCAAATTCATTGGTTTGAGCACTTGATGCATTGGTTAAGGTCTATGCTATTATGGGGAGGTTTGATGAAGTCTCTGATACTTTATTCAAAACAAAAGGCGTGGATTTTTACCAAACATTTTGAATTGTAATTTTCTTATGAATCGGATGATCGAGTGTGGCAAAGTGGATATGCCTGTGGATATTTATCAACAATTGAAGAGTCTTGGGTTGAGCCCTAATGTCTATACATATGGGATTGTGATTAAAGCTCTTTGTCGAAAGGGTAATTTGGAAGATGCTCTTGGTATGTTTCAGTTGATGGAGGAAGATGGTGTGACCCCTAATGCTTTTACTTACTCAATTTATATAGAAGGTCTTTGTTCGCATGGAAGGTCAGATTTAGGATATGAGGTGCTACAGGTGTGGAGAAGAGCCAAGGTCCCTATTGATGTGTTTGCAAACTCTGTTGTAATTCGTGGGCTTGTTTGTGACATGAAGATGAAAGAAGCTGAGGATGTCTTGCTTGATATGGAGGAAGCAGGGATTGCCCCTGATGCATATTGTTACGGGGCCTTGATTCAAGGGTATTGTAAGGTGGGGAATATTCTCAAATCCCTGGCACTTCATGATGAAATGTCTACAAAGGGTATCGACTAATTGTGTTATTCTCAGCTCAGTTTTTCAATGCTTGTGCCGGATGGGCTTGGCTTCGGAAGTGGTGCACCAATTCATGAACTTTAAGGACATGGGAATTTTCCTAGATGAGATTGTTTATAATAGTGTGATTGATTCTCTGTGCAAACTAGGGAAGTTGGAAGAAGCCATGAAGTTGTTTGATGAGATGAAGAAAAAGAAGATGGTCCCAGATGTTGTTAACTACACAACTCTGATCAGTAGTTACTTTTTTCATGGACAACCAGTTGAAGCCTTTGATCTTTTTGTGGAAATGACGAAAAAGGCAATAAAACCTGATATTGCTACTTACAATGTGCTTGCTGGTGGGTTTTCAAGAAACGGACTTGCACGAGAGGCACATGATCTTTTAAATTATATGAAAGCTCAGGGTTTGGAACCTACCACTGTTACACACAACATGATCATTCAAGGCTTATGCATGGGAGGAAAGGTGATGGAAGCTGAATTGTTTTTTGGCAGTTTAGAATACAAGGGGCTAGATAATTATTCTGCAATGGTAAATGGGTACTGTGAAGCAAAAAAGACAAGAGATGCATATGAGCTTTTTGTTAGATTGTCCAAGCAAGGAATTTTAGTTAAAAGGGATTCTTGCCTAACACTTCTTAGTAACCTTTGTATAGAAGGTGCATTTGACGATGCTCTTATGCTATTTAAGACTATGTTGGTTTCAGATCGTGGCCCTTGTCAGATAATGTGCAGCAAACTTATTGCTGCGCTTTGTCATGTTGGAGAAATGAGAGATGCACAATGGGTATTTGATAATATGGTCTGGAGAGGTTTAACCCCTGACGTTATTACCTACACAATCATGTTGAATGGTTATTGCAGGTTAAATTGCTTGAAGCAGGCCTGTGATCTTTTTAATGATATGAAGCGCAGGGGAATCAAACCTGATGTCATCACTTACACAGTTTTAATTAATGGGCATTCTAAAATTAACTTAGAAAAGGCTATAGAATTATATAGCGAAGATGGATACAAGGGAGAAACTGATGGTGCTTTGACTTTTTGGAGAGAAATGGAGGAGATGGGATTAAATCCTGATGTTAAATGTTACGCTGCTTTGATCGATAATCATTGCAACTCAAACAACCTTCAAGAGGCTATTTGCCTCCTTGGTGAAATGATTGATAAAGGTCTGGAACCAGATAATGTGACTTACACAGCTCTAATAAGTGGCTACTTTCGTTGGGGTGAGATAGAAAGGGCTGTAAACCTTGTTAATGAGATGTCAGTCAAGGAGATAGAACGAGATACCCGCACAAAGTTGGTCTTACACCATTGTATTTTGAAGGCTAAGAAAGTGCAATACTGGCGTTAAGGACTTTGGTGATTCTTACAGGTGAGATGAATATAAACACTGTACCATTTAACATAACTTGTCAATTGTTTGTATGAGATTTACTTTTCTTATAATCGTTCTGTCATTTATAAGTGTGCGAGTCCATTCTTTAGGCTGTCTTCAATAAAGATAATAATTAAAAAAATGTATTTTTGGGTTATGGTCCATGCGTTGAAGCTCGTGTTTTATTGTTTTTGACTATTATGCTTGGATGTAGACATGGCGTGCTGCTTGTTACATTGTTGTCATACCTTCTCAAACGTGCATAACGTCATTTGCTGCCATCTAATTAGCAGTACCCCGGAAGTCAGATTTTAGCTTGGATGTGGAAATGATTGCTAAAGTTGTTGAGCAGGAGAAACCAAAGTCTAACGTCTCCTAATAACCCAGATGGGAGGTAATTTGCACTCCATACATTTTTTGCTGTTTACTTTAATCTAGTAACAATATATTATTAAAATAGAAAAATGACACTGAAATAAATTAAAATTCAGCTCTCTCATGTCTGACCTATTAATCGAACATTTTTATTCTTCAAATAATGTTCTATACTTGGACCTTTAACAGTCTGCATCACTTTGAATGTCTAGAGAGAACTCTTATAATGATATTTTATCTATCTGCCTCCACATGTAGCTCATTAATGCTTTTGGTCAAATGGCTTGTAAATTTGGGACACAATTATGCATAAATATTCCGTTGTGCAGACAGTTACTTTGAACATGAAATGTGAGATTGAATGTGTCATGCTTTACTGGGATTTCAAGTAGGTTTTGTTTTAATATGTGAATATTGCCATCTAATCTGACAGTATAATCCATGACGAGGCTCTCTTGAAGATACTTGATCTTCCAGTACTGGTTGTACTGGATGAAGCATACATTGAATTCTCGGGAATTGACTCCAAAATGGGATGGGTGAAGAAGCATGAGAACCTGATTGTCCTCCGGACATTCAGTAAAAGAGCTGGTATGTTTATAAGCCCTTGCTTTACAGAACTACAAATTATTTTGATTGGGACAATTTGGTTGCCACCCCCTCTCTTTTTTGTCCAGCAAAATGATATTGTCAACTGTATGCCCCCACCCCTTGGCTGGTCTGCTGATTGGGATACAAGAACTTTATTAAAATTAAATGGTCAGGAATGTAGAAGAAAAGGGCATCCTTCCCCTAGTACAAAAAAGATGCTTAAATATGGTCAAATAAGACAATACAGCTAACCTTGCATGAACTCTAGCCTCCTGCAATCCTTTTTTATGAGTGACACTTACTACGCAATACCCGTACTACTTGTTATTTGCAAGGTGTCAAAATTGTGTCCATCAGCAAGTGAACTAGAACTGTAGGACTGGTAAAACAGAAAATCTTGGTCTTTCTTTTCTGTTGCATCTGTAGAAAACCGTAATATTCCACAGCGTTAAGTCTGCAACTTGGAGCTAGTTTCTGTTGTCCGAGCAAGTGCTAAAGTCTTTCTTGGCCTTTCGGCTAAGATCAAGTGTTTTCATAAATTTATAATGATGATTGGAGTTTTTTTTATTTTATTACAAAGATGACAGATATTATCACATAAATCAATTCTCATATGGACTGTAGCATACCTCCAATGTATTTACTTAACGTCACTTTAAATACAAAATTATATTCTTAAATTGTGAATAAATATAACATTAGGGTTAGCTGGACTTCGTGTGGGGTATGGAGCGTTTCCGCTGAGCATTATCGAGTACCTTTGGAGGGCAAAACAACCTTATAATGTATCTGTTGCTGCTGAAGTTTCTGCATGTGCAGCATTAAAAAAATCCCACGTATCTGGAGGTATCTTATTTATTCACTGCTTCTGGTTTTAAATTTTTCCTACAAAATTAACTGCTCAATTTATCTCTCTAAGATAGTACATTAGTGTTCCTTGGTCCCGAGAAACCACTTCTGGTGCTAATGAACAATTTCTAACAGAATGTTAAAGTGGCTTTGGTGCAAGAAAGAGAGAGGCTGTATAGGCTTTTAAAAGAAGTACCATTTCTCAATCCATATCCAAGTTACTTGAATTTCATTCTTTGTGAGGTTACCTCTGGAATGGATGCTAAGAAGCTGAAGGTATAATTTCTTATTTGATTACGACAGCTGGTAGACAAGTCTTGGTTCAGCAGAAAATATTTTGCATTGCGTTCATCCATGAATTTTGATACGTCTGTTAATGGTTTTCCATGATTGCTTCATGGATTTATTTATTTTTATTGTTTTGCGTGAGTTCCAGAGAGGTTTCTATGATCTAGATATTTTTCTATTCAGATGAAAAGTTAGCTTCTTTGACTTTTATCTAAAACCATTATATACCGCAATCTGATTTGTACTGTTTGAATTAATTTCTTTTATGGGATGGAGTGTCTTGAGTATGGCCCAGATTAATTTGATTTCATATATCTATTAAGTATTTGGTTTTACAGATTTAGTCGAGTATTTTTAATGAAATTGCCATTAGGGTTATGCTGTTACAATATGCACATTTTCATAAGCCAGTATGAGGACACACTATATGTGATAGTTCTGCTGCCTTGAGCATAAAAAAACATAATGAATTTGACCAAGTAAACTGAATTGAGTAGTTAAGATCCTTAATTTCCCTTGGTTGCAGTCTTTCAATAATAACATTACTAATAGTAATTTATACTTCCTCTGTTCCTAAAATATTGACGTTTTAGCCTTTTAGGGAGTAATTTTTGTTCCTAAAAGATTGTCGTTTTGAGTTTATCAATGCTAATTAACTTTTTTTTCCTACTTTACCCTTACTCTTTCTTAATCGTTTTCCTCAAAAAAGAAAAAATCCTTCTTGATCAGACAAACAACTTTTCCAATTTCTTCCATTCCCGATGCTTATTCATATAACAATGGCGTCTTTTCTATTTCCTTTCAAAAGCATATACAATAACCATAAACTTCTGATAAACAATGGATATAGATGAAGAAGATATGAAGAAATTTGTCTCAAAAAAGAAGAAAATTGTTCATGATTTTGATTTGAATTCACCTGCAGATCGTAATTTTGATTTGAATAAATTTCCTGAAGAAGAATATCAAGTTTTTGAAAAGGAAGAACTTCAAGCAATATTGCGATTCATGTTGAAAAATTATTTTCCCAGATTCTATTAAGTGGGAGGAATGAGTCTTTACTTGGTTTGTTAGAAGTTCTCATGAGGTTAGTTTTTTTTTGTTTGGCGGAATGTGTAGGGATAGAACAGAGAGATGGGTGGGTTAGTTTTTTTTTTTGGCAGAATGTGTAGGGATAGAAAAGAGAGATGGGTGACCTTTGTATTAAAGATTTTTGTGTAATTGAAGTGAATGCTTTTTTCAATTGTGGTTTATGAGATTTATGGTTTATAAAGAAATTGATATTGATCAGTAGGTCATCTCACCTTTTTGTTTCTCTCTCTGTGATTTGAAAGTTCTTGTTCAGAGCATATCCAACTTTTCAAGTCTGTAATTGCAAATAATACCTCGTTAAGTGTTTGTGGTTTTGCTTAAGTTGTGGTATAAATTTTAATGTATCATTTCATTGATTTTTGGTCTTGGAATAGTGATTTTGTATACTAGAATTGATGGATATATATAGGAGTTAAGGTTCTCCACACAATTGTGGCTCAATTATCTAAAGGTTAAACATGAGCAATTTATAGTGAATTCAGTTACCCTGATTTTTTTTTAAAAAAAAGATTTCCTTGTATAAGATGGATCATTGAACCTGAATGAGAAACGAAAATCTTTCCATATGACTGAAGCAGGTTCAACATTTAAAATATTTCGTTGAATTCTACGTTTGATTTGTTATCTTGATATGGGCATGGTTCTGACTTGTGACTTTTGGTACTTGCAATGCAATATAGTTCAAAGGAGTCGTTTTATGTGGGCATGCTGGTGTTTATGCTCTTGGTGCTGTCATTGCAAAGCATGTTGGTGATAAGAGAGTTGTTTTCATTCCTCAACAATCATATCTATAATATAAAACAGAGCAGAGAGAGAAAATACATAAGTGTCCCATCCAATTCCACGTCAGCAGCTCTCTCATTCCTCCCATTTCAAATTTCAAACCCTCTATCTCTCTCTCTGTTCTTACACACACACAGCTAAGAGATAACACGGAGCTTGAAAAACACAAACAAAACACGCAGAGAGAAACGCGAAACAGAAGAAGTTGAAGAGAGAAACATGAGATCAACGAAGATCTAAGACCTTCTCATCTTGGCTCTCCTCTTCCTCGGCACCTTAGGTCGTGCTGATCGACTTCTCTACGGACGAGATTTCGATACCCACTGGTCGTTTTTGTAACGGAAGAATCAAGTCGATTATCTTGGTATTTCTTCAATTTTAGTTTGGTTTCTTACAAAATGTATGAAATTCTAGAAGAAATAAGAACCCATTGTTTGAGGGTTTAGCTTTATTGGGTTTATGGGGTTCTTGATTTGGTTGAATCTGAATTTTTTGAAATTTTCTTTTTTTAGGGTTCCTTTTGATTGGTTTGATGTTTACAATTATGTTTCTTGGTTAAATTGATCATCATTTCGTCTTGGGCTTCCCTTTGTGCGGAGTTATCTTTGGCAGACTGGCTCTGTTGAAGATATGATTCATGGAGTGAATTACACTTCTGCGGTTTAGAATTGGTAATTAATTTATTGTTCTGCTTCTTAAATTAACCTGTTTTTTTTCCTTTTGTGTGTGTGTGTGTTTTGAGTTACTGGTTTCAATTAACAATGGCTTAAAGCTGTTTAACAAAATGTCTCTAAAAGTTCAAGTAAGTTTTAATATAAGAACCACAATGTTCAAGGATTTTTTTTTCTTTATCTAAATAAAATTTGCAAAATACATACATAATATGGAACTCGTAGTACATTTCATATATTTGTTGGTTAGTCTTTGGCTGAGTTCTTGTTTAATATTTTCGCAGATTGTATCGAGAAATTTGTCTGAACCTATACGTTCTCACAAGGTCCTGGATAAAGATTATGCTCCTTATTATCATAAAGCGGTGAAATTTTATTAAGGACTTTCAAAGCAGCTCATACATCAAGGACATGTACTTGATGTTTTCGCTTGTGCCCTTGACCAGGTAATATATTGCCATGTCTTCCATTTTGCATACCGCTGATACATCAAGGATACGTTCTCATAATGTTGATAAAACGAGCAGAACCTTTTAATTACTTTGCAGGAAATTTGACCCGCAAACTCTCAAGTGCTAGCAGCTTGAGCGTCATGGAGGAAAGTTTTTTCTGCAGGAGAAATCCTGGAGAGCCGATCATGAATCCTTACTATATGAGAAGCATGAGATCAAATGCTTTTGACGCTTCCCTTCGTCAAAAGTAGGGTGAACTTGCATCTTATATGTCTCGATTGGTATGGACTATGGAACATGGAATATTCCTGGATCATTGTCTTATCTAATCTTAATTCATATGTGCATTTATATTGCCCTTTTGATCACTGTAGAGCATCTTTTTGCCTCTCTCCTTTGCTTTCTGATTGGTTACTCTTTCCTGTTTTTCTTTCTTTTACTTGTCTTTTTTGCTGCTATGCTTCTTGTTGAGTATTTAATGATGTTACTCCAGGAAACCATGGAATCCATCCGGGACTCGCTTGTTGAGGAGTTGGTTAAAATGTCAGAGCAGGTGAACTTCAATAATCATATCAATTTGTTTATCTCATTATACTTTTCTTTTGATTAACTCTATTGCTTGTAGTGCGAGAAGTTAAGAGGAGAAGCTTCCATGCTGCCTGGAATACGGGCTGAACTGGAAGCATTAAGACGGAGGCATTTGGCAGCTTTGGAATTAATGGGTGAGCGTGATGAGGAGGTAAGTAGTCTGATTACTTCAAATTTGTTTTTAAAAGTCGTTGGATACAAATTTTGTAAAGAGGTGTCTAAATATGAACTGTGATGGTAAGAATGCTTTGATCACAAGGTACTTCGTCATGTTTAATTAAATGAGTTTTGTCGGCTTGTTTATTTGGAAAAGAAAAGGAAAAAAAGGGTCAATTAGGTTTGCACAATGTCAATGAAGAGACCTCTTAGTAGACATAAGCAGGTGGTAGCTTCGACTCTTTTACATGCCTTCTGGATCAAAGTATTCAAACTGTGGATTATACTTCATTGCATGTCTCACTATAGCTTTTCTTTTTGCTTTATCGACAATGGAAAAGAGGACAATTTAATTTCTTATAAAATTGTTTTATGTAGCTTGAAGAACTGCGTGCGGATATTGTGGACTTGAAGGAGATGTACAGAGAACAAGTAAACTTACTTGCAAATAAGGTACTCTATTTGTTGTACTCTATGTGTTGGGTTCTTGACTTCTTGTTCTTTTGGATATTATCTTCTTTTTGCTCTTTATTTTTTTTTGCTTTTTTTTACTTATTTAAAATTTTGCATATGTTAAGACACGGAACTTTGTGATAAGTGGATTTAAAATCTTTAACATAATTAAAAGAATGAGAATATGAGTTAAAATTAAAATAATTAAAAGAATGAGAATATGAGTTATTAAAAAGAAAGCACGAAAACATGATTTCAAGTTTAAACGAATTCACCTTATACATAATATTTCCAAAGGTCAGATCTGTATTGGCTCTACCTTCCTGTACCCTTCATAGGCGAGGGTGTGAGATGAACAAAAATAACACCACCTACTCTTCCTTGGATTTCTACCCACCATCTTCTATAGATATCCATTTGTATAGTGAGCGGCAGAATAAATGATCAACATTATTTGTAATTTTTTTTAAGGTGAAGCTTATCTTTTGTTATAAATCTAATTTTTAGCACTTCTGTCCTAATGAATTAGTTTGTGCACATAATACTCGAGAATGTTTGTAATTGATAGAGGTTGAAACTATATTCAGATCCATTCTAATCTGGAAATGCAATACCATTGATTATATTAAGATCCCGTGGTTGCCATCCTCTGGACAAAAATTGCGAAAATTTAAGGATTTTATTCATTATTTATGGTGTACCAAGAGAACCTTTATGAATTCAATCATGAGTTCATGATGATCCCTATTGAATGCCAGGCTTGGCAAGTAAATGGTGGTGATCATGAATTGAGGTCCTACAACAACATTATTTTTATTTTATAATTTTTCTAGGTGTTCGGTTTTGTCATATATTTGCCTGTTGATATTATAGAAATCTCATGAATTTTTTTGGGCACTGATCTTTTTCATGAATGACTTTGACATGTATATGTAATTGTTGCTATATGACAGGGTTGCAACTTAGTTGTTCAAAGGGACAGTAAAAGATTATTATTCTTTGACATGCTAATGTTGGAGTGTCCAGGTGTAAGTACATATCTGTTTAAAAAGCGCCAAAGGGTTGGAACACGAGATGACTATCAAGATTTAGAAGTTTCTAAACATTTACACGCATTTAACTTCAATCAAGTCACCACATGTATGTGCTTTGTAAGAAAGGGAAATTGAATGGTAACTTTTGAATATCACTTAGCATAGTAGGTTACAAAGATTTTTTTTGACGTCCCAAAAAGGAAATAAGGAATTTTAAAGTGGGATAGGAGTGCAAACAAAATAAGTAAGTTAATACTACTTGCGGTCAAACTGACAATTGATATATTAGATTTTCAAAATCACAAACCTTGATATATTTACTGTTGTCATTGTAACGCTACATAACTAAAAGAATTATATGGTTAGTTACTTGGTTGATTTTAAGTATGGTCAGTAGGGAGTAATATAATTATGTGTACAAAGTGCCTGGTTTTTAACTTTATTTCATTTGGAGTTGTGATAGAAACAAATTTTAAGTATTTGAGTGAACGAAAAAGAAGAGGAGGGAGTTTCCCTTCACAATTTTTGAGAGTTTAGGATGGAAAATATTTCCCCAAATGTGATGACTTAACCACATTTTCATACTTGCAATTCAATATATATACACACATACATTTATTTTCTTGTTGTTCAATATATCAATTTTACAAATTATGCTGCTCCAAATTAATCGTTTTTGTTGGGTCATCATTTTCAATCTTGAGGTTAATTGATGTTCACAAAGATAACCCTTTTTTTTGATTGTCAATGTCTAGCTAAAAGGTGGGACAAATGGTTATGATTTCAAATCGCTTAAAAGATGAACTACCCAAAGGAAGTTGGGATACTGCCTTATTGAGTGTTACAAGGTAAAATTTGTGTTTTCACTATATTTCTTAGTTCCCCGTTTGTTTCATTGAAATGAATGTTTATTTGTAAATCGTCATTCTTATTTTTCAGATATTTGTCCTTATCCACAAAGAAACACATTGGTGCTTAGCAGTTATCAACAAGAAAGATGAAAAGTTTCAGTATCTTGATTCACTCAAAGGAATGGACAAGCAAGTAATGAAAGTACTGGTATGTTATTCACTCATGCTTTGTCTGTCCAAGTACACTAGCTAGAATTTGTAGCCTAAATCATGTGATATTGCTCACCCTTTTGATAGATTTAATTGACAAAGATTTATAGGTGTTTAGTAAATTTAAATTTGAATTGTGCCATAGTGCTGTTGCTTTTATCGTATTTACTATTTACCTAGCTAACTGTGTTTGGTATCGGTGTTTTGGTATTTGGTATTTGCTTCCAAAACATCATATTTAAATTTATCAACTCAGATATTTATTTGTGTTCTACCTCTAATTACACAAATATACGAATTCTAACTTAATATTGGAATGCTCAAATATCAAGTCTATATTTAATGTGTTCTACCCCTATCTTTATGGTGTCACGTGATTGTAAAGACCTTTTCTTTAAATTACTCTATAGTTTGAATATGTTGGATGTTACGTGATTTTAAAGTTCTTATCTTCAAAATTTTAATTATGAAATTCTGTTGGAACTTGGTTTTTCATTGAAAAATAAGTTCCTAGAAATATGTTACTCCACTTTTATATAGTAAGATTGTGAGAGTCCCATTTGTCCTTTTTTACCCTTTTCCTTACACATTGGTTTTGAGTTTTTAAAACTTGGGAAATGAATTCCTATGTTGGTAATATTTGGTCCAACTTTCCTTAATAATTTTCCTAACCAAAATGGTAAGATTTGCAAGGAAAAGAAAATTGACTTGGTGAAACTTTCTTTTGTTCCCTTATTAATAAAACATTGATAAATTTTGACAGACACATCCCTCACTGTCTATCTTTTTCTTACCAAATTCACAAAAAAATTCTAGAGAAGGTTATATTCCTTTCATTTGCTTTTTCAGACTTTTTTAAATTTCCTTACCCGAAAAGGCTAATATACTTTAAAAAAATATCGATAGTACGGGTTAAATTTTCTTACCCAAAAAGGCTCATAAACAGAGTGTTAAGTATATTAGCTTACGACTTGAGTATTTTTTGTAATATTTTTTTCAAAAACAAAATTTGAGTTCAAAAAATAAAATAAATTATGTCTCAAAGTGTGTTATAGGCAAATCTTGGTAAGCATAAATGAAAGTTAAAAAAATCAACTAAGACTTTCATTTTTGGATGGGTGAGTTTTTAATAATGGTATTGTGAAATGGGGTCTGTCTTTGAAATTGTGGTATTTCCTTTAATCACTTCCCATTCATACCTTGAAAGGCTCAAATTTTGTCAAAGCGAGATACCAGTATGACGGCACTGTATTGCAATATATAAAATCAATAAGCATTACAAGCGATATAATAATGATACAGTAATGATCGCAAAAAAACTAAAATGGCAAGGTATTCATTTCAAGATATGATAGAAACTAAGTACTAACTTCAAAAACTAGAAGCACAGAATAATATGTAATTGTAAAATGGCCAAAGCCATACCCAGTGACTACTCCCAAGGACCCAAACCAATAAAAAGCAAGAGAGGTATGCAAAATATAGAGCTTTAGTAATGTGGCACCCTAACAATATAGAGCTTTAGTGTTGCTCACATGCTAAACATAACACAGACCATATGAAAGGTATGCATTTATGTAGTAGAAACTATAGAATAGTAGTGTATAACTACTGTATATTACTCCCTCTCACAAAAGGATTTATTTGTGAATATTAAAGATCTATTTTTGTTCCATGTTAATCCCTAAGAATATTGAGTTGTTGCTTTAGTTGTAGCGGTATGATAATGAAACTATAATGGCAAACTTTGAGGATATGGTGTCATTTTATACTACAATTGTTAAAAGAAGACTGTGTGGAACAATAACATTTGCCAAATATGTTCTGGCACGTAACACTAGATCGTTGAGCATTTATACATCAAATAAATTTTATTTTTACTCAATAAAAGAACTCCATCCACTAAGAGGTTAAGGTCTGGATCCACATGAGGACCTGGGCATGAAGTCGATGACGATGGTTACTTGCCTTATGGTTGGCAAGTTCCAAGAAGACATTTTAAAAACTAATGTGTATATAGTTTGGCATAGACTTGAAAGCTACAGTAATAATATATAGAATCCACTCAACTTGGAAGAAAAATCTGACCCATCCAAAGCAAATCTTTTCACAAGTTTACAAAAACTTATATAATTTGTTTCTTTTTTGGGATATACAGGAATCTGTTGTGGTGGTTGTTATAGCATACCAAACACAACAACAGATTTGTACGATTACCATTGCTCCATGAGTTTGCATAAAAGAAATTGATATTTCCACGTAAAAAGTGTCGTTATAGATGTATAGCCACAGTAAAAATTGATAATAGCCGTCGACAACAGATCTGTTTTCATGTGAAAATATCAAAAATTCATGTAGAAATATCAATTTCTATAAAGGAAATTAAAAGCATTGGTGTACCAACAGTAACATCTTCTGCAAATTCAAAAGTTAGGAACCATCAGGAGGGCTAAGATCCATGCTCCTCCAATGAACCAAATGACACTAAAGACCATATTGGCTCCCCTACCATTTTCCATGTACAGACCTATATGGTGAATCAATTCCTGCAGCGGAGAAATAAGAGACTAATTAAGTTTGTTTAAAGGGCAGATACCATCATGGCTTAGTATGAATAAGGTAAATTAGAATAGTGGAATCTGATATGAGAACATTATTTACAATGTTTACATATTTATTTAGGTTTATGAATAAAAGTACAGTTGCTAAAAAAAAGTACATAACTATGACACCTAATAATTCTAAAAAAAAGAGTACAAAACTATGAGATTCTAATGCTCAAAAACAACAAAGTTTCCAAAATATGTTGCACTTAGATTTCATATTATATTGATTGCAATAACACTTAGATTTTGACAATTTTTTTCAGAGTAAACAGCGTACTCAGCATCTTATAAAATAAACATCTATAATAAAGTTAGCAAAAATAGTAACACAAAGGTTTTCAATTTTGATATTCATTAAAATTGTAATTCCTTTCTAGAAGGATACTTTAGCACACCTTAGCAGATTTCTATTTTGTAGTCGTCTTCACTCTTGGATTTAATATTTAATCTTTTTTATCGGAATAATATCTTCTTCAATTGTTTTATTTGTTTGATCAAAGATATTGTTAACATGAGAACCAAATTGTGCAGGTGGATATGTTCTTCAAGGTGAATACATTTAAATCTGTCTTTTAAATTAGGACCCTCATTATGGGAATAAGGTATTATATATAGTTTTGGATATAAATCTGTTTTTGAATACATTTAAATCTCCGTCTTTTGGATATATAGTTTTGATTATTTTTTTGGGGTTATGAGCTTTAACGTAATTTGGGAATTGTATTTTAATTATGGTGATCATGTTTTTACTTTAATTTAATTTTTTTGAATTTCGAAATCAAAATCAAACAGATTAAACTATTATCGCTTGGAAAGATAAAGTAACTGATAAAGCCAAGGAACAACCTATACATAAGCTTTTGTCATCGTTTTATCTAATTAATGTTTGGTAATGAGGATCAATATTCAGGTATTGCAACTTATAACCACCTTTTTTTTGGTCATGAGTACTATTTGTTAATTTTTTTTTTGAACTTGGTTTGCATTAAATAAACTAAATTGTATATGATTATATATGTTGATTGATGTTTTGCTATGCAAAATTACATAGTTGCAGTGGTCGGATGAGACGGAATGCAACAGTTGCACACAGTAAAAGTATGTTAATTCGTCTGCATAATGTACTATAAGTTATCCTTGATAAGGTTAGATTCACTGCTTCGTTGATTGTAACTTTGACCCTAGGGTGAAGCCATGTTTATACATTTTTGAAAATGTTAGGAAATTTTTTGGCATGTGATATATTTTCACTCTTATTATAAGTTTTCATCAATCAAACTCTGTAAGTGATCATATATTTTCAGGTATACATTGAATGATACTTGGTGCAAGCTGTAAAGAATACGAAGTTGTTTCTCTATTTTCTGCATGTATATATTTTTTGTGTTCCGTCTTTTGTAAAGTTAACTAATTATACATGGTTATGATAATTTTGGGTATGGAATGATGATTGTTTTGGTGGTTTGAATATTTATTGATGATTGCAAGTTTTGTAGACAGGTTTAGATTTTTCTTGATGTCTATTTTTAAAGAAAACTCTGCCGAAATTTATTGAAATTAGTAACGACTAGCTTGATGTTTTGGTAGTTGGATATGTGTTGATGATCGAGTATGTATTAATTATTGTGGTTGTATGGTGAATTATGATAATTGTTATGTCTGATTGTAAGTTATTTTAAGTTGCAAAGAGTCTTTAGATAATGTATTACTTTTCGAATTTTAATCTAATTTTTCGTTTCGCCGTGCCTTCAGACACGGGCAAGGGTACACCAGTTTGCTGTTGCTGTTCGGAGTTGTAAACCTCCTGAAGTTTATAAAGGCAAAGGCATAATGTATATAGATGAAGTTATCAAGAAGAAATAGGGGAAAAAGTCGAAATGAGTTGTACTGGTGCACAATATTTGCACAGGCATTCTTCTTTGTGGTTATTCTCTGATGACATTTTCAAAATGCAAGATGAGTTTGAGCATTGTACTAAGATTGTCTAATGACTGGAAGTCATCTATTCTCTTCTACTGCAAATTCCCATAAAATTTAGAAAGCTTGTCAAATATTATAGATGTGAACCAACCACATGGTATGTTAGTTGTATCAGTGTGTGTGTGTGTGTGTGTGTGTGTGTGTGTGTGTGTGTGTGTGTGTGTTGTCGGATGACCAAGTCTCTCCTTTAAAATGGAATAGGTTAGGTTGCCTTTGAATGTAATACCTAATTTCATATGATTAGTTAAGATGAATCTATTTTTAAAAAAATCTTTATATTTGTTTCATACATTTATAACACCTAAATTTATATAATTTATACAATTCATACATTTATACAATTTCGTAGAGTCGTAACTCTCCCTCTCTTATTTGTCATGGTTTTTCATTTTTAAACTTCGTTGCTAAGTTAATCCTAAATTCATATAACGACCTGCAATCAGTTTTTGTATCAAGTTACGGCTCTGTGAAATTGTATACCCATCTACGTGTGACAAAAAAAGGAGTTGTTATAACAAGCAAACAATAATTTTTAATTGTCAAGTTACTATTTAAAAAGTTACAATCAATTAAAAAGGTTTATACATAATAAAAAATAAATCTTGAAATGTAGTTAAACTTAGTTTAAATTAATTAAAATTTGACTATTAAAGTTGGATATTCTTTATTTATTCATTGAAATTTGTCTTCATAAGAATTTTTCATTTAAATGTTTTGTCGAGCATGTATGGAAAGTGCGGGTGTGTTAATAATTAATTTAGGCTTTTAGTTTAGTATGAGTTCATATTGAGTGCTTCATTTTTTTGTGTTCATGACCTTTTTTTTATTTTTTTTTTGAATTATACAGTGTCTTCAGGCACGGGTTATCGCTAGTTAGTAAATAAACCATATCTTCTGGACAGAAAACATGAATGGCATGAAAAAAAACATTTGTACACGAGAGTTACTTTAATCATCATCCTTTCTGCAAAGCATGCTGGTGATAAGAGAGTTACGGATATTATTTAATTACATCAATATTTTATTACTCCAGACAATGAGATGAAGAACACAGGATTCAACACCACACTAGCTTATCCATGTTCAAAAACAAGCTTATCCATGTTCAATTGCAAAACAAATAAGAGAATTTAGAGAGCAGAACACTAGATTACTGGGTAACATTAATTAATCCATTTAGAGAAGTTCTCGAACTCGGTGTTGTCACTATCTGAAATCATAGTCTGATACCATTGAAAGTAGTATGCACACAAGCAAATCATGTTTGATGATAAAGCATATACTTTGTAACAATCTTATTCATTTATTAATAAAAAGTATTAATTTATTAAGGGCTTTTAATTATCTACGTGATCTTTGTTTTTATAATATGTGATAAACCCATAGTTTTAAGCAATGCTTTTAGAATAATGATGATGATCATTCTAATGAGATCTAAATTCTTAGAAAGCTTAAAACTAAAATAGTTTCCAATCATTGGATTACTAAATTGGGGATTAGTGAATTCGGATAGATTGGTACATCGTTGCTTTACTTCATTGGATGAGGATGATTGATCTCATGATCATTTGTGTGGAGACACTAAAGCAAGTATGTAGGTGCTTATTAGAGAATAAGTTCATTTGAACATTGGCTCGCCAAGGAATACCTAATGGAGTTTTACTTTTCGTCACAATAGAATTCTCAGTAGTGATAGTAGTCTAGTGATCCTTGGACTTGAGATCATCATAGTATCTTGTGTATGATGAGTTATACTTTGACTTATTCCTTAAGACCCTTAGGGTATATCAAAGGGTATGCTTGGGTATAATAAGTTGTATACGTGGAGATAATGTATGATCGATAAAGAATCTACCACTTATTAAAAGAAGAGAAATGTCTATGTGATTCGATAAATGACAACTCGGTAGTCCTTAGCAATGCGAGAATGAAATTAGAAAGGAGTTTCTAATTTGCATTATTTGGTGTTGTGCATTTAAGGATCGAAATACATATAATTAAATAAAATAAAACTTGACGATAATTCCATGCCTTATATTTAATTGGGACATTGTATGGTGGAAGGATTGAATTAGTCGCAGTAACTATTTACTCAAAGGTTCTTTTATGATTAATGTTGAAATCTATATTATCCGGAAAGTCGTTGATCGCTAGGAGAGCTTATCCCTATTGTAGAATAAATATTATTTATTTAAATAAATTAATTGTTTAATTTATTTATTTAAATAAGATTAGAATTGTTCTAATTGATTTATTCACAACCTGTTTAATATGGAGAACCTAAAGGGTCACACCAAAAAGGAAGAATAATTATTTAAGAAGTTAATGGCATAATCGTAATAATATATGTATGTATATTTAATTTAATCTATGGTGATAGAATAAATTAAATAGCTTAATATTTATTATTTAATATTTTAGAAATATTAAATATAAATTAATAAGAGGAGTCTTATTAATATTATTACAATTATTATTATTATTTTAATTTCTAAAAGAGTTTAGGAATTAATTTAATATAAATACTCTCATTTATTCCTAATAAGATTAGGAGGAAAATTAATTAAAGGAGTTTAATTAATTATCCCTAATAAGATTAGGGAGCCCATTTAATTAAAAGAGTTTAATTAAATAATACCTTATTTTAATAGGGTTACTTGATATCTATATAAGAGAGAGTCTTATATCGGATATCAAATATACGTTATTCCATGAGTTGGAGAGTACGCTTTTTTCATAGAGATAGAAAAACTAGGGTTTAGCCAACCACCCATTTTCTTGAATCTTTATTATTCCTTGGTGGATCACCTCTGAGGCCAAACACTTGGGTGGCTAACGTTGATCAAAAGAAGGAACCAAACCGGTGGATTCAGTTGAGCGAAAAGGATCAAGGTGAACTTGTACGAGGAAGCTTCGGATCTTCAGGTATGATTCTTGTCCTTCATCTTTTCGTTTAATTAATAATTGTGCATAAAGGGTGATCCGGGTATATGGTTTGTAAAATTTTAAACTCGATTTTTACATCGCTGCTTTAATTTTGCAATTTGATTGCGTTTCTTGAATATTACAAACCTAACAAAGTTGGTATCGAGCCAAACATTTATACTGAATTATTAATTGTTTTAATTTGATACGATATTGATATGTGTTTAGACTTTAAAACAATTTAATTGGGCATAATTTTTTTGTATAAAATTTATTCAAAAAAAAACAAAATTCATCGTGAACACGAAATTTACAGATTTAAAAGCTTTTATTTATCATGAATCAATTTTTTTACGTGGATGTTGATTAGATTAGTCAAATTGCTAAAGACTTTTCGGTAAAAAAAAAAATTAGTCTTTGGGAATGCTATTACTGAGGTGTCTTTTGATCGTAAATATAATATTGAAGGGATATTCCAGGCTTACGTTAATATATAATAACTTTTGCTCCTGGATTCTAACTAGAATGGCTAGATCATGAATCACCATAAAGGTATGTTATATATAATTAACTTGATTCCTGCAGTACAATTAATGATATATGATATCACGTGATTCAAGGTGAATTCTTAATTATTTTATAATTAAAATAAAAATTTATTTTAATTTTAAAATAAAAGGTTTATTTTAATCTTAAAATAAAAAGTTTTATTTTAATTTTAAAATTAGAATTTCATGCTAACTAATTAGAGTTGGAATTGGATTCCATGATAACTAATTGGAGTTGAAATTGAATTTTATATTTTCCTTAAATAAAAGAGTTTATTTAGATTTGAAATAAGTTTCATATTATTCAAAATAAAAGAGTTTATTTGTGAATAGGAAAGAGAATCCATATTTCCTTAAATAAAGGAGTTTATTTAGATATGAAATAAGATTTCATATTATTCAAAACAAAGGAGTTTATTTGTGAATGAAAAAGTGAATTCGTTGTCTTTTAATTAAGGAGTTTTTTTTTACATGGAATTGGATTCCATAATTAATTAAAATAAAGGAGTTTATTTTGATTAAAGATTTTGATTAAAATAAAATAGTTTATTTTATTTAAAATTGGATAAATTAAAATAAAATAGTTTTATTTTAATTTAAATTTGGATTAAAATAAAGGAGTTTATTTTTATTCAAAATTAGATTTTATACTAAACTAAATTTGCCCATTAAATGATATCAATATATATATATATTGAATGTTTATTATTCATGATATGAATGTTATTTATTGATGCGTATGGTGATGTGTATGATAATAAATGGGATTGATTATGAACTATCAACCGATGTGATTGGATTTTATTTTAGTTGGATGCATGAATGTATGGGTTTTATTAAATGGGGTTTGCGTACTCGCCTTCTCTAATTTTTTCTTAATGTAAATTCTAACTCCTCCTATGTACTTCCCTCGATCTGCGATCAAGGTTTCTATTTATTTTAAATAGTTTTGTAATAGGAATAGTTAGAATTAATTTTAAAAATTGGAGATCAAGGAGCAAGAAGGCGCTTGAAGACCCGTTTGTAATGGAGCCCGGTTTAAATGTAATAGTTATATTTAAATATTATTTCTTGCACCCTAGGGTTTGACCTTTTGGTTCACTTGGTGGCTCTAGTGAACCAAACTAGAATAAGTCCATAATCAATTCGGTAGAATATAGTATTCTATATGTGCATGCTTATACTATATATATTATATATTATGCAAACATGCTTGCATGTTCATTAATATACGCGTATTTTATATATATATAATAAATGCATGCTACTAAACAAGATGAGACAAATTAATAACAAACCCCTCAATTTTTATATTAAGTCCTAAGCGTTCAAAGATATTTGGAATATCGAACGTCATTTCTAGCATGATAAAATTAATATAGTATTAAATATTTAATATGAGTTTGTTGTGTCACCATGGGCAAGTATTAAGTATTTAAGATGTTAATTTATCACATTTGATGCTTATAAAGAAAATTGAACAATATTATTTTGTTGTGTCACCACAAGGATGATATTTTTCTTTTTTGAATATATGGAGTGCTAGGTCGGACTTAACTTAGATAATTTTGATTCGGATGTGCCACCACTTGATCAAAATAATCTAAGAGGCAAAAGAAAAGGAGTTGCATAGTTGATGTAATTTACAAAAGTTGTCTACCTATTTATTTATATATAGTTTGTTGTGTCACCACAAGGCTATATACATTTGAAATGCGATCCTTATTCTCACTAGCAGATCTTTAATTAGATTTTGCGAACTATATAAGTGAGGGAAATATAGTTTGAAGAAAATAGTGGGAGATACCAATTTAAAAACAAGACCTAATTTATTTTGGTAATTAATAAAAGAATGTATGTTAAAATGTTATTAATTACAAATTCATTTACGAATTTTTACAATGTCTAAAATTACTATCACTTTATAAAGCATATTAGATGCTAAATTAACGAATAATCAATTAAACGGATTGGTTAAGGAACTTGAGAATAGTTCTCATAGTTGAAAAGCTATCTTATGTCCTTAATCGCCTATCCTCGCAATGGTTGCGAATAATGCCTCTGAGGAAGAGATTGCTACTTTTAGAAAGTGGCAAGATGATGCATTACAATTGGCTCAATGCATCATGCTCGCATCTATGAAAGTAACGAGCTTCAAATACGGCAAGAAACTTTGGATGCTTCTACTATATTCCCGCACATCAAGTAGTTGATGGTGAGGAAAGTAGGACCGATAGATATCGAGATATCTAAGGAGCTCTTCCAATCTAGAATGATCGATGACACTACTGAGATGAGATAAAAGTCCTTAACATTATCAATTTGATTGATCAATTAGACAACGAGTTTTGTCATGGATGGAGAGTTGAGCCAAGATTTGATCTTGCACTCACTCCTGACTCCTTTCATTATTGTTGTGAATTTTTCATATGAACAAGCTAGATATCGCCTCGCTGATTTGCTTAACATATTGAAAAATGTTGAGAGTCACTTTACAACCAAGAAAGATCAAGTCTTACTGGTAGGGGCCAAAGGATCTTCTGAAAAGAAGAACGTTTCAAAGAAGGTAAATAGAAAGGCATAAACAAAGGATAATAAGAACAAAATCGATCATCGATAGCAAAGGAGCTTGCTTCCACTGCGATAAGCACGATATCTTTGGAAAGAAACTGCAAGAAGCATCTTGCAGAGGCTAACCAAAGAAGCTTAGTGAAGTTTTGGTTACAAATACAAATTTGTTCATGATTTAAAATAATTTTTCTTTAAGTCAAGGTTCTACTTGGGTATTGGATCTGAAGCTTTTCGTTATCATAAATATAGATTTATGAAGGGACCAAGCAAAAGTAGAAAGTTAAACAAAGATAAGTAATCCTATGTGTGGAAAATGAAGCAAAGGTTCTTTGCGTTTAGCTATAGAAACTTATAGTTTAAGACCGCTTACGCGCAAATCTATTAAGTCAATAAGTTGTTATTGTATTCCAATTCTTGTTAGAAACATTATTTCTATTTTATTGTTGGACAATAAAATTTTTGGTATTATAATTAAGAACAATTGTTGTTATATTTATAATAATAATGTTTAGTATAAATGAAAAGATTACTTAATGGATTTTGTATACTTGACTTACGTGAAAAATTATTTTGTAAATTGAACAAACTAGTATAAGAAAAGGAGATGATCATTCAAAGAGTTGAATGTATGTATTTATTGAATACAAGTGTGAATTATTTGAAAGGTTCAAAGAATTGAAAGTGAAACAAATTGGCAATGTATTAAGATTCTTTGATTAGATCAAGGAATAAATACTTGTGCAATAAGTTTCTAGATCATCTCAAATGGTTTTCTCATAATGGACACATCCTGATACGCAATAATTGATTGATGTATCTGAATAAAAAATCGTACTTTGTTGGACATGGTGCGGTCCATAATGATTTTACCGACATTCCAGTATCCTTCTGGGATAATGTCCTAGAAATGGCTGTATATCTACGGAAAAGGTAACCTCAAAATCCGGCCCCAAGACTCCATAAAAGTTATGGACAGGGACGATTCCTAATCTTAAGTATGTTAAGATAAGGGGTTCCAACTTATGTGAAAAGGTTTCAAAAGGATAAGTTTGGGACAAGATTTGACAAGTGTCGATTTGTGGGACATCCTAAAGTAAGTTTAGGGTATATGTTCTATAATTCTACTTAGCAAAAGGTGTTTGTTGTAAAACACGCTGCTTTCTAAGATAAAGGTGTTTATCATTGAAGGGGCTAGTGGGAGGATAATAGATCTTGAAGAGTTCAAGAACCACAAAACACTATAAGTCAAATAAGAGGAACACAGATAGATGAACTATTGTACCTGGCAAATAAGAATCGTAAATCTGAAATAGTACCAAAGATACCTAGGAGGTATGGATTCATCATGGATGATGATGATGAGGTACACATCATAGAAGATGATGATCCAGAGTTACATTCGATGAGGTAAGACTTCTAGTGTGTACAAAAGGGTCAGTGGGAGCGTCGTGAAATTTCTAGTATTATATGTTGATATACTACGGATGAGGAATAACATACCAATGCTACAATCAGTAAAGATAAAGTTGTCTAAACATTCCTCCACGAATGATTTGGGAAGAGTATCTTAATTGGGGATAAAATCTATATAGATAGATTCAAGAGGATGCTCGACTTAACCCAAGGAACGATATTCATTTGATGCTAAAGTTGTTTAGCATGGCAAACTCCATGGGATGTCTCATCTTGATGAGCCCTTGGAGTGTATCTCTTTATAGTCCCCACAGATTCACGAAAAAGAGATCGCGATGAGTGATCATGTATGCAATGAAATATACAAGATCTAATGTTGATCGGTCATATTCGGAAAGATCACTATGAGTCGGTGAAAAATATCTTAAAGTACTTAACCCAAGACTAAGGATGTGATCATATTCATGGTGGGTCTAAATTAAAACTAGAGGGCTTAACAGACTCACGTTTTTCAAGACGCACCAAGATGACGTAAAAATCCACTTTAAGGTAAAAGCGTTATCTTGAGCAAAGGGTGCGTTGAATTGGAAAGGTTCCAAACAAAGAAAAGAGTTCTTTGGTTTAGTGATAAAGACAAAGTATATAGCTATAAATGAAGCGACAAGTTGATTGTTTGGATTAAAAGTTCATTACGTAACTAGGAATAGTTCCTAAGTCTCATCTTGGATCTAAACATGTGTTGTGGCACTTTCATTTGATTATTAGAATCATTGAAAGATGGGAAATCACTATAGAGATAGTGGACTCTCATGAACAACATTACATATCCATTAACTAAAGCTTATCCAACAAACAGGGATAATCGTCACTTAGAGAAGAAGAGTATGAGATACCACTGACGATTGGCTTTAGTGCAAGTGGGAGATTGAAAGTAGTATGCACACAAAGCAATCATGTTTGATGATAAAGCATATACTTTGTAACAATCTTATTCATTTATTAATAAAAAGAATTAATTTATTAAGGGCTTTTAATTATCTACATGATGCTGTTTTATAATATGTGATAAACCCATAGTTTTAAGTAATGCTTTTAGAATAATGATGATGATCATTCTAATGAGATCTAAATTCTTAGAAAGCTTAAAACTAAAATAGTTTCCAATCATTGGATTACTAAATTGGGGATTAGTGAATCCGGATAGATTGGTACATACATTGCTTGCTCATTGGATGAGGATGATTGATCTCATGATCATTTATGTGGAGACACTAAAGCAAGTATGTAGGTGCTTATTAGAGAATAAGTTCACTGAACGTGGCTCACCAAGGAATACCTAATGGAGTTTTACTTGCTTGTTAATAGGAATTCCTGTAGTGATAGTAGTACAAGTGATCCTTGGACTTGAGATCATCATAGTATCTTGTGTATGATGAGTTATACTTTGAATTATTCCTTAAGACCCTTAGGGTATATCAAAGGGTATGCTTGGGTATAATAAGTTGTACATGGATATAATGTATGATCAATAAAGAATCTACCATTTCTATTAAAAGAAGAGAAATGTCCTATGTGATTCAATAAATGACAACCCTAGTAGTCCTTGGCGGCGGCGAATGAAATTAGAAAGGAGTTTCTAATTTGCATTATTTGGTGTTGTGCATTTAAGGATCGAAATACATATAATTAAATAAAATAAGACTTGACAATAATTCCATGTCTTATATTTAATTGGGACATTGTATGGTGGAAGGATTGAATTGTATTTAGTAACTATTTACTCAAAAGGTTCTTTTATGATTAATGTTAAAATCTATATTATCTCGGAAAGTCGTTGGTCGCTAGTTACATAGGAGAACATCCTTATTATAGAATAAATATTATTTATTTAAATAAATTAATTGTTTAATTTATTTATTTAAATAAGATTAGAATGGTTCTAATTGATTTATTCACAACCGGTTTAATATGGAGAACCTAAAGGGTCACACCATAAAAGGAAGAATAATTATTTAAGAAGTTAATGGCATAATCGTAATAATATATGTTATGTATATTTAATTTAATCTATGGTGATAGAATAAATTAAATAGCTTAATATTTATTATTTAATATTTTAGAAATATTAAATATAAATTAATAAGAGGAGTCTTATTAATATTATTACAATTATTATTATTATTTTAATTTCTAAAAGAGTTTAGGAATTAATTTAATATAAGTACTCTCATTTATTCCTAATAAGATTAGGAGGAAAATTAATTAAAGGAGTTTAATTAATTATCCCTAATAAGATTAGGAGCCCATTTAATTAAAAGAGTTTAATTAAATAATACCTTATTTTAATAGGTTACTTGATATCTATATAAGAGGAGTCTTATATCGGATATCAAATATACGTTATTCCATGAGTTGGAGAGTATGCTCTTTTTCTATAGAGATAGAAAAACTTGGGTTTAGCCAACCACCCATTTTCTTGAATCTTTATTATTCCTTGGTGGATCACCTCTGAAGCCAAACACTTGGGTGGCTAACGTTGATCAAAAGAAGGAACCAAACCCTGGATTCAAGTTGAGCGAAAAGGATTGGAGGTGAACTTGTACTGAGGAAGCTTCGGATCTTCAAGGTATGATTCTTGTCCTTCATCTTTTCGTTTAATTAATAATTATGCATAAAGGTTGATCCGGGTATATGGTTTGTAAAATTTTTAAACTCTGATTTTTACACATTTTCGCTTAATTTTGCAATTTGATTGCGTTCTTGAATATTACAAACCTAACAACCATGCCTTGCAAACAGCCTTGATTGTTGCAACATCCTCCTATATTCAAAAGCAAATCGGACAAATTAAAAGAGATACCTGTTCAACTAAATTCCTTGCTCTAAATAACGGTTAAGCATTTTATTTGAGAAGGGAGTTCACCTTTACTTTGCAACCCTGGTTTCAGGATATGTGGAATTTTGTACTATTGGGAACCCTTAGCTTTCATGATCGTTAACATGTACAATTGCAAGGTTAAAAAAATAAAATCAGACTTTACAGTAGTAAAAGCTTGGAACGAATTCACAACGCCATTAATCAACTCCTCAACATTTTTTTGGTGATTCTTTATGCTGCAAGGATTGAATAGCAGCAAAAAAATCCAAGATCTAACAAATTCAAATCAGGAGAATTTGCAGGCTGACACATCAAACGTATATCAAATCCATCTTGTGTGGCTGCTCGGCGAAAATCTTCATCATCAGGACTGATGTGTATTTTGGCATTATCTTGTTGTATAAATATCGGATAATGCAACTCCTCTCTTGGCCATTTTTCCTTGATGGCAGGTAGTATTTTTTCAATCAAATACATCTTTATAACATCCCTGTTAACTGAAGTTATTGGCTTTGTTTCCATGACTCTTGCAGCTTTATTAATACTACTTCTTTTAGCAGGCTCTATAGTAACAAAACGAAACACTCCAATTTTTCCCGAAAAGATCTCATTTCTTTGCGCATCAAACCTTGGACGAGCTAAAGCTACTAAAAACATGACTCTTTCGATGAAACTTTTGCTTTTACAAGTACGCAATGGATCTTCTTCATTGCGTAACAAGTAGTATTTTTCAATTTTTTTGTCATGTAAAACCATTTTTCATCAATGTGAACCATATTATACATACCTGTGAAAATTGGGTCATGGGGCATGCTACTTGCATCAAGCATTGATATGCAATATTGCAGTCGCGATTTTTTGTTTTCTTCTTTTAGAAAAGGCTTGATAGCATTCAAATGTTGTCGGATATCTCTGGATTGCATATGTCTAAACAATGTGGTCATGCTTATGTTAATAGAAGAAGATAAACTTCGAAGAGTTATCCGTTTTTGTAAAGGGACTTCTCGAATTCTATCGATATCAATTTGGATTCTCTTACGACCACAATTCTTTGTCTTCTTAGAGACATCAGCAGTTTTACTATCTCTTGCTTGTTTCCAAATTCGTTGAACAGCATGTATTGGAACAAAAAATGATGAAGCCACCTCCGTTGTTGCCCCTTTTCTCAGTTTTCCATCAACACTCTTTTGTTGTAGTACATTATAAATGGCTTTGCGCTTTTCGTCACTTAAAATCGCATATTTTATGTGATTATGTGTTGATGTTGACTTTAAATCATCATTGCATTCGTCGACAATTTCATCTATTTGAAAAAAAAATTCCATGAAACTTGTGATGTTTGATTAATATAAATAGGAACCAATATTGAAGTTCAATGCTGCTTCAGATGTTTGCAATCCTTCTTCCTCGTCGTCATCATAATCTGCTATTGGTGAGTTTAGATTGATATTGAGACCCGGTATTGATGAGTTTGGATTGATATTGAGATCCGACAAATTAACTCAGGACCTATCCGTTCGCGGTGAGTTTGGAGTAACTTCTAGTTCCTTATCTTGCCCAATATCACTGGAATTTATGATTTCTACATTTAAATCTATTTCACCAAAAGGACTTTGATGACTTTGGCAATACATATTTGGACTTTGAATTTGTGTATCTTTCCCCCATTGTTTTGCTTGATCTAAATGAGAAATCAAGCTTTTGGTAAGAGAATATCAAACGTTTGGGAAGCAATTTTTTTGCCAAAAAACTCGTCTGTCTATTTTATAGAATTTTTTTTGGCTCATGTAGTATAAGTTTTAGGCAGGAAAATATGCAGACAATTATAATAAGGGTAGCATAGTATTTTTATAAAAAAGTGGTTAGTATGAAGTTTATTTTGAGGTAAGTTGGTCAATTGACCAATAAAATGTTGACACATATGTATGCTAACTGGATCCTTTTTATAGGTAGTAATTACATTTCTTAATCTGTGTGCATTAACCTTAAACGACAATGAAGAGAGGAAGTATATTACTACCTCCGTTCCTAAAAGATTGTCGTTTAAGATTTTGATACAAGGATTAAGAAAATATCATTTACCAAGTAAAATTTGTTTGAAATTTCATCATTATCCCTTTATGGGAAGTTGAAAACTATTAATACAAAGGAGAGAATTTCTTGGGACAATGAGAGAAGGTATGGGTAATATAGTAAAGTAAATACTTTATTGTGACGCCCCCAAAATAGGTCCATTCCATCCAACCCATTCTGAGTCGCCAAATACATGGTACAGAAATAACTACAACTTTATTATTACAACATATAAAACTGTGAGTTAAATACGAGATATTGCCATCTGACAATATCCACACGCAAAATAAATCCCCATCATAATTATTGATACATTATTTTACAAAATGGTGAGGACTACTAAACAACTCACTCTAGAACCTTCATTCCATACCCCGACTAGTACTACTTACATTCTCGCCTCCCGAAGAAAAATGGAACAACAAGGAAAAGGGTGAGCTCAACTAGCCCAATAAAGAATATTATGACTAAGATAATATACAACAAATTATCGTTAGTCTTCAACAGGAAAAAAAACTAATAGAATACAATAGACAACAAATTTTAAATCAATATTCGCAATGAAATAATAATTCATTAGAAGAGTTAAGTAGAGAATGCAAACTACTATCTTCTATGTATGAATTTAAAAGTTCTTCGCCTCATCTTTTATCCCCAGTAACATCAATCAACATACATCCGGAATCAAATATTCATCTTTGCACTCTGAGCCAAAGATATTCATCGATTTAATCATGTTCATCTAAACACTGCTCATCTTTGCACTACGGGCCAAAGATATTCTTCAAATCATTCATCTTTTTACTACAGGCCAAAGATATTCCATAATATCATCATTTAAGATCGAAGATGATGAAAATATTTTTAAAAACGAATCCAAAGAAACAAAATGACAAGGATTAAGGATTAAGGATTAGTACTTTGTTTTATCCACGTCCAAAAATACCTCAAAAATAATCACGAAGGTGTAAATTTCAAGAATGATCAAAACATGGATACAATCAAAGCTAGTATCCGAATAGATATTTTGGACGAAAGAAAAATTTTCATTTTAGAATGAATAGTCTTAGATTTCGTGAATAGTGTCGATATCGTGAATAGTCTTGCCAGACATCGTGAATAGTAAATCAGACACCAAAAGATAGAAATTCCACAAAAATATCTTCACGCTTCATGAATAGTACTGCGTGAATAGTAACTCGTGAATAAGAACTCATGAATAAGAACTCGTGAATAAATAACAATCGATATGAAAAAGTTCAAAATTTGATAAAAAGTTCCAACCAATATTTCAAAGATAATGATATTGAAGAAATAATATCATTTGAGAAGAAAATAACATCCTTTACCTCGAAAGACAATTATTTAGTTGAAACACAGGATATAAAGCTATGACTTGAACTTGCATCAAGTATAGCAATACTCAAAGTATACTCAAAATACTCACAAGAATACGCTCGATAATATAGAGAGAAAAACTTGATTTACGTGTGATTTTCAATTCTAACCTAAGCACCCTATTTATAGGAAATTGCTTAGAACACCAAAGCAGAAAATTGAATATAATAATATTATATATAAACAAAATTCATACGCCCACATCTTGAATCTGAATTCAGCCACCATGCACATGTTAAATATGCCCACAACATATAAAAAACATTTTTATTAATAAAAATAAATAAAACTTCCAAAAATCAATTATTTCGGAACTTCAGAACTTCAATAATTCATAATAAATAGTTATTTTATCAGAAAATTCGAATCTCGCGAATTTTTATAGGAAATTCAATTTTCTACAACTTTGCAGAAGAAAGTTTTTCCAAATTCCAAACAAAAATTGACCGAAATCCACATACGGATAATTTTACAAGCTATAATCAAATTTCAGTCAAGAAATGGGGCCCACCGACATGTTTAACATGTTTTAAACATTTATTGCAACAAAAATACTCTTCCTCCTCGTATACTCATATATCCCACATTCGTTGTAAAAATATTACCATTATTATATTATTAAAATATAATAATATATTTAAATGAATTATTTTATCAGAAAAAGATAAAATTTCAATTTTCAACAATTGTCACATTAAAAATTTTCTCCATCTATATCCTAATAAAATTAATATTTTCCTCATCATATGAATAAATAATTAATTATTCACAAATAATATTACGAGAATCACAATATTGATAACCGAGCGGGTTCAGGAAAGAGGGGCTTTCCAATAAGAATTTCTCCTTCTTGGCGCAATTAGGTGACCAAACCTCTCCTTAGATGTAACTTTCTAGACAATTGCCAATAATGTTATCTAATAATATTATTCGAGATAATATGAATTATTGCTTCGATAATGAAAATACGTGTAATAATGACATTATTGAAACAACAACAATCTAAAATATCAACGCAACAATTATTAAATCAATAAAATAAAATCTTTGAATAAGAATTACTATAACAATTATTGAGTAGTGCCTTCTTACGTAAGAATCAATAATTGGTGCAATATCGTGTCTTCTTGTTCAACAACGCGTGTTAGTTAGTGTTTTTAACCACCGGTATTATTCCAACAAAGATAATACTTGATAACAACTTCGCCTGTTATTTATAAACAACTTATATTTGTCGTTTTCTTCATCCAATCGCTTTTCAGTTATGGGGCCCATAAAAATCGTGTTGCGTCGTACAAATATTCCCCGACAATAGATGAATATTCCACGACCAAACGAATATTCCCGACAATAATGAATATTTTATAACCACTTGCTTATTCAAATATTTGCGTATTTTACCCATAACTATCCACATTAATCAAATCGACCCTTATTATTTCAAAATAATAAATAGAGGAAAATAAATTTCATTTATTAATAATTTGGGGTCTTACAACCTCCCTCCTTATGAAATTTCGTCCTCGAAATTGGCGTGCGTACACAGTGTTTGAAAAGATGAGAATACCTTGCTTTCATTTCCGTTTCCAACTCCCGGTCATTTCCTCAATAGCATGGTTTCTCCACAAAACTTTAACTTGTGGTATGACCTTCGTCGTACGTGGGACGTGCTCCTTCCTCTCCAAAATCTTGACAGGTACCTCCTCGTCGTTAAGTCTTCTGACTATCTCATCCGGTTCTAACTCAATGACGTGGTTCGGTCAGTCCACATATTTACGTAACATCGATACGTGAAAAACGTTATGAACACGCGTCATACTTGGCGGTAAAACGAGTCTATAGGCCACAGTTCCTATTCGATCGAGAATTTTAAATGGATTAATAAATTGAAGGTTTGAGCTTTCCTCACCTCACCGATTCTCTCGCTTTTGAAATAACAACTTCTTGTACCTCCTTCTTCAAATTCATCAGCTCCGGTGTGTAGCTTGAACAGCTTTAACTTTATCGATTAAAGTCGATTATACTCAGATATCATCACGTGGGTAACTAGAGTTTTCATCTCCATCTCTATTATTTGTAAATTATACTGAAATGAGTCTTTGACAATATCGTACTCGTCTTTGTATCGATCTTCTACTCAACACGTCGGCCTACCACGTTAAACTTTTCCGAGATGGCATGGTCGAACATGTCTTTGAAATGAGTCTCCTCTTGAGTTCTTGAAGCTCTTCCCACATTCCTTGCTCCATTCGAATTTTGTATCTCTACGAGTCACCGCATACAATGGAATAGCGATTAGAGAATATCCTTCAACGAATCTCCGATAATAACCAACTAAGCCTGAAAGCTACGTATTTAGATTCTGAAACTTAGGTTGTTCTCAATCGTGACTCATATCCCAACCTTGGATAAGACGTTACAATGACACCTATCGGTTTACTTACTATCGCGAATATGGTGTCCCCTACGAGATCGGCTCTCGCGGTTGCATTCCACAAAAGGAAGTCACCGGATAAAGGCTCGGTACCAAATTTTATAGTTGAATTTTAACTCCACGAAGTTCAATAGAGCCATTCGATATGAGATTTTAGAAATGAGTTTTGTCTGCGGGTTCAAAGTCGATACAAAATTTAATATCGAAGCTTTGGGAGTAAGCGAGAAATTCTTCAGAAATACATCGGGAAAAATCAATAACAACAGGAATATTATTCAAATCGGCGTGTCTTTATTCAAATCCATAACATGGACTAAGAAAACTTGACATCCGTAATAAGCGAATGACTTCATGGCTTGACATGAAAATGTTTGACTTCTATGGTTTGATTGCTTGAATTGAGTAATAGGTTGCTTAGGAATATGAAAACTAACAACCTTACGAAAGTAATCAATTTTGGCATGATGAGTAGTTAACCTTAAAATCACATCAAAAGCAAATATCTCTATAGAAATAAGGTTAACGGTAATGTGATAGTGCCAACTGAATCAAGCAAGATTTCTAAACAACGGATGTAATGAAAGTTTCTCCTAATGGAGTCTCCATGATAGGTCAAAGTTTAATTTCTCCGTAGTCAAGTTCAAACGTTGAGCGCAAGCAAGAGAGATAAAAGAATGGGTAGAACCGGTATCTAGTAAGGTATAAACTTCGCAAGAATTTATAATTAACTAACTCATACTAACCGTTCGGGTTCCTCGCATTTTGACCCATCACGACAAACGCTCTTCCGAGAACCGCTGACTTTGACTTTTACGGGACATCCTTTTGAGTCACCATTCCCACTGGATCGGGTTTCGATATCGTCTAATCTCGAGCGATATGTCCATCTTTTCCACAATTATAGCATACCTTTAACTGTTGTGGGCAGTTTGGGCTGATATGTCCCTCTTTCCCACATTTGTAACATACGACCGATGGTCTTTCTCCTCCCTTGGAACCGATTCTTCTTTGGCCGACGTCTTCAAATGGTCGTTGTTGAATCTCCTCTTTTTAAATCTCCTCCCGACTCGCTTCTTCTATTTTCATGGCCACGATTACCACCGAGTGGTTCTGCTTTGTCTCGTATTCTTCTTTCTCCATTTGTTATCGTTATTACGATGACCGCTATCTTCTGGTATGATCCTGGTTATGGTCCCTCGGTTGAACGTACTCGTTATCTCGCTTCTAACAACCGAGCCTGTTGACAACATCTGAATAGAGAGAAATTTATGAGAAATGAGATCTTGGCGTATCGCCGGTTTTCAAACCTCTCGAAACATCCGCGTCATCGTTCCTCATTCTCCACCAAATGAGGTACTGAAACTCGATAACTCCGCGAACTTCGCCTCGTCTTTGGGACAAATGTCATTTATTCTCGCTCCATCTAATAAACTCCACTTCCTTCATATAATGAATACTTTCGAGGAAGTACTTGTCATTGAATCGCTTCAAAAAGCGTCTCCCATGACATCTTTGAGTCTGCGGTGAATGGATGGGTACGTACGATTCCACCAAGAATCTGCCTTCGCCACGGAACATAAAAAGGTGGCGAATGGAACCTTCGTTCCTCCGTGCATCCCAAGACATCGAATATCTTGGTAATTTCCTTGACCCATGTTTCCGCCATGATCGGATCGGCTTTCCTTAAATTCGGTGGTCCCAACTCTTTGAATCGCTTGGTTTGTGACAACCCGTGAATTGATATCATTTCCTCATCATATTTTGAATACGAGTCTCCTCGTCGATTTTGCATGAATAACTGCAAAAACTTCTAAACATCCCCTCGTTCATCATCTCGCTTTCCGGTGGTGTTGTTCACAGGAGGAACATTGCCACTGTTGCAGACGTTTCTCCTCGTTGGTGAGTACATGCGCGTCTCCACGGTCTCATTTCCATTGTTAATATTCTCGGTTAAACATTCTCAAATCTTGTCATAAAACAAGGGTTAATTAAGGAAATCAATATATCACATAATATCCTTATATCTTGACCAACAAAAAAAAAAAGCTTAGGTAGGACACACTAGCGAAGGATTTACTCGTCTCTCCCTCTAGTTCTATTCCCCATCTCCGCCGGAGATCATATCCCTAAGCTCGATACTAACCGTGACGCCCCAAAATAGGTCCATTCCATCCAACCCATTCTCGAAGTCGCCAAATACATGGTATGCGAAATAACTACAACTTTATTATTACAACATATAAACTGTGAGTTAAATACGAGATATTGCCATCTAGACAATATCCACACGCAAATAAATCCCCATCATAATTATTGATACATTATTTTACAAAATGGTGAGGACTACTAAACAACTCTCTCTAGAACCTTCATTCCATACCCCACTAATACTCGCTACATTCTCGCCTCCCGAGAAAGAAAAATGGAACAACAAGGAAAAGGTGAGCTCAACTAGCCCGAAGAAAGAATATTATGACTAAGATAATATACAACAAATTATCGTTAGTCTTCAACAGGAAAAAAACTAATAGAATACAATAGACAACAAATTTTAAATCAATATTCAGAAGCGAAAATAATAATTCATTAGAAGAGTTAAGTAGAGAATGCAAACTACTATCTTCTATGTATGAATTTAAAAGTTCGTCGTCTATCTTTTATCCTCAGAACATCAATCAACATACATCTCGAATCAAATATTCATCTTTTGCACTACAGCCAAAGATATTCATCGATTAGTCATGTTCATCTAAACACACACTGTTCATCTTTGCACTACGGGCCAAAGATATTTTTCAAATCATTCATCTTTGCTACAGGGCCAAAGATATTCCATAATATCATCATTTAAGATCAAGATGATGAAAAATATTTTTAAAGAAACAAATCCAAAGTGAAATAAAATGACAAGGATTAAGGATTAAGGATTCGTACTTTTGTTTTATCCACGTCCAAAATACCTCAAAAATAATCACAATGGTGTAAAATTCAAGAATGATCAAAACATAGATACAATCAAAGCTAGTATCCGAGAATAGATATTTTGGACGAAAAGAAAATTTTCATTTTTCGATGAATAATCTGACCGTATTCGTGAATAGTGTCATTATATCGTGAATAGTCTTAGTATCGTGAATAGTAACTCTCACACCAAAAGATAGAAATTCCACAAAAAACATCTTCACGCTTTACTTAATAGTACTCGTGAATAGTAAACTCGTGAATAAGAACTCATGAATAGTAACAGTAACTTCGCATACATGAAAAAGTTCAAAATTTGATAAAAGTTCCAACCAATATTTCAAAGATAATGATATTGAAGAAATAATATCATTTGAGAAGAAAATAACATCCCTTACCTCGAAAGACAAGATTTCTAGTTGAAACACCTGGATATAGGCTACGACTTGAATTTGCAATCAGTATAGCAATACTCAAAGTATACTCAAAATACTCACAAGAATAAACTCGATAATATAGAGAGAAAATTTCGAGTTTACGGTGTGATTTTCAATTCTAACCTAAGCACCTATTTATAGGAAATTGCTTAGAAACACCAAAGTAAAATTGAATATAATAATATTATATATAAACAAAATTCATACGCCCACATCTTGAATCTGAATTCAGCCACCATGCACATGTTAAATATGCCCACAACATATAAAAACGTTTTTATTAATAAAAATAAATTAAACTTCCAAAATCAATTATTTGAAACTTGAACTTCAATAATTCATAATAAATAGCCATTTTATCAGAAAATTCGAATCTCGCGACTTTTTATAGGAAATTCAATTCTCTACAACTTTGCAGAAGAAAGTTTTTCCAAATTCCAAACAAAAATTGACCGAAATCCACATACGGATAATTTTACAAGCTATAATCAAATTTCAGTCAAGAAATGGGGCCCACCGACATGTTTAACATGTTTTAAACATTTATTGCAACAAAAATACTCTTCCTCCTCGTATACTCATATATCCCACATTCGTTGTAAAAATATCACCATTATTATATTATTAAAATATAATAATATATTTAAATGAATTATTTTATCAGAAAAAGATAAAATTTCAATTTTCAACAATTGTCACATTAAAAATTTTCTCCATCTATATCCACATAAAATCAATATTTTCCTCATCATATGAATCAATAATTAATTATTCACAAATAATATTACGTAATCATAATATCGACAACCGTGCAGCCTTGGGAAGAGGGGCTTTCGATAAGAATTTCTCCTTCTTGGCCGCAATTAGGTGACCAAACCTCTCCTTAGATGTAACTTTCTGAGCGATTGCCAATAATGTTATCTAATAATATTATTCAGATAATATGAATTATTGCTTCGATAATGAAAAATCTTGTGTAATGACAATTATTGAAACAACAGCAATCTAAAATATCAACGCAACAATTATTAAATCAATAAAATAAAATCTTGAATGATAATTCTTTGTAACAATTTATATAGTAGTGCCTTCTTACGTAAAATCAATAATTGGTGCAATACTGGTGCTTCTTTGTTCAACAACGCGTGTTAGTGTGTTTTAACCACCGGGTATTCCAATAGTAATACTTGATGAATAACTACGCCGTTATTTATAAACAACTTATATTTGTCGTTTTTTCTTCATCCAATCGCTTTTCCGTTATGGGGCCCATAAAAGATCGTGTAGTCGTATTGTATAAATATTCTCTGACAATCATGAATATTCCACGACCAAACGAATATTCCCCACAATAATGAATATTTTATAACCACTTGCTTATTCAAATATTTATGTATTTTACCCATAACTATCCACATTAATCAAATCGACCCTTATTATTTCAAAATAATAAATAGAGGAAAATAAATTTCATTTATTAATAATTTGGGGTCTTACATTTATTCTCCTTAAAAGTTATAAACGACAAATTTTTTAGAACAATTTTTTTTTCTAAAACGACAATCTTTCAAAAACGGAGGGAGTATTTTACAGGAAGATCTTTCAAAAATGGGTGTGATAATTCATCACTACAACAACAAAGAATTGAGTGGTTATGTTAGTGTCTCCGTTGGGAAGCTTTGAGCAAATGTAGGCGCCTTTATGAATCTACCTCGATAGAATAGCTTAGCTTTGTTATCTGTAATATATAGTATTATTTAATATATATATATATATAATAAAATAGAACATAATTTTATATATATAACACAGAAAATATTAATAAACAAATCTGAGTCCTTTGAATTCACAAAGTCTCCTTAAAGTAAATTTATTCCCTCACAGGTGCTAAGGATTAAATGAATAATTGCTTCCCAAGATAAAACGAATTTCTAGTTTTTAATTAGAAGCACTTCAAAATTAAGAACACTTCGAACCAAATTATATGTTATGTACTAAACTTACATGAATAATAATAATGACGACGCATGCAAAAAATAAACTAAAAAGGAAGAAAATTCTTACTTTTGTTTATCTCATCAAAAAAGTAAATTAGAAGCACTATATGTTATTCACATCAAAAGTGTGCCTATGTTGTTCATCAAAAGTGCACACTACACTATGTTGTTTTTTTTGTCACAAAATTTGGCGGAAAAAGCAGTGTATAGAAACGAGAAAAAATAAGAATGAGCAATGAAGGAGAAACAGGTCTATTTCTTAATGCGCGCCCATATTTGTTAATTTATAGAATAATTACACGGTTTATTACCGTTGGTTGGTGCACAAACCGTTAGTATTGATAATAAATTTTGTTCAAAAATAATATATATCAAGACCCGACCGACTACCACCACTTTGGAATCAATTTTCTCATTCAATTCGTAATGAATTTGAACACATAAATATACCAAGTTATACTCCTCATGAAGGAGAACACATTGGTGCAAAGACCCTATATTTTCGGAATGTGGGTCCCTCATTTAATTGAGCCTCAAAATGCTCTAATATTTCATATTTCAAATCTCATTTCCAACAATCCCCGACATGAATGTAAAATAGGCTTTATATCATGTAAAAAAAATGTTATGAATATGCAGACACTAGTTCGAGTACATGAGAAAAGATACTTCATCGGGTTAAGTAGCCTAGTGGCTTTGAACTTGCCATAGTAAAATCTATCGGATTTACTTGGCTAATCAGTAGACTTGATGTCTTTGAACTGTCAGCTTTTTCGTGTAAACCAAGACAATAGAATTCATAAAATATCTCTTCAGACATAATTTGTGACGCCCCCAAAATAGGTCCATTCCATCCAACCCATTCTGAGTCGCTAAATACATGGTACAGAAATAACTACAACTTTATTATTACAACATATAAACTGTGAGTTTAAATATAGATATTGCCATCTAGACAATATCCACACGCAAATAAACCCCCATCATAATTATTGATACATTATTTTACAAAAATGGTGAGGACTACTAATCAACTCTCTCTAGAACCTTCATTCCATACCCCGACTAGTACTCGCTACATTCTCGCCTCCTGAGAAGAAAAATGGAACAACAAGGAAAAAGGGTGAGCTCAACTAGCCCAGTAAAGAATATTATGACTAAGATAATATACAACAAATTATCATTAGTCTTCAACAGGGAAAAAAAACTAATAGAATACAATAGACAACAAGTTTTTAAACCAATATTCGCAGTGAAAATAATAATTCATTAGAAGAGTTAAGTAGAGAATGCAACTACTATCTTACATGTATGAATTTAAAAGTTCATCGCCTATCTTTTATCCTCAGAACATCAATCAACATACATCCGAATCAAATATTCATCTTTGCACTACGGGCCAAAGATATTCATCAGTTAGTCATGTTCATCTAAACACTGCTCATCTTTGCACTACGGCCAAAGATATTCTTCTGAAATCATTCATCTTTGCACTACAGGGCCAAAGATATTCCATAATATCATCATTTAAGATCAAGATGATGAAAAATATTTTTAAAAAAGCGAATCCAAAGAAACAAAATGACAAGGATTAAGGATTAAGGATTCGTTTTTGTTTTATCCACGTCCCAAAAAATACCTCAAAAATAATCACAAGTGGTGTAAAATTCAAGAATGATCAAAACATGGATACAATCAAAGCTAGTATCCGAATAGATATTTTTGACGAAAAAGAAATTTTTTCATTTTTCGATGAATAGTCTTAGTATTCGTGAATAGTGTCGTGATCGTGAATAGTCTTGTATACGTGAATAAGTAACTCAAACACAAAAGATAGAAATTCCACAAAAAACATCTTCACGCTTCGTGATAGTAGTACTCGTGAATAGTAACTCGTGAATAAGAACTCATAAATAACTAAATAATCGATAAAAAAAAGTTCCAAATTTGATAAAAAGTTCCAACCAATATTTCAAAGATAATGATATTGAAGAAATAATATCATTTGAGAAGAAAATAACATCCCTTACCTCGAAAGATTAAGACTTCTAAATTGAATACCAGGATATAGTCTTTGAAGGAACTTGACCGTCTAACAATACTCAAAGTATACTCAAAATACTCACAAGAATACGCCGATAATATAGAGAGAAAAACTTGAGCTCGGTGTGATTTTCAATTCTAACCTAAGCACCCTATTTATAGAAATTCGCTTAGAACACCAAAAGCGAAAAATTTAATAAATTAATAAAATAATTATATAAATTTCCTCGCATGCCTAGAATCTGATTTCAGCCATCAAACACATGCCACATTCTAGAAAAAGTAAGAAAAATGTTTTTCTAATTTTAAATATTTTAAACTTCCAAAATCAATTATTTGAGAGCTTCTAACTTCAATAATTCATAATAAATAGCCCTTTCATCGTAAAATTTGAATCTCTCGAGTTTTTATAGGAAATTCAATTCTCTACAACTTTACGTAAGAAAGTTTTCCAAATTCCAAATAGAAATTGACCAAATCCATAAACGAGGCGATTTTATACATTTATAATCAAATTTCGGTCAATAAATGGGGTCCACCGACATGTTTAACATGTTTTAAACATTTATTGTAACAAAAATACTTTTCCTCCTCAGATACTCATATATCCCATATTCGTTATAAAAATATCACCATTATTATATTATTAAAATATAATAATATATTTAAATGAATTATTTTATCGTAAAAAGATAAAATTTCAATTTTCAACAATTGTCACATTAAAAATTTTCTCCATCTATATCCACATAAAATCAATATTTTCCTCATCATATGAATCAATAATTAATTATTCACAAATAATATTACGTAATCACAATATTGACAACCAGTGCGGTTCCTGGGAAGAGGGGCTTTCAATAAGAATTTCTCCTTATCATGCCAAGCAATTAGGTGACCAAACCTCTCCTTAGGCATGAACTTTCTAGACATTGCCAATAATGTTATCTAATAATATTATTCAGATAATATGAATTATTAGCTTCGATAATGAAAAATACCGTAAATGACAATTATTGAAACAACAAAGATATAAAATATCAACGCAGCAATTATTAAATCAATAAAATCTTTGAGCGATAATTACTGTAACCATTATTGAGTAGTGCCTTTCTTCTTACGTAAGAATCAATAATTGGTGCAATACCGTGTCTTCTTGTGTTTTAACCACCGAGTATTTTAACAAGATTAATTGCAAATAACTACGCTGTTGTTATTTTTAAACAACTTATATTTGTCGTTTTCTTCATCCAATCGCTTTTAGTTATGGGGCCCACAAAAAGACTCGCCATCGCATTTAATATTCCAGACGATGACGAATATTCCACGACAAAACGAATATTCCCAAATAATAATGAATATTTTATAACCACTTTGCTTATTTGAAATATTTGCGTATTTTACCCATAACTATCCACATTAATCAAATCAACCCTTACTATTTCAAAATAATAAATAGAGGAAAATAAATTTCATTTATTAATAATTTGGGGTCTTCTGACCTCCCTCCTTATGAAATTTCGTCCTCGAAATTGATGTACGTACACGGTGTTTCAAAAAGATGAGAATACCTCGCTTTCATTTCCGCTTTCCAACTCCTAGGTCATTTCCTCTATAAAGCATGATTCCTCCACAAAACTTTAACTTGTGGTATGACCTTTATGCCGTAGGGACACGCCCCTTCCTATCTAAGATCTTGACAGTACCTCCTCATATCGTTAAGTCTTGGCTATCTCGTCCTGGTTCTAACTCAATAACGTGGTTTGGGTCTTTCACATATTTACGTAAGATGATATGTGAAACACATTATGAACACGAGACATACTCGGAGGTAACGCGAGTCTATAGGCTACATTTCCTACTTCGGTCAAGAATTTGAAATGGACCAATAAATCGTGGATTGAGCTTTCCTCTCTTCCCAAATCTTGTAACTCCTTCCATGGAGCAACTCACAACAATACACGATCCCCACACTAAATTCCACGCCCTTTCGATGAAGATCCGCATAACTCTTTTTTGTCGATCTTGTGCCGCTTTGTATACGTTGTCGAATCATTTGGATCTTTTCCGTAGTCATACGTATTAACTCGGTCCTAACAATGTTGCTTCACCCACCTCGTCCCAACATACCGAGAAGCGACACTTTCGTCCATATAATGCTTCAAATGGAGCCACACCTATACTTGCTTGATAATCATTGTTGTTGTAGGAGAATTCTACCAATGGTAAATACTTATCCCAACCGCCTTTGAAGTCAGGACACGAGTCTTAATAAATCTTCAAGAGTTTGAATAGTCCTTTCGATTGTCCGTCTGCTTTGAGGATGGTATCTTGCGAATCTAATCGTAAATCCGCGCCCATAGCTTTTTGCAAGCTAACCCAAAATCTTGAAGTGAATCTTGGGTCACGATCCGAAACTATGGATACAGTATATGCCATGCAACCTCACAATCTCATTCACGTACATACTAGCAAGACGTTCAAGTGAATAAGTCTCCGATAGGCAAGAAATGAGCGAGACTTGGTTAATCTATCAACAATAACCCAAATAGCATTGATGCCTCGAGAAACCGTAGGAAGACCCGTAACGAAATCCATGGTAATGTGTTCCCACTTCCATTTCGGAATCTCAAGTGGTTGCAACGGACCCTTAGGTACTAGATGTCTGCGCTTTTTACACGTTGACAAGTTAAACACATTGAGATAAACTTTGCAATCTCTCTCTTCATATTGTTCCACCAAAATGTATGTCAAGATCACGATACATTTTAGTACTTCCAGGATGGATTGCAAATGGTGTATTATGTGCCTCCATCATAATCTTGTACTTCAAATCGAGTCGTTAGAACACAAAGTCTAGAGTGGACTCAAGTATTCCTTCTTCATCAATTCTCGCTTAAGAATAGCTCCTTCAGTACTTTCTTCTTCATACGCATCATTTCTGATTCGGTGGCTTGAGCAACCTTTAACTTTATCGATTAAAGTCGATTATACTCAGATATCATCACGTGGGTACCTAGAGTTTTCATCTCCATCTCTATTATTTGTAAATTATACGAAATGAGTCTTTGATAATATCGTACTCGTACTTGTATCTGATCTTCTACTCAACACGCCGGCTACCACGTTCGCTTTTCCGGGATGGCATGGTCGAAACATGTCTTTGAAATGAGTCTCCTCTCGAGTTCTTCAAGCTCTTCCCACATTCCTTGCTCCATTCAATTTTGTATCTCTACGAGTCACCATGCGTTAATGGAATAGCGATTCGAGAATACCCTTCAACGAATCTCCGATAATAACCAACTAAGCCTGAAAGCTACTTATTTCGATTACCGACTTAGGTTGTTCTCAACTCAGACTCATATCCCAACCTTGGATAAGACGTTACAATGACACCTACCAGCTTACTATCGCATCGAATATGGTGTCCCTACTAGAGAGCTCGCTTCTTCTGCATTCCACAAAGGAAGTCACCGGATAAAGGCTCGGTACCAAATTCATATATTGAATTTTAACTCCTCGAAGTTCAATAGAGCCATTCGATATGAGATTTTAGAAATGAGTTTTGTCTCGTTCAAATTCGATACAAAATTTAATATCGAACTTTGGGAGTAAGCCAAGAAATTCTTCAGAAATACGTCGGGAAAAATCAATAACAACAGAAATATTATTCAAATCTGACATGTCTTTATTCAAATCCATAACATGGACTAAGAAAACTTGACATTCATAATAAACGAATGACTTCATGGCTTGATATGAAAATGTTTGACTACAATGGTTTGATTGCTTGAATTCGAGTAATAGGTTGCTTAGGAATATGAAAACTAACAACCTTACGAAAGTAATCAATTTTATTTGATGAGTAGTTAACCTTAAAATCACATCAAAAATAAATATCTCTATAGAAATAAGGTTAACGGTAAATGTGATAGTGCCAACCTGAATCAAGCAAGATTTCTAAACAACGGATGTAATGAAAGTTTCTCTAACTGAGTCTCCATAAATAAAGTCAAAGTCTAATTTCTCCGTAGTCAAGTTCAAACGTTGAGCGCAAGCAAGAGAGATAAAAGAATGGGTAGAACCCAGATTCTAGTAAGGTATAAACTTCGCAAGAATTTATAATTAACTAACCCGTGCTAACTTCGGGTTCCTCGCATTTTGACCGGCCACGACAAACGCTCTTCCGTGAATCGCTGACTTTGACTTTTACGGGACATCCTTTTGAGTCACCATTCCCGCTGACCGGGTTTCGATATCGTCTAATCTCGAGCAATATGTCCTTCTTTTCCACAATTATAGCATACCTTAAACTGCTGTTAGGCGCGGTTTGAATGATATGTCCCTCTTTCCGCATTTATAACTTGTACGATAGATGGTCTTTCTCCTCCTTGGAACCCGATTTACTCGGGCACTATCGTCTTCACATGGTCGTTGTTGAATCTCCTCTTTTTAAAATCTCCTCCCACTCGCTTATTCTATTTTCATGGCCACGATTACCACCGGAGTGGTTACCGCCTTTGTCCGTATTCTTCTTTCTCCGGCCGGTTATCGTTATTCGATGATCGCTATCTTCTAGATAATCCTCGGTTATGGTCCCTCGGTTGAGCGTACTTTCGTTATCTCGCTTCTAACAATGAGCCCTGCTGACAACATCCTGAATAGAGAGAAAATTTATGAGAAATGAGATACTTGACGTATGTCGGGTTTCAAACATCTCGTAAACATCCGCGTCATCGCTCTCATTCCCCACCAAATGAGGTGCAAACTGGATAACTCATGAACTTCGCCTCGTCTTTGAGACACCGCCATGTTATTCTCGCTTCCATTCTAATAAACTCCACTTCCTTCATATGACGATAATACTTTCGGGGAAGTACTTGTCATTGAACTGCTTCTGAAATGTCTTCCATGACATGTTGAGTGCGAGATGGATGGAGTACGCTTCACGATTCCCACCAAGAATGAATCGCCGTTCTTTAAACATAAAAGTAGCGAATGGAACTTTCTGTTCCTCCGCATCCCAAGACATCGAATATCTTGGTAATTTATTTGACCCACGCTCCGCCTTAATCGGATCCGGCTTTTCCCAATTGCGTGGTCCCAACTTTTGAATCGCTTTAGGGTTGTGACCACCCGTGAATTGCTATCATTTCCTCCTCAGTATTTTGAACACGAAGTCTCCTCAAATCCGATTTTGCATGAATCGCAAAAACTTCTAAACATCCCTCGTTCATCATCTCGCTCAGTGGTGGTTGTTGTTCACAGGAGGTACATTGTCGACTGTTACATCGCTCTCCCTCGTTGGTAAAAATGCAGCATCTCCACATCTCATTTACTCCATCATCAATATTCTCAATCGACATTCTCAAATCTTGTCATAAAATAAGGGTTAATTAAGGAAATCAATATATCACATAATATCCCTATATACTAACCAACTAACAAATAAGCTTAGGTAGACACACTAATGAAGGATTTACTCGTCTCTCCCTCCTAGTTCAATTCCCCGATCTCCGCCAGAGATCATATCCCTAAGCTCTGATACCAACTGTGACGCCCCCAAAATAGGTCCATTCCATCCAACCCATTCTGAGTCGCTAAATACATGGTACAGAAATAACTACAACTTTATTATTACAACATATAAACTGTGAGTTTAAATATAGATATTGCCATCTAGATAATATCCACACGCAAATAAATCCCCATCATAATTATTGATACATTATTTTACAAAAATGGTGAGGACTACTAAACAACTCTCTCTAAAACCTTCATTCCATACCCCACTAAGTACTACTCCACATTCTCGCCTCCTGAGAAGAAAAATGGAACAACAAGGAAAAAGGGTGAGCTCAACTAGCCCAGTAAAGAATATTATGACTAAGATAATATACAACAAATTATCATTAGTCTTCAACAGGGAAAAAAAACTAATAGAATACAATAGACAACAAGTTTTTAAACCAATATTCGCAATGAAATAATAATTCATTAGAAGAGTTAAGTAGAGAATGCAACTACTATCTTCTATGTATGAATTTAAAAGTTCGTCGCTATCTTTTATCCTGTAACATCAATCAACATACATCCGGAATCAAATATTCATCTTTTCACTACAGTGCCAAAGATATTCATCACTTGGTCATGTTCATCTAAACACTGCTCATCTTTGCACTACGGGCCAAAGATATTCTTCAAAATCATTCATCTTTGCACTACAGGTGCCAAAGATATTCCATAATATCATCATTTAAGATCAAGATGATGAAAAATATTTTTAAAGAAACGAATCCAAAGTGAAACAAAATGACAAGGATTAAGGATTCAGACTTTGTTTTATCCACGTCCAAAAATACCTCAAAAATAATCACAAGTGGTGTAAAATTCAAGAATGATCAAAACATGGATACTTGTGAGACCCCAGATTTTATCAATAAAGATTTAAATTTTGTCAAAATAATTTTTAATATTATGGTGTGAATTTGAGATAATATTATAGTTGTGGGTAGTATTTATAAATTTTGCAAAGTATGCAAGTGGTTATATTATATTCGATTGGTCTGGGAATATTTCGTTTAGCGAGGGAATATTCGTATAACTACTCAATCATTGGTGGACCCTACAAATGTAATTATTATCTGATTGAGAAAACGACAAAAATATTTTATTGAAATAACGGCGGAAGTTTTACCGTGGTCTTGTTGAACTACCTCAGTAGTAAAAGTAAAGTAATAAGTGTGGTTGCATAGTAGCACACCAGATTGATTATCGATGCTTATGTGAGAAGTCACTCATTTGATTCCATTATCATTCGATTAATAATATGAATTATTATAATGATAATGACGCGCTTTTGTTTTATTCGTATTATTAACGTAATAAAATGAAACATCTTTTATATAAAATAGAATACTTTATTAAAGTTATTCTATAAATAGAATATATTATATTTTATTATGCATAGTGTTGCATAGTGTTTTGCATAGTATTGCATAGTGTTTGCATAGTAAAATGTTTTTATATAAATAGAATATATTATATTTTATTTAAAAGATTTTTCTTTAAATATGGACCGTCGATTAAAGTAAATCAATCTGGACCGCTTCATGGATTAGTTACTATGCATTCCATTTTCCTATAAATAAGCTCATTCCTTCATTATTTTCTTACGAATTCACTTTGAAACTCTGAGAGAGAAATTATAGAGAGAAGCTATAGAGAGAAAATCTATAGAGAAAAGAAGAAGAGTATTCTCGCTACTTCACTACTTCTATATTCAGCTTCTTTTTACTAGTGGGTGTTATTCTTTCTTCTTGAAGAGAACTTCATTATTCCATTCACTATTATTCATTGAATAACTCAGAAAAAGTGATATACCCTATACATAACTTTGTATATGCGGATATCCTATACTTGGTGAAATCTTATGTTATTCCATTTTATTTATTCATTGAATAACTTTTGTACTGTGCTTTACCCTATACTTGGTGACATTCTTCTATTATTCTCGCTGGAACATCCGTGTGTCATGTGTTTTACACCGGACTGGTTCCGCTTTTATTATTCTCCGTTGGAACATCCTGCTCATGCATGTGTTTTACACCGGACCGGTTCCGCTTTTTATTATTCATTGGAATATCCTATCTCGTGTTTTTACAATTCGGATCGGTTCCATCTTTATTATTCTCATTGGAACATCCCGCTTGTGTGAATTTCACCGACACGGTTCCGTTATTATTATTCTTTGGAATAACTCGTCTATCGCGGCACCGCATGCATGGTGATTTCTTTTGTTATTCCATTCTTTATTATACCCAAATAAGTTAAAACTTTGACTTCTATACTCCATGAAATTAGTAGAATATCCTTGATATTTGCGTTTCATCCAAAGATCTTTCATGGAAATATTCTTCCGATCATTCTTGAATTTTACTCTCACGAAAGCAATGATCATGTTGACAATTTGACGTTATTAATTCATGGATTAAATAATTCTTGAACTTGTTTTATTGAATTATTATGTCATTGTCATCATCCTCATGTTATATTATGTTATCTTTGACTTACGTGCATAGATGAACTTAGTATGATTATGACCGAGGATCATTCTAGTATAATCACGACTTGATATAAATGATGTGACAAAAGTCCTCGGTGGCACAGTAATACGATGATGGATAGTTTTTGATATGATTATGACCGGGGGTGATTCAAAGATAGTCATGACCATTGATAATTTGATGAAAATCCTTGACCGTGGTACGTGGATGATTAGATGTGGTGGTTTATTTATTAAAATCGAGTCTCAAATGATAAAAAATTGATGAAAACCTTTTTAAAACCTAAAAGATAGTAGACTTTTATTCTCTACTCGACTCTTTTAATGGATTGCTAATTAAACCGCAGCTTAAACCGGTTGTCTATTGTATTTTATCGGTTTAACATCGTTGAAGGCTAATGATAATTTATTCTCGCATTATCTTAGTCATAATATTTCTTCTCGGGCTAGTTGAGCTCACCCTTTCTTTCATCATTGTTCTCTTCAGAAATGAGAACATAGTTGAGACGAGTCGAGGAACGGGCGTAATGGTCCGCAGGATAGCATTAGTAGTCCTCTCACTATTCGGTGAAATAGTGTGATAATAGTTGTAATGAGGACTCCTTTTGAGTTTGTATAATATCTAGTAGATAATATTTGTATTCAAACTCACGGTTTATGTCGTATTGTACACACGACAGTTAGGTTAGTAAGTTGTATTTGAATTTATGTACCATGTAAGTGGCGACCCAAGATGGGTGACGATACCTAATTTTGGGGGCGCCACAATTTGGTATCGAGCCATAAGTGTGAAGAGCCCCGAGCCTCTCACCGGTGACTTCTGTTGATGGGGAATGCAAAGCCGGACTCTCTCCGTAGGGGGGCCGCCTTTCGGTGTGGTGTCGATAAGTATCAATGTTAAAATCTTGACACAAGTTGGTGTCCAGAGTTACGATTGGTATCGAGCTTAGGATATGATCCTGCCTAAGATATGAGAATAGTACTAGGAGGGAGAGACGGGAATTCCTTCGCTAGTATGACCTACCTAAATTTATTTGGTATTTAATTGGTCGGTCGAGTATAGGGATAATATGTGATATGTTAATTAACCCTTGTTTTGTGACAAAGTTTGAGAATGACTTCAAAATGCCGAGATAAGCAATGAAGCACATGAGAGTGTTGATTCAAATTTCAAACAAAAGGTAACGACCAACAACACGATAATAATCATCATTTGGTGGCAAATTCGCTATCGTAACAATGATAACCATCGTGGGGAAATTATCATGCTAAGAATGGTAACCACTTCGTGGTAATCATGGCAAAGATAATAGATGTGGAAATTGCAAGAAGAGAAGGTCATTTAGCTCAATTTTGTTGTGCACCAAAGTTAAGTCTAGTCGACGGTGGCACCAAAGGTGGATATGGACAAAACAAAGTCGTTGGTTTTAGGAAGTGCATTTTCATGACTTCTCAAAAGCGAGTAAACCGAACGGGTTAGCACGGGTTAGTTAATTATAAATCATGAAAGTCTATACCTTATAAGATACCTGGTTCTACCCATTCTTTTATCTCTCTTGCTTATGCTCAACGCTTAAATTTGACTCAAGAAGAAGTTAAACTTTGACTTATTGGTTGAAACTTCGTTAGTAGGAGCCTTCGTTATCGCTACTATTTTTAAATCTTGTTTGATGCAAATAAACACTTTCACGTTACCTGTCGATCTTATCTTTTTGAAAATACTTGCCTTTGATGTGATTTTAGAAATCAATTGGTTAACTACTCATCATGTTTTTCGTAAGGTTGTTAGCTTTTATATTCATAACCAACCTGTTATACGAATTCAAAGTAACCAAACCCTAAAGTTAATCACGGTTATATCAAGCCATAAGTAAAGAGCCCGATCCTTTCGTTGTTGACTTCCTTGTGTGGAATGCAATGCAAGCCGGACTTTCTCAGAGGCGACGCCATGACCAAGATGGCAAGTTGATAGGTATCATTGTGAGGTGCTATCTAGGTTAAGGGATAGAAGTCACAGCTTGGTATCAATGTGACGTATTATCCAAGTCTTGAATAAGAGTAATGCTTTTGAATGATATTTCTATCATTAATAAATTTCTTGACGATTCTTGAAGATTTCTAGCCTACCCTAGAGCGTGAAATCGATTTTTGTATCAACCCCAAATACAAAAAACCCATTTCTTAAACCTCAAATATTTCTTCAACTAAATGAACAGTTTACGTGGTTTCTGATGAAAGTCATAATAAAAGCATTGGAATAATGAAAATCATGGGTATATGAAGTATTAGTAAGTTTTATGATGAGTTATGTTGGTTAGTATGTGAAAACATGAAAGTTTCTTAGAAATCACAAAGAGTTTAAAATCGATTTTGGTGAAAACGTAACATGAAATTCAATTGACTATATCTCTTATTATATTTTGAATTTTTGAATGTGGTCAAGTCCTAGAGTTAGATCTATGAGTTACCTAACTAATACAAGTGGAATTACTGAAAAAGGTGTTGTAGATTTTTGTGGGGACTGATTTTAGCAAAGGAGGCCAAAGCTGTAAATTTCGAAAATGCTACTGCCCAGAAACTTTAAGGGACTGTTTCGGCCACTTAAATTATGAGAAAAATTCTGGCCTTTTGGGACATGAAGGTATATGGTATAAAGTATCTCCTGTCCAAAAATGAGCTCATTCTGACTTAAAATGAGCAAGTTATGACTATTTCAATATTTAGGTTTTTCCGACAAAAAATGCTATAACCAGAGTTCTATAACTCCGATGACCATGAAATTTAAACTAGAAGCTCACGTTAACATGTGTAAGGTCCTGCCAAGATTTGGGAATTTTTGGAGTTAAACTTGAGGTAGCTAATTTCTTAAGGAATTAATTAGAAATTGATTTTTGAAAAATAGTAAATGAATTTTAAAAATTCCGAGAAAAATATATTTTCATCATGGGACTATATTATGCTAAATCCCAGAAAAGAAATATTTTTGGGACTGATTTGGTATTTTTCATGAAAATAGTTTAGTTACGAACATATGAGTTAAATATGTTATGTGAAGTAACAAAAGTTGAAAATAGGATTTTATGGCTAGAGAATCCTATATAGTAGTATATGCATATTTTTTATGAGGATTTGATAATTGGTGATGATATCTTATGAGTGTGGCATTTTGAATGATTAAATGCATTATATGGTAAAGCGTAAACAATTGAGGTAAATTGTTTATAAATTTAAGAAGTGATTAAAATATTGTTATAATATTAATGATGTTAGATTATGAGATTATTAAGTGATTGATAACATGGGGATATTCTTGAATCTCGGATAAATTATATTATAAATGTTTAATATTTATCTTTTATCTCATTTGATTGATTCTTTATATCATTATCCTCATGCTTATATTACGTTTGAAAGTCATCTCATGGCTCAGTAGTGCATAGATGGACTTGGTATGATTATGACGAGGTGGATTGTTCTATATAATCATAACCAGTAATTGAAAACACAATTATCTTTGGCCGTAGTGCATGGATAATTTGTGGTCGTGATACTAATGAATACACAATTATCTTTGGTAGTAGTGCGGATAATTTGTGATCGTGATATTAATGAATACACAATTATCTTTGGTAGTAGTGCATGGATAATTTGTGGTCGTGATACTAATGAATACACGATTATCTTTGGCCGTAGTGCATGGATAATTTGTGGTCGGATACTAATGAATACACAATTATCTTTGGTAGTAGTGTATGGATAATTTGTGGTCGTGATACTTAATGAATACACAATTATCTTTGGTAGTAGTGCATGGATAATTTGTGGTCGTGATACTAATGAATACACAATTATCTTTGGTAGTAGTATGGATAATTTGTGGTCGTGATACTAATGAATACACGATTATCTTTGGTAGTAGTGCATGGATAATTTGTGGTCGTGATACTTAATGAATACACGATTATCTTTGGTCGTAATGCATGGATAATTCGTGGTCGTGATACTAATGAATATCCTTGGCACAGTAGTGCGGGGATGATTCGATGATATGGATTAATTATTGAAATGAGTCTCAAAGAATGAAATATTAATTCATGGATGTGGTAAAAGTCATCTTTGGTCAGAGTGCATTGATAGACTTGGTATGATTATGACCACGGATTATTCGGTATATAATCACGACCGTAATTGAAAACACGAATATCCTTAGCCAGTAGTGCATGGATAATTCATGGTTGTGATACTATTAAGCTGAGTCTCAGTATTATTGGTTTTACAGTTGTATATCTTTAGCCTGTAGTGCAAAGATGAATTGTTAATGAATATCTTTGGCCGGATTGCAAAGATGAATTTAATGTTTTCAACGATAAAGGTATTCAAGGTATCCTCACTTCTTTATCATACCAGGTACGTACCCTAATTTCGAGGGCGAAATTCCATAAGGAGGGGAGATTGTGAGACCCCAGATTTTATCAATAAAGATTTAAATTTTGTCAAAATAATTTTTTAATATTATGGTGTGAATTTGAGATAATATTATAGTTGTGGGTAGTATTTATAAATTTTGCAAAGTATGCAAGTGGTTATATTATATTCGATTGGTCTGGAATATTCTTGGTTTAGCAGGAATATTAAATCGCATAACTACCAATCATTGGTGGACCCCATAATGTAATTATTGTCGGATTGAGAAAACGACAAAAATATTTTATTGAAATAATGGCGGAAGTTTTACCGTGGTTCTTGTTGAACTACTCTAGTAGTAAAAGTACGACAAGAATAAGTGTGGGTTGCATAAGAAGACACTGCAGTATTGATTATCGATGCTTATGTGAGAAGTCACTCGGTTTGATTCCATTATCACGATTAATAATATGAATTATTATAATGATAATGACGTTTTGTTTTATTCGTATTATTAACGTAATAAAATGTAAACATCTTTTTATATAAAATAGAATACTTTATTAAAGTTATTCTATAAATAGAATATATTATATTTTATTATGCATAGTGTTGCATAGTGTTTTTGCATAGTATTGCATAGTGTTTGCATAGTAAAATGTTTTTATATAAATAGAATATATTATATTTTATTTAAAAGATTTTTCTTTAAATATGGACCGTCGATTAAAGTAAATCAATCTGACCGCTCATGGATTAATTACTATGCATTCCATTTTCCTATAAATAAGCTCATTCCTTCATTATTTTCTTTCTTACTAATTCACCAAAAACTCTAGAGAGAAAATTATAGAGAGAAGCTATAGAGAGAAAATCTATAGAGAGAAAGAAGAAGAGTATTCGGTACTTCACTACTTCTATATTCAGGTTCTTTTTACTAGTGGGTGTTATTCTTTCTTCTTGAAGAGAACTTCATTATTCCATTCACTATTATTCTACATTGGAATAACTCAGTAAAAGTGATATACCCTATACATAACCTCAGATATGCCAAGATATCCTATACTTGGTGAAATCCTTATGTTATTCCATTTTTATTTATTCTGGCTGGAATAACTTTTGTACGCTGCTGATTTACCACATATACTTGGTGACATTCTTCTATTATTCTCGTTGGAACATCCTGCTCAGCATGTTTTTTACGGACTACGGTTCCGCTTTTTATTATTCTCATTGGAACATCCTCATCATGTGTTTTACACCGGACCGGTTCCGCTTTTTATTATTCTGTTGAATATCCTATCTCATGTGTTTTACACCGGATCCGGTTCCATCTTTATTATTCTGTTGGAACATCCCATCTTGGTGTGAATTTCACCGACCGTTCCGTTATTATTATTCTCGTTGGAATAACTCGCCTATGCGCGAAGTACCGCATGCACGGTGATTTCTTTTGTTATTCCATTCTTTATTATACCCAAATTGGTTAAAACTTTGACTTCTATACTCCATGAAATTAGTAGAATATCCTTGATATTTGCGTTTCATCCAAAGATCTTTTCATGGAAATATTCTTCCGATCATTCTTGAATTTTACTCTACTGAAACAAATGATCATGTTGACAATTTGGACGTTATTAATTCATGGATTAAATAATTCTTGAACTTGTTTTATTGAATTATTATGTCATTGTCATCATCCTCATGTTATATTATGTTATCTTTGACTTACGTGCATAGATGAACTTAGTATGATTATGACCGAGGATCATTCGGTATAATCATGACTTGATATAAATGATGTGACAAAAGTCCTCAATGGCTGTGTAATGCAAAGATGGATAGTTTTTGATATGATTATGACCGGGGTGATTCGGTATAGTCATGACCATTGATAATTTGATGAAAATCCTCGACCGTGGTACGGGGATGATTAGATGTGGTGGTTTATTTATTGTCGAAGTCTCGTGATAAAAATTGATGAAAACCTTTTAAAACCTAAAAATAGTAGACTTTTATTCTCTACTTGACTCTTTTAATGGATTGCTAATTCCACCGCAGCTTAAACCGGTTGTCTATTGTATTTTATCGCTTTAACATCTGTTGAAGGCTAATGATAATTTATTCTGCATTATCTTAGTCATAATATTTCTTCTTTCGGCTAGTTGAGCTCACCCTTTCTTTCATTGTTCTCTTGTGAAATGAGAACATAGCCGGGACGAGCCTCAGAAACGAAGTAATGGTCCGGAGGATAGCATTAGTAGTCCTCACTATTCTCGTGAAATAGTGTGATAATAGTTGTAATGAGGACTCCTTTTGAGTTTGTATAATATCTAGTAGATAATATTTGCATTCAAACTCACGCTTTATGTCGTATTGTACACGGCAGCTTAGGTTAATAAGTTGTATTTGAATTTATGTACCATGTAAGTGGCGACCCAAGATGGGTGACGATACCTAATTTTGGGGCGCACGATACAATCAAAGCTAGTATCCGAATAGATATTTTGGACGAAAAGAAAATTTTCATTTTTTGGTGAATAGTGTCGATTCGCGAATAGTGTCGATATCGTGAATAGTCTTAGATATCGTGAATAGTAACTCAAACACCAAAAGATAGAAATTCCACAAAAACATCTTCACGCTTCATGAATAGTACTCGTGAATAAGAACTCGTGAATAGTAACTCATGAATAGTAACTCGTGAATAGTAACTCATGAATAGTAACAATCGACATGAAAAAGTTCCAAATTTGATAAAAAGTTCCAACCAATATTTCAAAGATAATGATATTGAAGAAATAATATCATTTGAGAAGAAAATAACATCCCTTACCTCGAAAGATTAAGTACTTAATTTTGGAATACTGGGATATAGTCTTTGAAGGAACTTGCAGACCGTCTAATAACAATACTCAAAGTATACTCAAAATACTCACAAGAATACGCTTTGATAATATAGAGAGAAAACTTTAGTTTCGGTGTGATTTTCAATTCTAACCTAAGCACCCTATTTATAGAAATTGCTAGAACACCAAAGCGTAAAATTTAATAAATTAATAATATAATTATATAAATTTCCTATGCATGCCTAGAATCTAATTTCAGCCATCAAACACATGCCACATTCTAGAAAAAGTAAGAAAAACGTTTTTCTAATTTTAAATATTTTAAACTTCCAAAAATCAATTATTTGAAGCTTGAACTTCAATAATTCATAATAAATAGCCCTTTCATCGAAAATTCAATCTCTCGAGTTTCTATAGGAAATTCAATTCTCTACAACTTTGCGTAAGAAAGTTTTTCCAAATTCCAAATAGAAATTGACCAAAAATCCACAAACGAAAGCGATTTTATACAAAGCTATAATCAAATTTCACCAATAAATGGGGTCCACCGACATGTTTAACATGTTTTAAACATTTATTGCAACAAAAATACTCTTCCTCCTCAGATACTCATATATCCCACATTCGTTATAAAATATCACCATTATTATATTATTAAAATATAATAATATATTTAAATAATTATTTTATCGTAAAAAAGAAAAATTTCAATTTTCAACAATTGTCACATTAAAATTTTCTCCATCTATATCCACATAAAATCAATATTTTCCTCATCATATGAATTAATAATTAATTATTCACAAATAATATTACGGTAATCACAATATCGACAACCGTGCAGCTCCGGAAGAGGAGGCTTTCCAATAAGAATTTCTCCTCATCTGCTGCCGCAATTAGGTGACCAAACCTCTCCTTAGATGTAACTTTCTAGACATTGCCAATAATGTTATCTAATAATATTATTCAGATAATATGAATTATTGCTTCGATAATGAAAAATCTTGTGTAATGACAATTATTGAAACAACAAAATATATAAAATATCAACGCAAAGAATTATTAAATCAATAAAATAATGAATAATAATTACAGTAACCATTATTGAGTAGTGCCTTCTTACGTAAGAATCAATAATTGGTGCAATACTGCAAATCTACCTTGTTTTTAACCACCGAGTATTTTAACAAGATTAATTGGTAATAACTACTACTTATTATTTTTAAACAACTTATATTTGTCGCTTTCTTCATCCAATCGCTTTCCGTTATGGGGCCCACAAAGGTCATACCACGCATTTAATATTCCCTGACAAGCATTTAATATTCCACGACCAAACGAATATTCCCCGACAATAATGAATATTTTATAACCACTTGCTTATTCAAATATTTACATGATTTTACCCATAACTATCCACATTAATCAAATCAACCCTTACTATTTCAAAATAATAAATAGAGGAAAATAAATTTCATTTATTAATAATTTGGGGTCTTACATAATTAGTTCTCACGTTTGTGTTCATTTTGGCCTTGAAACACCTCTTGGTTCCGTGAGTATATTAGAGAATTCAGCCTTCAAAATTCTCACAGAAGTGGCCCCCTTCTAACTCACGTAGGTGACTTCTATCAAGAGTATCCTGCAATACCCCACTTGAACAAATTTCAAGATATAAAAATCATTAAAAGCATAACTTATCCTGATTCTCGCGACATATGTGCACTATCTTATTTTAGGAATGGTTAGGAGTAAATATCTCCTCAGTGTTGTACTGAGTACTACATAGTTCGGTTTGCCCATTGAACCTAGATTTTGAGATCTCCAGTCAGCTAGGTTGGGTTGCCACTATGACGACTCTTATTTAAACATAAAGCTTTAAACCTATTCCCCTCGATGATTTTTCCACTTGCTCTCTTGTTAAACCTTTCGTAAGCGGATCCGCAATATTATCTTTTGACTTTACATAGTCAATTGAGATAATTCCATTTGAGAGCAATTGTCTAACGGTATTATGTCTTCGTCGTATATGGCGTGACTTACCGTTATATAAATGACTCTGTGCTCTTCCAATCGCTGATTGGCTATCACAGTGTATACATATAGCTGGCACAGGTCTTGACCAATTTGGAATATCCTCTAAAAAATTACGAAGCCACTCTGCTTCTTCTCCGGCTTTGTCTAAAGCAATGAATTCTGATTCCATTGTAGACCTTGCAATACACGTTTGTTTTGAGCATTTCCAAGATACTGCTGCACCTCCAAGGGTAAAGACATATCCACTTGTGGATTTCGAGTCTTTATTATCAGATATCCAATTAGCATCACTATATCCTTCCAATACTGCTGGATATCTTGTATAGTGCAATCCATATTTTTGAGTATGTTTTAAATATCCTAAAACTCTCAAAATTGATTTCCAGTGATCTTTACCTGGATTACTCGTATACCTACTTAGCTTACTTACCGAATAAGATATATCTGATCTAGTACAGTTCATGACATACATTAAACTGCCTATTATACGAGAATATTCTAGTTGAGATATGTTATCACCTTCATTTTTAGCTAAATGAAGATTTATATCAACTGGGGTCTTATTTAGAATTATATTATACTTGTTAAATTTTTCAAGTATTTTTTCAATGTAATGAGTTTGAGATAATATAATTCCATCAAATGTTCTAGAAATCTTGATTCCTAGTATTATATCAGCAACCCCCAAGTCTTTCATGTCAAACCTATTTGACAACATACGTTTAGTAGAGTTGATAACTTCATTATTGTTACCCATGATTAACATATCATCCACATAAAGACAAACAATGACATATTCCTTTTGAGTGCTTTTGACATAAACTGTGACGCCCCCAAAATTAGGTATACGTCACCCATCTTGGGTCGCCACTTACATGGTACATAAATTCAAATACAACTTACTAATATAATCGCTAAATGTATAATACGACATAAACTGTGAGTTTGAATACAAATATTGTCTACTAGATATTATACAAACTCAAAAGGAGTCCTCATTACTACTATTATCACACTATTTCACGTAATAGTGAGGACTACTAATGCTATCCTCCTCGACCATTCTCCGCTTCCTCGACTCGTCCCAAATATGTTCTCATTTCACGAAGAGAATACGATTGAAAGAAAGGTGTGAGCTCAACTAGCCCAAAGAAGAAATATTATGACTAAGATAATGCGAGATAATTTATCATTAGCCTTCAACTGTGTTAAACCGATAAAATACAATAGACAACAAGTTTAATCTGCAGTGAATAAGCAATCCATTAAAAGAGTCAAGTAGAGAATAAAGTCTACTATCTTTTAGGTTTTAAAAGGTTTTTCATCAATTGTTATAGTTGAGACTCGACTTTAATAAATAATCCACATCATCGAATCACCCCGCACTACTGACCAAGGATATTCATCAAATTATCAATGGTCATGACTATACCGAATCACCCCCGGTCATAATCATATCAAAAACTATCCATCAACGCATTACAGTGCCACCGAGGACTTTTATCACATCATTTATAACAAGCCATGATTATACCGAATGATCCTCGGTCATAATCATACTAAGTTCATCTATACACGTAAGTCAAGATAACATAATATAACATGAGGATGATGACAATGACATAATAATTCAATAAAACAAGTTCAAGAATTATTTTATCCGAGAAATTATTAACGTCCAAATTGTCAACATGATCTTCTTTGTGAGAGTAAAAATTCAAGAATGATCGGAAGAATATTTCCATGAAAAGATATTTGGATGAAACGCAAATATCAAGGATATTCTACTAATTTCATGGAGTATAGAAGTCAAAGTTTTAACCAACTGGGTATAATAAAGAATGGAATAACAAAAGAAATCACCATGCATGCGGTACTTGTGATGTAGACGAGTTATTCCAATGAATAATAATAATCGGAACGAAAGTCGTGAAATTCACACCGACGGGATGTTCCAACGAGAATAATAAAGATGGAACCAGCATCCGGTGTAAAACACATGATAGGATATTCCAACGAGAATGATAAAGATTTTAACCGTGTCCTGTGTAAAACATGCGATGCGATATTCCAAATGTAATAATAAAGAATGGAATAATGTAAGAAGATCACCAAGTATAGGGGATTCCGCAGTATCAAAGTTATTCCAATGAATAAAATAAGAATGGAATAACATAAGGATTTCACCAAGTATAGGGTACGCCGCATATATACAAAGTTATGTATAGGGTATACCACTTTTACAAAGTTATTCCAATGTAATAATAATGAATGGAATAATGTAAGTTCTCTTCATGAATAAGAAAGAATAACACCCTTTACGTACAACAAATAATATTCCCTACCTTAAAGAACGAAAATTGGCAAGGTGAAGTAGCGGAATACTTTTCTTCCTTCTCTACTATAGTTTCTCTCTGTAGTTTCAAAGAATTCGTGAAAATAATGAAGCACTAGGCCTCTATTTATAGAAGATTTCTAGCTTAAGACCGCCATGTGAAAAGGCAAGTGGCTGAACGATTCGTGATGTGAAAAGAAAAGTGGTTTGACGCTCAGAATGTGAAACAACAAGTGGTTCGACGCAGAATGTGAAACGACAAGTGGTTCGACGCTTTTATGAATGTGAAACGACAAGTGGTTCGACGTCTGGTAAAGGTAATTACTATCGACGAAGGTAATTACTATTCAAAAGGGTAATTACTATCGACGAAGTAAATTACTATTGAATGAAGGTAAATACAATTGACGAAGGTAATTACTATTCACAAAGGTAATTACTATTTACTATTCACAAAGGTAATTACTATTGACGAAGAGACTCTTAGATGATGACATATGGGCCCCCCATAAAATAATCAAACTTACCACAAATGTCTCATAATGTACTCTTTATATACATCAAGGATTGAATAAATATTACCACAAATCATTTTATTTTTAATCAACACATATTTAATCTTTCAACAATTATTAATCATTTATAATTTGTCGTCTCAATTATTGATTTAATACTATAACATATTATACGTATGATAATTGTGACAATAATTGAATCAATAATATAAGAGATATGATGCAAAGAATTACTATAGCAATAATTGAGCATAGTGAAAGTGACTTCTCACGTAAGCATCAATAATCAATATCGTGTCTACTACTATACAACTACGCCAGACATCGTATTTTTTTACTACCGGGTAGTTCAACAGCTTTTAACGGTAACACCTCTGTTTATTTTTTATAGAAAGATAATTTTGTCGTTTTCTAACTAACGACAATACTTACTGCTAGGGGTCCACTAATGATTGGGCCGTCGTATTTAATATTCCCCACAAAAAGAATATTCCCCACCAAACGAATATTTATAACAACTTGCATACTTTGCAAAATTTATAAATACTACCCACAACTATAATATTATCTTAAATTCACACCATAATATTAAAAAATTATTTTGACAAAATTTAAATCTTTATTGATAAAATCTGGGGTCTCACAATCTCCCCTCCTTATGGAATTTCGCCCTCGAAATTAGGATACGTACCTGGTATGATAAAGAGGTGAGGATACCTTGAATACCTTTATCGTTTAAAAACATTAAATTCATCTTTGCAATCTGGCCAAAGATATTTATTCACAATTCATCTTTGCACTACAGGCCAAAGATATACAACTGTAAAACCAATAATGCTGAGACGCAGCTTAATAGTATCACGACCACGAATTATCCATGCACCACTGGCCAAGGATATTCGTGTTTTCAATCTACTACCATGATTATACCGAATAATCCTTGGTCATAATCATACCAAGTCTATCAATGCACTACTACTAAAGATGACTTTTACCACATCCATGAATTAATATTTCATTCTTTGAGACTCAAATTTCAATAATTAATCCATATCATCGAATCATCCCCGCACTACGTGCCAAGGATATTCATTAGTATCACGACCACGAATTATCCATGCACTACTACCAAAGATAATCGTGTATTCATTAGTATCACGACCACAAATTATCCATGCACTACTACCAAAAGATAATCGTGTATTCATTAGTATCACGACCACAAATTATCCATGCACTACTACCAAAGATAATCGTGTTTTTCAATTACGGTTATGATTATACCGAACAATCCCTCGTCATAATCATACCAAGTCCATCTATGCACTACAAAAGCCCGTAGATGACTTTCAACATAATATAAACATGGGGATAATGATATAAAGAATCAATCAAATGAGATAAAGGATAAATATTAAACATTTATAATATAATTTATCCGAGATTCAAGAATATCCCCATGTTATCAATCACTTAATAATCTCATAATCTAATATCATTAATATTATAACAATATTTTAATCACTTCTTAAATTTATAAACAATTTATCTCAATTGTTTACGCTTTACCATATAATGCATTTAATCATTCAAAATGCCATACTCATAAGATATCATCACCAATTATCAAATCCTCATCAAAAAATATGCATATATTCTATATAGGATTCTCTAGCCATAAAATCCTATTTTCAACTTTGTTACTTCACATAACATATTTAACTCATATGTTCAGAATTAAACTATTTTCATGAAAAATACCAAATCAGTCCCAAAAATATTTCTTTTCTGGGATTTAGCATAATATAGTCCCATAATGAAAATATATTTTTCTCGGAATTTTTAAAATTCATTTACTATTTTTCAAAAATCAATTTCTAATTAATTCCTTAAGAAATTAGCTACCTCAAGTTTAACTCCAAAAATTCCCAAATCGTGGCAGGACCTTACACATGTTAACGTGAGCTTCCAGTTTAAATTTCATGGTCATCGGAGTTATAGAACTCCGGTTATAGCGTTTTTCGTCGAAAAAACCTAAATATTGAAATAGTCATAACTTGCTCATTTTAAGTCAGAATGAGCTCATTTTTGGACAGGAGGTACTTTATACCATATACCTTCATGTCCCAAAAGGCCAGAATTTTTCTCATAATTTAAGTGGCCGAAATAGCCCGTCTAAAATTATGGCAGCAGCTTTTTCGGTTTTTGCAGCTTTGCACTCCTTTGCTAAAATCAGTCCACACAAAAATCTACAACACCTTTTCCAGTAATTCCACTTAGATTAGTTAGGTAACTCATAGATCTAACTCTAGGACTTGACCACACTCAAAAATTCAAAATATAATAGGAGATATGGTCAATTGAATTTCATGTTACATTTTTCACCAAAATATGATTTTCAACTCTTTGTGATTTCTAAGAAACTTTCATGTTTTCACATACTAACCAACATAACTCATCTTAAAACTTACTAATACTTCATATACCCATGATTTTCATCAGTTCTATACTTTTATTATGACTTTCATCATAATCCACGTAAATGCATCCTTTTAGTTGAAGAAATATTTGAAGGTTTAAGAAATGGGTTTTGTCTTGGGTCATTACAAAAAATTCGATTTCACGCTCTAGGGTAGGCTAGAAATCTTCAAGAATACGTCAAGAAATTTTATTAATGATAGAAATATCATTCAAAATCGCTACTCTTATCCAAGACTTGGATAGTACGTTACATTGATACCAATGTGACTTTCATCCCAACTTTGGATAAGACGTCACAATGACACCTTACATAAATGTATAGTCAAAAAGCTGTTTTAGAAATTAGAATCTTTGGGAAGTGCTCAAGGAAACCTTCGTACATGGGAGGCCATGCTTCTAGGTTATGATAGATATCATATGGCTACAGAATTATCCTTGGTTTACCCAATAGACCCCAAAGAAAAATGAGAAGATTACTATCATATTCTTCCCAATGGTGAGTCTTCTCTTGATTTATCATTATCTCCACTGTCTCAAATTGAGAATTATACTTCAAACAAACACCAAGATCATATAGGTAGTGCTCGTAAATATACTCAGCAAGTGGATGAGCACAACCCTGTCTTATGATGACACGAGGTTGTATGTCATTAGACATCTTGTATGATAGTGGCAAAACACTCTTCCAACGTTGGGTTCGCCTCACCCTAGTTGATTCACCAAATATAACTACTAAATAATGACCACCGTTCTATTCCACTGTTACCCCCGCTCGACCTAGCTACACTCTTATTACCTGAAAGGAATTGTGAAGCAAAAGGGTTAATTAATATATCAAATATTATCCCTATACTCTGACCGACCAATTAAATAACAAATAAACTTAGGTAGGTCATACTAGCGAAGGAATTCCCCGTCTCTCCCCTCCTAGTTCTTATCTCGCATCTTAGCTGTGGATTATATCCCTAAGCTCTCGATACCAACTGTGGCGCCCCCAAAATTATGTATACGTCCACCCATCTTGGGTCGCCACTTACATGGTACATAAATTCAAATACAACTTACAAATATAACATGTCGTATACAATACGACATAAAATCATGAGTTTGAATACAAATATTGTCTACTAGATATTATACAAACTCAAAAGGAGTCCTCATTACTACTATTATCACACTATTTCACGTAATAATGAGGACTACTAATGTTATCCTCTCGACCATTCTCCGCTTCCCGACTCGTCCCAAATGTTCTCATTTCAAGAAGAATAAAGGTGAAAGAAAGGGTGAGCTCAACTAGCCCAAGAAGAAATATTATGACTAAGATAATGCGAATAATTTATCATTAGCCTTCAACAAAGTTAAACGATAAAATACAATAGACAACAAGTTTAACTCGGAGCGGAATAAGCAATCCATTAAAAGAGTCAAGTAGAGAATAAAGTCTACTATCTTTTAGGTTTTAAAAGGTTTTTCATCATTTATTATAAATTTGAGACTCAACTTTAATAAATAATCCACATCATCGAATCACCCCCACTTCTACTGACCAAGGATATTCATCAAATTATCAATGGTCATGACTATACCGAATCACCCCGGTCATAATCATATCAAAACTATCCATCAACGCATTACGCCACCACTTTGAGGACTTTTATCACATCATTTATAACAAGCCATGATTATACCGAATGATCCTCGGTCATAATCATACTAAGTTCATCTATACACGTAAGTCAAGATAACATAATATAACATGAGGATGATGACAATGACATAATAATTCAATAAAACAAGTTCAAGAATTATTTTATCCGGAAATTATTAACGTCCAAATTGTCAACATGATACTTCTTTTTAGAATCAACACATATTTAATCTTTCAACAATTATTAATCATTTATAATTTGTCGCCTCAATTATTGATTTAATACTATAACATATTATACGTATGATAATCTTGTGACAATAATTGAATCAATAATATAAGAGATATGATCAAAAGAATTACTATAGCAATAATTGAGCATACCGAGTGACTTCTCACGTAAGCATCAATAATCAATATCGTGTGCTACTATACAACTACGCCAGACATCTTGTACTTTTACTACCGGGTAGTTCAACAGCTTTAACGGTAACACCTCTGCCGTTATTTTTTATAGAAAGATAATTTTGTCATTTTCTAACTACGACAATACTTCCGCTGTAGGGGTCACTTAATGATTGAGCCGTCGTAATTAATATTCCCCGACAAAAAGAATATTCCCCACCAAACGAATATTTATAACAACTTGCATACTTTGCAAAATTTATAAATACTACCCACAACTATAATATTATCTTAAATTCACACCATAATATTAAAAAATTATTTCGACAAAATTTAAATCTTTATTGATAAAATCTGGGGTCTCACATAAACACATTTGTCACACTCATTAATTTTAAATCCATTTGATAACATAACATTATCAAATTTCTCATGCCATTGTTTTGGTGTTTGTTTTAATCCATACAAGGATTTAACAAGTTTGCATACTTTCCTCTCTTGTCCAGGAGCAATGAAACCTTCAGGTTGTTCCATATATATTTCTTCATCTAATTCACCATTTAAGAATGTAGTCTTGACATCCATTTGATGTATTTCAAGTCTATTTAAAGATGTTATTGCTATAAGCATACGAATAGATGTAATTCTTGTAACAGGTGAATAAGTGTTGAAATAATCCAATCCTTCCTTTTGTCTATAGCCTTTAACAACAAGCCTTGCTTTATATTTATCAATTGAGCCATCAGCTTTCATCTTCTTTTTGAAGATCCATTTATACCCTAAGGGTTTTGAATCAGGTGGAAGGTTCACCAATTCCCATGTATGATTTTATATAATGGACTCAATTTCGCTATTTATTGCTTCTTTCCAATGAGAAGCATCTGGAGAGGATACTGCTTCCTTGTACGTTTGAGGATCGTTTTCTAACAAGAATGTTAGAAAATCTGGACCAAAAGACTTTGAAGTCCTTGCCCTTTTGCTATGTCTAGGTTCATCCTCTACAGACTCTTTGTCTAAATTTTTTGGATTATTACTAGTAGCATCCAAAGGTCTTTTATTTGAATTGAATCTTTATTTCCATTATATGGAAAAATATTCTCAAAGAATGATGCATCTCTTGATTCAATAAATGTATTAACATGAATATCATTAATTTTAGATTTATGAACAAGAAAGCGATAAGCACTACTGTTATTTGCATAACCAATGAAAACACAATCAATTATTTTTGGTCCTATCTTAACCTTTTTAGGTTTAGGAACCATCACTTTTGCTAGAAACCCCCCACACTCTTAAGTATTTATAGCAAGGTCTATGACCTTTTCATAATTCATAAGGTGTTTTGTGAGTTTTCTTATGAGGCACTTTGTTAAGAATATAATTGGCAGAAAGCAAAGCTTCCCCCCACAAATTCTGGGGTTCTCCAGAACTGTTTAACATAGCATTCAACATTTCTTTCAATGTTCGGTTCTTGCGTTCAGCAATACCGTTAGATTGAGGTGAATAAGGAGCGATAGTTTGGTGAATAATACCATGAGTAGAGCATATCTCTTCAAATGGTGATTCATATTGACCACCTCTATCACTTTTTATTGCTTTAATCTTTTTGCTAAGTTGATTTTCAACTTCATTTTTATAAAGTTGAAACATTTCTACAGCCTCATCTTTGCTTCTTAGCAAATATACATAACAATATCTTGTGCAATCATCAATAAAGGTTATGAAATATTTTTTCCCACCTCTAGTTTGCACAAACTTTAAGTCACATATATCAGTGTGAATTAAATCTAGAGGTTCAGTTTTCCTTTCAACAGAATGAAAGGGTAATCTTGTCATTTTTGATTTCACACAAATTTCACATTTATGTTTTTGATAAATATCAAATTTAGGCAAGAATTCTAAATTAATTAATCTACGCAAAGTATTATAATTAACATGTCCTAATCTAGCATGCCATATGTTTGAAGACTCTGACAAGTAAGCAGAAGAATTAATTTTATTATTATCAATAGACTTCGGTACAAGAGTCATAACATTCATCTTAAAGAGCCCATCATTCATGTAGCCCTTTCCTACAAACATATCATTCTTAGTAAGTACAAACTTATCACACACAAACACCAACTTGAAGCCATTCTTGCTAAGTAGTGACCCAGAAACTAGATTTTTGCGGATATCTGGCACATGAAGCACTTCATTCAAAGTCAGTTCTTTTCTAGATGTCATTTTCAGTATAATCTTTCCACGTCCTTCAACCTTTGAACTTGAGGAATTTCCCATGAAGAGTTGATTATCATTCTCTACTGGTTTGTAAGTAGAGAACATCCATTTGTTGGAACAAATGTGGCGAAGTAGCCCAGTGTCCACGCATTCTCTTTAGGGTTTCTACCAAATTACATTCGATCACAACTCGAGAAGATTAATGTCTCAAAACATTTTCGCATGACTTTTCCAGCTTCGACACATTTGCTTGAGGCTTCGTTCTTTCTTGAACTTCTTTGGTTTTGCGACATTCACTTGATTTATGTCCTTGGATGCCACAGTTGAAGCATTTGCCTTTGAATTTCTTCTTGGCCTTAAAAGCTTCTTTGCCTTCACGCTTCCTTTTGTTGTTGTTTGGCCTTTGTTCTACAACATTTGCTTTTGCTTCAATGAAATTCTTCCCACTCTTCTTCTCAGATCCTCGATTGTCCTCTTCAATCCTAAGTCGCACAATCAGTTCTTCAAGATTCATCTCTTTGCGTTTATGCTTCAGATAATTCTTGAAGTCTTTCCATGATGGTGGAAGTTTCTCAATCATTGCTACAACTTGGAATTAATCACTTAATGACATTCCTTCAGAATGAATATCATGTAGAATTACTTATAATTCTTGAACCTGAGTGATAACTGCTTTAGAATCTATCATTTTATAATCAAGAAATCTACTGACTATGAATTTTTTCATGCCAGCATCTTCAGTTTTATATTTTTTATCTAAAGATTCCCAAAGTTCATTTGCAGTTTGAATTGTACAATATACATTATATAATGTATTATCTAAACCATTCATCACATAGTTCCTGCAAAGGAAGTCTGCATGTTTTCATGCATCAACAGCAGCCACTTTTTCCTTGTCAGTTTCCCCTTCAACAAGAGTAGGACAGTCCTCTTGTAGAAATCTTGTCAAGTTCAGTGTTGTGAGATAGAAGAGCATCTTTTGTTGCCAACGCTTGAAATCAGTTCCATTGAACCTTTCAGGCTTTTCTCCATGAGACATACTCACGGCAGGAATGGTACTAGTAGATGTCATTTCTGTTATACAAAGAAGATAATTGTCAATAAATAGAAACAAATTTCTGTTTGTACAAGATGTAACAAATTTTGTTTATAAATTTGTTTTTGCAGAATATTCTATATATTAATACAATAATATATATTAACATGCAATTAAAATAAACTGTTATATGAATATGAAAAACAATAACAGAACATTAACATGCAATTAATTTGCATGTAACAGATTGTAAAAATTCAATTTACATGTAACATATAAAATGAAAAGATAATATATATATTATCATGCAAACAATTAATACATGTGATATATATAATAACAGAATATATATATATATAAACAGAGTAAATATAAGAGTTTGATAAAAAAAAACTTTTGTAAGAGCAGGTCAGTACTTTGATTCTATTTTAATATTCAATTTTTAATAGCAATCTCATTTTTTCCAATATTTCCGGAAAGGAAATTATGAAAATAGAACCGAACATTACAACACACGTTTCTGTTGATGCAATTTATTGGACAATAGAAACCAATTAATAGTTAGTACATATACATCAATTAATGCAGATGGTAGTTAGTCCTTATGATACAAAAAATCATACGACTCACAACTATAGTTCAACATACAATTTTACACGTGTATAATAATTATTCATGTGTGTTCATATAAAATAATACTGTATTTACAGAAAATTATTAACATGCAATGATTTTCTGGTCAAATAAATTGTATATTTAAATGCTACTATATTTACAGAATAATATTTTTATATTACTCATATATATATTAAACAATAATTATAGTTTGGGAATATATATATAATAACATAATATATAAATCAATTTACATGCAATCATTTTGCATAATATACTAACTTGCAATTATTTTGTATAATATACTAACATGCAATCAAATACAGAATGCATGCAAAATTAGTACATACGGTAATTAATAAAACAAATAGATGACCGAACAGTCAAAACAGTATGTAAATAATGCAGAATTAGAACAAGGCAAAACAGTCATGCATGCATGTAATTAATACAAAATTATATACTAAGGAAGAGGAACTCGCAGGATACTCTTTGCAGAATACTCACGCAGGATAGTCATGCATGTCACGTACATGATATTCTTGCAGAACATTAACAAGTGAAAACTGCAGAGGAACTTTTGCGAAAATATATATTTGTTTTTGTTTTTTTTTTTATTAAAAAAAACGATTTTCTGGTTTACATAAATAAACAGATAGAATAATACTACAATTATAGAATTGTAAATTTGCTTTAAGATTGTTATCTGTAATATATAGTATTATTTAATATATATATATATATATATAAATATAATAAAATAGAACATAATTTTATATATATAACACAGAAAATATTAATAAACAAATCCGAGTCTTTTAAATTCACAAAGTCTCCTTAAAGCAAATTTATTCTCTCACAGGTGCTAAGGATTAAATGAATAATTGCTTCCCAAGATAAAACGGATTTCCAGTTCTTAATTAGAAGCACCTCAAAATTAAGAACACTTCAAATCAAATTATATGTTATGTACTAAACTTACATGAATAATAATAATAATGACGCATGCAAAAAATAAACTGAAAAGGAAGAAAATTCTTACTTTTGTTTGTCTGTCAAAAAAGTAAATTAGAAGCACGATGTTGTCTGTCAAAAGTGTGCCTATGTTGTCTGTCAAAAGTGCACACTACTCTATGTTGTTTTTTGTCTGTCAAAATTTGGCAGAAAAACAGTGTATAGAACGAGAAAAAATAAGAACAGGAACAGGAAGGAGAAACAGGTCTATTTCTTAATGCGCGCCCATATTTGTTAATTTATAGAATAATTACACGATTTATTACCGTTGGCTGGTGCACAAACCGTTAGTATTGATAATAAATTTTGTTCAAAAACAAATATATATCAAGACCCGACCCGACCCCGGTCCGCCCACTTTGGAATCAATTTTCTCATTCAATTCTTAATGAATTGAACACATAAATATACCAAGTTATACTCCTCATAAAGAAGAACACATTAGTGCAAAGACCCTACATTTTCAAAATATGAATCCCTCATTTAATTGAACTTCAAAATACTCTAATATTTCATATTTCAAATACCATTTCCAACCAGCTTAGCTTAGCTTAATTATTTCAATCTTATCACCGATTCTATTTTTTATCATTTGCGATGGAATCATTCAAACCAATGTAATGTAATTTAAGGTTTTGTACTCCTTTTTGTGAATTAAAAATTAATATGTTGGGTTATAAATTATTTTTATCAGTAACGAACACAATTTAGCAGGAATAGCACAATATACTTCAACTTTCTTACGTAAACATATGGTGCAACGGTCAACTACAGTATTAGCCATTAGTTTCATTTTCGCTGTTTCTCATGCGGACCCACCCTATAATTTTCTAACACGCTGTTTCGAGTACTCAAAACCTTACGGAACATGTCGTTAACGTCGTCAGCTAAACCGTCCAACCCCTCCGACAAACTATCCGTTACCGTCTTCAGCTCCTTAACGGCGCTCTTCAACCGTTCCTTTTTGACCACCTCATCCTCCATCAAAACACCACCGTCGTCGATGAGCTCACGCAAAACACTCGCACGCGTTACCACGTCATCAATTTCCGTCAATACAATTCTTCTCTCCCCGTCAAAAACCGCCGACTGTAGGGCGTTTACCGAGCCGGCCCACAAAAACTCGGCCGGAACACGTAACTTTGTTATTCCGGGAAGTCCGTACACAGCCGAGACCGCTATTCCGGTAACAAACACTGTAACCAGTCCAACGGCGTAGATCGTGCGAAGAACAGCCTTTCCGACGCTCGATATCTTTCCACGCGGCGTAATCCTAACAATCGCCTCGGCGAGCTCCCGGATAAGAACGTCTGGCTCACGAACTTCAAAGCCTCTCCGCTTGGGGAGACCTCGCGAGTTTTTCTCCCACTCGGCGAGAGACTCGCTCACTTTCCGGAGTTTGTCCGACGCAGGAATCTCTCCGTCTTTGGGAAACTCGAGCAAATGAAGAACAAAATTCATCAAGAGGCGGCGGTGCCGTAACTTCTCGATCTCGGACGAGATCGAGTTGCAAATATCCAAAAGCTTAACGCTATGATCCAGGTAAAACGAGCGCGAGTCGTCGGAGGAACCGGAGGATGAGGTAAGCTCGGAGATTAGCTTTTGAGCCTCCGCGTGAGTCGAGGAGAGGAAGTCAACGGCCAGAGAGAGCCAAGACAGGCTGATGGACGGTTGAGGAGACGAGGTAGAGAGTCTGAGAGTTTTGAGACGGCAGAAAATGCTTTCGTCGAAGGATCGGGAGATGAGATCGAAGTCATGAGGCGCAGATCGTTTAGCGACTGAACGGAAAGGAGAAAATGAAGGAAAAGGTGATTTTTTCTCCGTTAGAAACATATTCTGGTGATGGTGGTGGAGAGGTGAGGTGAGGTGAGGTGAAGATTTTCCGGTGAAGTTAGTCGGAAAATGAAAGCATGAAGTGACGGCGCAGTCAAGATAGCAGGCGGCGACCAAATGTATTTATACAGGGGAGGTTTGGAATTGAATAATAAGAGGAGCGTGTAAATTTGTATTGGGTACCCCAGCCACACCCACACGCTAGACTTGGCGAAACAGCCCAGAAACTTTTGAGCTGTTGATATATGAAATGACGAAAACAACCCTTATCTCTTTGGTTGGTGGAATATAGAGCTGCACATTCAATATAAAACGAAAATAACGTAATAGTATCACTAATATAATAGTGGAGTAACTATTTTTTTGTCTCTTAAAATCATTAGGTTGTTATTTTGTAGTATCTGCTAATGTTATGCTTAAGATTGAATAATAAAATAGCATAGGCTCGAATCGAGATCGAAGGACTAGTCCGTATCTATTGGTAAGATTCGGTTAGCATAAATTTATTTATTTTAGTAAGTTGATCGATTGATGATAGAATCTAACGATACATATACTCTGCCCTCAGATGTCAAGATTCTATTACCAATCAATTAACTTACCCCTCTAAAATAAATTCATCATTAACCATTTCCCTATTGGTAGTGTGTGTACGTTATTAAGTTTTTGTTACTCCACACCTTTGCCATTCTAACATATACATATCCATTCTTTTTCTTTGCCTAATCCTTGTATTAATTACTTTCATTTCCATATTTTTCTTTACATAAATGCGGAGACAACTCTTTCATGGTATTCTAGAGTTTGAAATAGCTAGGTAACTAACTACTCTGTTCAGTTACAAACATATACTACTACTAAAATATGATGATGTTGCTTTTGCTTAAAGAGGGGGATCATCATGTCATTAATATAGTGCCTTAGAATGGTAAAAAGATATCAGAGCCTTAAATGCTAGGTAGGCTCTGATATCATATTCAGCATGGAGGTGATAACTTAACAACTACTTTACGCAAATTCTGGATTATGAATTTGGCCACACAAGATGAACTTTGTGCTTTGCTCAAAGGTAAAACCAAAGGGCGGCTGGATAGGGGATAACAAATGCTTGAATCCTAATGATCTTCAAAATTTTACAGCTCACAAGGGCGCGCACAGTGAAAATTACTTGCGATATAATTATGATTCCAAGCTTCAGAACATAGCAAAAGAACAAGTAGAAAGCATGCGAGAAAAAGGGTACTAATCAAACAAGTAATCCAAAACTTACCTTCTGTTTGTATTACAAGTTTCCGAATATACATAGATAACTTTCTGAATCTCAGTGAATGTCAAATGTTAGTATGTCATTGTCTGGACTACAATGCTATCCAAAACCTCATATACACTCTTAGCCTCGGTATGTGATTTGTCAAATGCAATAAATTCATGAATTACACCGCTTAACTCAATCCAGCTACATCCTGGACTCTTATCAACACCCTTCCCTTTCATGAGTTTCCTTAACTGAGCTACTGCTTCCCAATTTTGACATGCAGAATATAAATTGACCAAAAGGGTGTATCTGCCACTATGATGGGGTTGTAGCCTGATTAGATGCTTTCCTACTTTTTCACCAATTTCATAAGCTTTGTGAATCATGCAAGCACCAAACAGGGCACCCCACACACCAGGAGTGGGCTCCATAGGCATGTTTTCAATCAAATCAATTGCTTCCTCCAAGCACCCTGCCCGACCTAGGAGATCAACCATGCAACCGTAGTGATCTATGCTAGGCTCTAAACCAAATAATTCATTCATTGATGCAAATATCTTGCGTCCTTCAGTCACAAAACCCCCGTGAGAACAAGCGCTAAGAACACCAATTAGAGTAACCCGATTGGGTTGAACCCCATTGCTCAACATTTGAGAGAATAAATTCAGGGAACTTGCAGCATCTCCATGCATTGCCAATCCATTAATCATTGCAGTCCAAACATAAACATTCTTGATCGGCATCTTCTCAAAAACCAAGAATGCCTCATGAATGCACCCACACTTCGCATACATATCTATAAAAGCCGTCCCAAGTGTTGGATTCACTCTTAATTTATTCATATCTATATATTTATGAAGCCACTTTCCTTGATCTAGTGCCCCTAGTTGAGCGCAAGCAGTAAGTAAACTTCCTAAGGTGGATTGATTGGGTTTAACTTTCTCTAAGAGCATGTCTTCAAAGATATCGAGTGCATCCTTAAATCTATTGCATTTAACACAACCAGCTATCATTGCAGTCCAACTAACAACATTCTTATATGGCATCTCTTCAAAAACTTTAAGAGCATCATCGCAAGAACCACATTTAGAATACATATCAACAAGAGCACTACCAACATAAACATCCCAATGGACTCTCCCAGATTCTACATAGAACCCATGAACCCACCTTCCAAACCAAACATCACCCACCATTCCCACGGCACGAAGAACACTAACAACAGTCATTTCATCCACCCTCACACCCACTAATCTCATTTCCACAAATAACTCCAACCCTTCTTCCGCGCACTCATTTCTAAGGTACCCATCAATCATAGCCGTCCAAGAAATCACATTCTTATCCGCAATTTCATCATACACTTGGCGCGCAGAGTCAACATACCCACTATTAGCAAAAGCAGAAACCAAAGAATTCTGCACAAACTGATCATAAATTAGCCCAAACTTCACAATCTGACCATAAAACTGAAACGGGCTTACAACACTCGCCCTGGAAACCGCCTTGAGAAGTAAAGGAAAGGTGTGTTCGTCAGGAAAGACACCATTTTGGCGCATTTTGGCAAAGAACACAACTGACATTTGTGGCTCTGAACTCGTACAAAAGGCTCTGATCATTGCGTTCCATAGGTAAATATTGGGGTTATCAATGTGATTAAAGAGAGAATAAGTGTAAGAGATATCACAGTGGGTAGGATTAGAAATGGAAGGAAGGGAGTGGAGGAGGAGTTTGGTGGAGGAGAAGGTGTTTTGCGGATGGCCAAAGGTAATGAGGAGAGAGTGGATTTGCTTGAGATAGAGTACTGAATTCAATGGGGGATTTCTGCATTTTTGGTGAAACAGGAAGGAGAGTAAAGAGTTGTATAAGTTCGAATTTGTGAGCTTGGGTCTTGCGCTTGTTGTTGACGGCATTTGGTTGAAAAAATGGATTACAATTATTTGTTCAATCATTCTGGGCGAGAGAGGTAGTGATCGGAAATTTTTTTATTTTTTATTTATTTTTATGACTCTTAAATAATTTATACTAAAATTTATTGAAATTGGAATTAAAATTTTTACAAATAGGGTTATAAATTTAAAATTCAATTATATATCTTATAAATCTTAATAATAAATTTTATAAATTATTTGAGAATCATAAAAAAAATAATTACCCGGTCACTTACCTCTATCAGCAAAAACCGGTCCCCTAGTATTTTTGTTATTTGTTTGCTTTATATAAAGTTGAAGCTTTGCCTAATTTATATTCCATCTCAAATAACATTTTCTAAATTGTATTAGAATTTAATTATATTTAAATGAGCTGGGCTCTACCTCAGTATATATTTATTTAACCCATCTTAAAATTTAATCAATTCGCATCCTTTACAATTCTCCCTTCTTATAAACTTCTCCAATTCCAAAACTCTTTTCCTTTTCATCCACTTCAAGGGTGAATGTTGGATTATAACCGAATTGAATTTTTTGTTCGATTTTAATCAAATATCAAATTTTATCTCAACAAGTATCTAAAATTAACACTACTCACCGAATATACGGCATATAACTGAGCTTATTTTTACCGAACAAAAAAATTCATTTCACAGTTATAATAATTTATAAATTAGTTTAATAATACATAAATATATATAATCATAGGACAAAGTTTTTAGAACAAATTAAATATCTAATTGGGTTATTCGAATAATAAAATATTAAAAACCGTAACCGAATAACTAAACAGTTAAAAACTAAATTAAGCAAAATAACCAAATAATCGGAAAAAATATCGGTTCAGTAATTCGCTTTTAGCCGCTTTTTTGCTCACTCAACAAAACCATTGCTTGGATTACCACTCATCATGATCTTTTGTAGATGGTGCCAGCCATTTGGTAATGGCTTCTGTTGTTCTATTCAACAGTTTCTACGCAAAATCCTTGTCAAGAAAGATGGTGTAATTTTCTGAACTAAATGAATATGACCGCTCAGTAATTAAACAAAATTCTTAATAAAATCTTAAAGACAAAGTAGCCAAGGATAAAATTTAAGCTTTCACAAAAGATCTCTGCTTTCTAAAACAAAATCGACTCAAATCTTAAAAGAACCCACTATTGCTATGAAAAATGGAATCAGAATAACAGACTTCAGCCTAGCACTTCTAAGCATCGGTTATAGGGTACTCAAAGACGACGTCTTTTCCCGAAAGCTTCCTGTAAACTGCAGCAAAAGTCTCAAGCTTGTACTCGGTGTTGTTTCGTTCTTTTGGGTCCAAGAATATCTGCAGACAAGGGAGACTGGGTTAGGATGAACTTTTAAGGGTGCATAATCATTTAAAAAATTTCCTTCTTAATTATATTTTGCCTTTAAACTTTGCATCCATTTATTCTCTCTTAATATCTAAACTTCACAGCTAAAATAAGAATTAAATATTCTTGCACTGACAGTGTATACACACAAACAGTGTTAGGGTTATGACACCTCACTAATGAAGTACTTATGTTGGACATCATTGTCCTTATTTTAATGACGTATCAGATCACATGTCAGATCCTAACACTGGTCCTGTATACACTGTTAGTGTATCAAATTTTAACTCCTAAAACACTAGTAATAAGTACTTTTCACAAGTAACCTTTGTTAGAACAAAACACACATGCATTGCATGAACCGATCTCTAAAATCAAGCATCATATTCATGTATTGGAAAAGTGTCATCAACATTACAGCTAAAACAACAAGATTGTTACTAATTTCCTAATGTTAACCACCCAAATTTTTGCCATTTAATTGACAACAGTGAGGACTCCAGGCTATAACCAACCCCATTAATTCTTATTTTGGCTTTTAAAATAGTCATTAAAAGATCAACGAGTGTTTATAGGATGAACTTATTTAAAAAAATGTATGATCATAGCTCACCTTCATTATCTTGGATCCATCCAAACGATATCTGACACGCTTCCCAACAATCTCAGCAGGGACAACTACATCCTCCAACATTGCATCTTGCACAGCAGTCAAAGTTCTGCTGCGAGGCCGTTGAGCAGCAGATCCTTTCTTTGGGGGCCTCAATATCCTCCGGGTCGCAACAAAAATTACATCCTGTAAGTTGTTCATAATATGAGTTACAGCCTTACAGGCACAACTGCCAGGAAAAGTGTTTAGCAATTTATTACTACCACAAGTACGGCAAGATAATTCACCCCTAGAAATGAAGGAAGATTGCACGGATCATGTTTAAGTTGCATAAAAGTCTGTATTAAAAACAACAAAAATATAATAAAGGCACAAATATGGAATTAGATATAAAGTTGTATAGGATAGAGGCATAGATATAAAATTACATCCTGCTAAAGTAAAGAAATCTAGGCAAGAGTGAGGATTTGTAGAACACACAAATAAGCTTTGTATTCAAGAATAGCAAGACATGGCACACAGATCATAAGAATGAAAATCACTGCAGCTTGCATGGTTCACATAAGTCTCTTCAACTTCAAAAAATAATTAATGAATGAAGATTCACTTTGCAGTTGGATTTAAGACAACTAGGACTCATGAGTACCAACTAAAGAGAAGGAATTGAAGTTGGCTCATAAAAATACTAGGTTAAAAAGTTGGCCCTTTACCATCAGTAAATTTCGATAACATGGCACCAAGGCAGTTGGATTGAAAAAATATAATAATAATTGTGCAATAACAAGCAAAACACACTATAGTCATGCATGCTATTGTTTTAAATGTAATAACTGAAATATTAGCACACAACTTCCATGAAATGAGAAGCGATAATGAGTTTGGCTCTGCTTACACTATAATGAGTCGAGCCAAAAAAGCCAGGAAATCACATATAAGTTCATAATTTAAAATAAGAGTCTAAAATAATATCAAGGAGTCAGAACAAGTTGTCGTTGCCACCACCTTGAAAAATAGAAATCTGTAGAGAGATGATAAGGCTAGCTAAAAGAATAGTAAAAGAAAAAAAAGAAGGGGGTGGGGGGTTGTAAAAAAAGACTAGTCTATAAAGATCCAGAGCTCATATATCACTTTTAGTTATTATTTTAGGTTGAAAGAAAACAGTTTCCACCTAGCAGAATGACAAAAGTTATAACAAAAAACATTACCGTATTTTGTTCAATAAAATGTAAACTAAAACTAGGATAACAATTACCTTCCCGCTGAACTTTTTCTCAAGCTCTCTGACTAGCCTTACATGAATATTTCGGAAAGCTTTTCTCAATCGAAAGGGAACATGGATGATAACCGCCTTTCGGCTCCCAGCTACATCAATTTGACTATGGCAAGAACACAATAATAAAGAACACTTTCCATAAATTATACGAGCACCAAAAAGTTGTTACTAAAAGCATACATGTATAGTCATTCTTACACTGCAGAGTTGATGTATAGATCCTTCAGTTCACTTTTGATCTCCTGGTTGGTATTCTCTAAATCAAATAAGGCCTGAATACAAAGCATATAGAATACTAATCACATGTTCCTCTAAATGATGTAAAGCCAGGCAATAATATTAAAAAAATAATCAGCATTAATAGAGAACCTGAGCAACTGACTCCTCAAATTCAGTAGGTTCTGCATCCTTATCTTTATGGAGCTTCTTTCTTGAAGTATACATCTTCACAGATCTGGCTTGAGTGAATTGATATCAGATAATAAACTAGCTTATCAACATACACAATATAATACTAGTTCAATAACTTTAAAATGCTGATCAAATCATTTGTAAAATGCATGAGGTATGAATGTGAACTGAACATTTTTTTATTATTTTTGTTCAAATATGAAATATAACACAAAATTAAATTAGGAAAACTTAGGTTCAGATTAAACTGGTTACTGTCAAGACAAGCCAGAATAGCTGTAATTACACATTGAAGGACTTCTTTTTGTTTTTTTAACGCACAAACTGAAGGATTAAATGAAAAACAGTTCCAAACTCGAATAACCATACATTTCAGGTAAAGGTACGACAAACAAATATCATTTCCTACAACTAACTTCAATAATTTAACAAGGAACAGGAATTCAAATATCAATTCCTTCACTAGCATTCTGAGCAAGTGAACATAAAAAAACAAATTAATTTCAAATAGGACAATTCAATCAAAAAGGACACCATATAAATTTATACTTTGTGCTTCAGTCTTTTTAGTATAGTAATTTCAACAAACTTAAACTCAAATTTCAGAAGGAAATTGATATCCTTATGGAAAAATTGAACACTGATATTTACCCCAAAAGTGAAACTAAATCTGTATAAAGGAAACCAATTATGCCACAACACAATAACTTTATATGAGGAAATCCAGAAAAGCTAAGGAATTTTCAAAAAAATAGATAAATAGAAAATGTTCATTTTTACATTAAAATAAATAAATATCATTTCACTTCATTTCTAAGGCATTATTCTTTTTCTTTTACTAATGAATCTACATTTTTGTCATAAACCCTAACAATGTTGTACAGATTGAGGATGGAAGAGAGATGCAGGCGTACCTGAGGGTGAAGGCCAAGGAGTATATGTGAAGAAAAAACAACTCTAATAGCTCATGGAGAAGACTAGGGTTTGGAGGATAAATGGTTCAAATTAAAGGGAATGGATGATAGGATGAAGTTTAATTTGGGCCGTCTATATTTATCCATCGTTTAAAAGAGAGCGATAAAAAACTAGGCCCAACCTGGTCCAAAAGCCTTTTTCGGCTACCCTCCCTCCTCATACAGCTGCCACCACAAAATCAATAAAACCTTGTGAAACGCGAACAGTTGTTCAATGAGTGAAAACATCACGAGCTCGACATGATAATTGAAGATAAATATTTTACAATACAAATACAAATAGGTAAAATTATAAAACATTTATGTCTGCGTACAGTTTTTCAATAAAGTATCACATACCCATAAATTTGTCGTTGAGTTAAGTGGGTCATGTCAATAACAAATCATAAATTTGTTGTTGAGTTAAGTGGGCCATGTCAATAACAAATCTATGGGTACCGTATATGAGCATTATATGATACTTTTATGTGATAATAGTATTATTTTTAGGTTTATAGACGGTTTTTATGAAATTATGTCCAAGAGTGGCTGTTTGTGTGTTTAAGGGGGTGTTTGATAAAAATTGAATGAATCTGAATCTGAATGAGTTGAATATGAATCTGAAGGAAAAAAGCTATTTGATAATTGACATGTCTGAAACATCTGAATGACAAAACTTTATTATTTTACCCTTTTGAAAAAATTCAAAATTGTTATAAATTTATTTAATATTACTTAATATAATAGTTAATATTTTTTTTTTTTACTTCATTCAAATATTCAAATTTCAAAAAAAAAACTTAAATGCATTCATCTCGCTTCATCTTACCAATTCAAATATTCAATCCGACCGATTCAAATGATTTAGATTCAAATTTAAACAAACAAATAAATTTTCTAAATCTACAAGGACAACCAGTATGGATTATTCATTACTAAATACAATGTCAAAAAATCGTAAATTATTAAATAAAAAAAAAAAAATCTGAAATGCAGTCAAGTATTTCAAAAGTATGTACAGATTTATTTTCCACATAATATATATAAGTAAAATCCATATCAATACAGTAGACCCCCTATCAAATGAATAACCACAACCACCTTTTCTCTTAATAGGTTAAGTTAAAGGTAAGTTCAGATCTTCTGTTTGTCATTTTTTGTTTTTAAGAGAGGTTAGTTGCTGGATTTAGAGCAAACCCATGTATTAATACGAGTTTGACGCCCTTCATTTTTTTTTTCTATTAAAAATTGTAAATTTTGGAATGTACTTGTGTATAAAATCACCAAGGTAAATGATAACGTATAGTAATTACTAATTAGAGAATAACAAAGGTGGCACTTATTTGAAGGCATTGGAATAACAACCGCACGCCTCAAGATGAAAATATTTGGTTCCATGATCATCCATATTTTCCAAGTACGGATGACAAAATAATAATCAAGGTCTCTCCGTGAAAAATGAAAAAATAAAATAAAATCTGAAGTCTAGAGTACCAATTATTTCAAGTTAACAACTGTTCAAATATTGTCATCCTTTCTGTAAATACTGCCCCAATAAAACAGAAAAAGAATACATTCAGGAAAACTCAGGATTTAGAAAAACCAAGTTCTCTAACTTTAGTACCATACTCAGTGCTGGTATCTGTCCCTTTCTCGTTCACGTTCACGTCCACTGTCCCGGTCACGCCCATATTCTCTGTCTCTACTGTAATCATAATCACGGTCATGGTCTCTGTCTCTTCCCCTGTCCCTCTCTCGACTTCTGCTCCTGCGCCTATCCCTATCTTCTCGCTCCCTAATTTTGCTACTCACTCTCTCATCTCTTTCCCTTCCTTTGTCTCTGCTTCTTTCTCCTCTATCTCTGTCACTCACACCTGCCAATGATATCATTTTTAAACCAAAAAATAAAAATCAAACGAAATCTATACACACAGCCATAACCCCTAAGAAAACAGAAACAAAACCACTTGCTGTAGAATCCAGAGCAGAATTGGCAGACTGTTCCATTACCTAAACAGGAATAGAAACATGGAATGCAACATACTTTGATGGGTTGAGCAGTTACATAGTCAGATGTAAGAGAGAATCTAAATTTAAGATGATTGCTTTCAAACATTAAATACTATGCAGATTAGTATCACTTAAATATACAAGCAAGCTATCTTTAGTTAAATAAAGCATGGTGAAAGAACTGAACTGCGCCCCCATATTAAACAAGGCTTCAGGTGTAAAAAAAAAAAAAAAGATTCTTTACTCAATAATAAATCTTGCACAACTTTCCATAGTACATGAAAAAAGCAAAGGGCGAAAGTACAATAGTACATAAGGTTTTTTTTTTAAAGTAGAAAACTTGTTACTGAAAATTTTATGACTTTTAATTCTAACACAAACTTTAATAAGCAACAAACAACACTGGAATTTATAGACACTTTTCTTTGTCATTTGACAGTTTTAGAAATTCTTAAACTATGTTAACACTACTGTACCACAACAAGTTTTAAAATGGCTTTATGAGCCAGAATTTATCCAAAATTTGCCTATTCAATGAACTTGCAGACAAAGGTAAACTGAACCAACTGACCGGCTGTGATGCCATTGTAGTGCAAATGTATTTTAAAATATCTACTACATGCTCAGAAAAAAAAAGAAACAAGATACCATATCTAAAACATCATGCACAAGAGAACATCCTGAACACAAAATGAAGCATCGTCGGTCAAGCCTCTCTGTTCAAAGAGATTGACGATGTCATAAACTGGGATCCTCCCTCCTCAAATCAGATTACTTTCACACCATGTATATAATTTAGGGACCTAATCAATGTGCTTGGGCAGAGACATCTCATAATATATAGAGATTGTACAATATTTATCTTCATCTTGTTCCACCCCATTGTACTTGTATCGTGTGTTTGAAAGGACAAGTGGGGTTTTAATAATAGGTACTGATGTTGGTGGCAGTAAGGTTGGGAAAATGGAGGGAGTTATTGTGGCTCTCAGTTCGAGCTACAGTGGTCAGGCCACTTACTCATTGAACCTTTAAAACAAGTGGTTAGGGAGAGGCAAGGCAGAGTGGACTGCGTTGTGGTGGCGCTTGAGCAGTGGTAGTGGCTGTGGAGATAGATTGCAGTGGTGTTACATTTAGAGATGAAGGTTTGTGGTAGAGGGAGAACCGAGAATATAGTTAACTTACAGAGAGGAGAGATGATGCACGACAACTGCCTAACTTGGTTGGACCAATACCAGAGGTTTTGGAAGTCCATGCTAAAGTAGTCCGACAATGAGATTATTGATTATTCCAGAATTTTAACTGTAGCATATAATAAAAAGGATTTTGTTTTCGTATTTTGTTAGGTTTACTTAGCCCCCAAGAATTAGCTTTTTGTTATTTTACTATATAAGATCATGCAACTCATGTACTAATTACATTGAATTGATTTTAACAATTTTTGAAGCATTATTGCTTTTTTATCACTTCCCTGTTCTCTCAGCATATCCTTCAATCTGAACCCCAACTCTAAACCATAACCCTAAACCCTAAACCCTAACCGGGTTCCCAGTCAAGAGAGAAAAAAGGACATATGGCAGATAGAAAATGAGGCACTTTGCTCATTTTTTTAATAAATAATGCAAGTTGCCAAACTACAAAAGAGCTCAACTACCGACAAGGATTATAAATCAGTAAATTATACATTACCTAGTTCCTCAACATCCCATCCCGCACGCCCAGTACCAGGGAGCACCTGACCAGCTTCAGCTTGCTGCATTTTGGCACGAAACTTCTTCTTCAGATTGCCGAACTCATCATACATTTCGCCATCATCCTAAAATACAGATATACTGTCAAATCCGGAATAAAGAATACAACCCTGTCTACTGCTAGTTCAAGCTGATCTTACTTCTTCAGCCTCTCGCCTACGTCGTCTAGTTTCCTCTATTTCTTCTTCATCAAGCTCTTTGTAACCTCCAGCACGTCCTCCTCTATGTACAAGTACAACAATGAAAAATGAGCCAAGGAATAACAATATCTGTGAATGTTAATAATTCTTCAACCGATATGTTTATAGACAAACCATAGATTAACAAATCACTAAATTTTAGTGCATGTGATCAATATTAATAGTTCAAGTGATTATAATCACTCATATTTTTTAAAAGGACAGGTCAATGATATAAAAAATTTAAAAGCATTAGCTCAAAATCTAAGACAAAAAGATTAGTTTAACTTGGAAATGTGTCAGGAAAGCTGTTTCGAGACTTCAGATATGAAATTCTATCCTTTATATAAATGTTATAACTTTCACAGCTTAAAGCAAATAAAATTAAAAGAAATACAAGAAACAAGATTGATGCCAAAATTACATAAACCAAAAACATACACATTTCAGCACAAAAGTATACAAAATTGCAAGGTCAACGAAACAATCAAAGGAAATAATACAAAATCATTGTAGTAGCCGTATAATACCTCACGCCACCTTCACTAACACCAGGTTTGTTGGTGTTGCAGATGTTGCATTTGTTGCGCTTTGCCCAGTTGATATTGGCACACCTGAAGCAAAAACTTTGACGCATAAGGAAGAAGCTAAAAAACAGTAAGTCAGCAACACACCAAAATGCACTTGTCTATCTTCTCGATGAAAAGGGTAAATAAATAAACATTCAGATATGCATATACTGATATAAGCATCTCATACTTAATTAGTTATTTTATATAAATGTACATGATTTATATTTACATATGTTTAGGCGCATGCATGTAACTTATATGCAATACATAATATACATGAAGAAAAAGTTGTATATGCACAAAACATATGTAAATATATGCGTGTATCATAAAAGCGCCTATTATTTGCTTATATGTGACATGAGATAATATTAAAGACTACAAATTTACATGCAACCAATTCATTAATCCGAAACAATATATAACGGAAAATAATTTTAAGCCAAATTTAAAGACATTATCTAAATCATAAAGGACAAATGAGGAAAATATAATATAATATCACATGTTTATTTTATATATTGGAAAAGAAAAAAATCTTACATGGGACAAGCCCAATCATTTGGACCAAAAAGTCCTGTAGGAGCTCCAACTGCACGGCCAGGGCCTCCAGCCTCAGTGCCACGGCCCCTCCCCCGACCACCTGCTCCTGCACCACCACCAGAGGCACCAGCTGGCCGAGCGCTTCCACAACGATTGCAAACTCCACGAAATGCAAAATTTACATTGGAACAACTGATACAAATAAGGCACATAAGAAGCCATTTGGATGACAAAACATTAACTTGAAGAGATTAGATGAATTGCTGATAGAAAGAGCTGCTCACCAATATCACATCACAGACCTTGTATTCGGACACGTCCAGTCCCCGTCTTGTTGCCATGCCTTGCCTCCTGATGAAACGTCACCTCGACCTCTACCTCTTCCAGTACCTCCATTCCTATCATTGACACTATCCTCCAGCCCACCAAGATCACCGCCTAAACTTGGTTCCTCAGCAGGGATTTCCAAATTATATGAGTTGTCGTCCTTTTTTGACTCAGCTATAAATACTCCAATGGTGGCACCATGAAACTCCTTGTTGTTAAACCATTCTACAGCAGCTAATGCTGCATATGGATCTTCATATGTCACTGTAGCATCTCCCTTTGGCTCATTGGTGACCTTGTCCCGGTACAGCCATATCTTCGGCCGACCAGTTCGTTTGTCTTTCTGTAAAGTACTAAAATAGTAACATAAAGCTGCCACAAACTGGTAGGTTTATAACGAACATAGAGCTATTAATAGTGAAAAAAACTGTAACGAAAGAGATCCTGCTCAAGGTTCCATACCTTAATCAACCCAATTGTCCCAAAATAATCAGCTAACATGTTATCATCTGTCCCTGGGGGCAAGTTACAAACATATACAGATCCATTCAAAGGGGCTCCTTTTCCAGAATAGCTTGCCATTTTGCTCCAATTTCATGAAACCACAGCAGAGAAAAAAACTACAAAAGGCTATTAGATATTTAAAATTATAAGTCAATACAATTATTCTTTCATGATCTTAGATGGTCAAAAACAAAACCATAATAATAACACCTTGTTTGGATATACAACCTCTGTCAAAAAATGAAACAATTAACTGATCAAACCATAATTAAATATAATGAGAGTCCATACAACCAAATTGAAAGCGACCGCGAATTTGGGACGTCCAAAAAAGGATTTCACATCTCTGAACGAAAGGAGTACTTAGTTGAGGGAAATGGATTTCATTACTTAAGTAGCATGTCAATTCCACGGAGAATTATAAGAAGAAAGAGAACTGATTCTGTAAGGATTAATACATTGATTTCACAGGCAGGGAGATCCAAACAATAAATAAATAAATAAAAATTGGAGCTGGCTTAGCAGTATAACAGTGTCAATTTCACACCAGAAAATGTAACATCAAAAAATAGCTTACCACCCAACCCTAATGCAAAGCTACAAAGCATAGAATATTAGAAGTAGAGGCGAACCAGAAGCAACGATTTATTCCCTCTTCGTCCTTTTCTTCTTCTATGCTCTCTCTCTCTAAAGCTTTATCTATCACGCTCTGTTCGAGCCCTAAAATCTGAAGCGTGATATGTTTTAGGAACTTATGTTTTGATTTTCTCCCCATTCTTTCATTTATTTTCATGTTGACCCCGACAAAATAAAATAAAAACATTTTATTCCTCAACTTTTTCAAAATAGTAATGCTAGGGTCTCTTTTTTTTTTTCTCAAATGTGTTTCAAATACACTGACATTCAATATTTTAATAATAATTTATGATATAGTCAATTACATGTGAACTATCCAACTAATATTATGGTAACATATCATTTAAAATATTTTTTGAGACTAAAAATTTAAAATTCGTAACGTCACCTTTTCAAAATTGTCAAAAAAAATTATAACTTGAGATTGTGAACTTGTCATACAAAAAAATTTAAAATTTATATAGATTATATTCCTTGCTACACAAAAAATAATCCAAGATACAAATTAAACAAATGAATGTTCATTTAAAAAAAATAGTATTATTTTAGGTAAAAAACAAAACTAAATCTAAGAAATTCTTGAATTGATTTCAAATCGTCATACACTTCGTTTGTTCTCCGATTTTCGTTAAACAAAAAAAAAAACCAACTTTCTTCATTGTTTAATACAGTAGTACTCCTTCCATCTACTAACGAGAGTTTTATTTTGATTTTTGACTTTCTTTACAAAAATTTAGGTTTATTTCGGATGCATAATATTTTTAATTAATTTTAAATTATAAGAAAAATTTTGGTTTAAATATAGAAATGTCAAAAACCTAAGTAGTACTCTCCTTTCTTAACAAAGGGGATTACTAAAAAAAATAAAGCATAAATTTGTTGAAAAGGTAAAATAGCACAATGAAAACAAGATTGCTCCACATACAAGACAAAAGCCATGACTAAAACTTTATGCTTATAATTATCTATTTTTCAAATCACAAACTGATAAATTCATAATAATAGAAAATAATATTTCTATAAAAACCGTCGCTATAGATCCTATAGCGACGGTTTTCACCGTTCGATATACAACTATAGTAACACTTTTAATGTAAAAATATCAAAAAGTATCGTGGAAATATCAATTTTTTATATAATTTATGTCATGGTAGGACAATTTTCCACCGACCTAAAGTTGACAACTGGTTAAGCAATATACTAATCAAGTGGCATGCCGTTTGATTTAATTGTTAGGCTTGAAAATCTTATAGTCAGCCAGTTCACTATATACTGGCAAGAACTGAGATATTGGCAACTATAAAATCAGTATACAAACTCCCTGTTTGCATTTAGCATCCACATTTCCTCTATAAAGCTCACACTGTATGCAACATTGCCATGAACAAAAATTCTAGTCACCCACAGCACATTAAATGAAGGAAATGAACAAGTACATACAACACCAAAATGATGCCAAACTCGAGAAAATTATCAACAAAATATTGGTTCAAAAGAGTTTATGAACAAACAAGACAGAACACACATAACATAGTACTTCGTTTGGACAAGAACAAAGTAAGCAAAAAAAAGAAAGAAAATAAAGGTAAACATAGATTCAAAAAATCTTCCTTAAAAGTTCCTTCATCTCGTGGGGCAAGATCTGCTCAAACTCATCGACCAAACCAATATCTATGTAAATTCAAAGAACTAGGCAAAGGAAAGTACACATTTTAACTCTATATTTACGAGATTTTATGCCATTGACTTGAGGTTGCAACACCAAAAACTAAAAGCAAACAAAAATGTTTGGGGTGCATATAAGAACTCAAATTTATTTATTTATTCAAAGATTTCATTTTTAACAAATAATCTGTTTACCCAAAAAGTATATGTTTAACCAACAATGCGGAAAACAATAAGATTTCAAGCATACTATGCTTTGAGCTGATGAACCAAAAGTCGTACTCTACTCTTGTTAACTAGCCAATGACTTGCACAGAGGAAGGGCAGCTTCAACCTTTCCCCAAGAATCTACAGCAGTTCCTCTAAGCCTCGACCTCATCTCCTCAACCACCTCTTTTGCCTCCTCTATTTTTGATATTTTAACTAAGCCATTAACCAGACCCTCCATGACCTCAAATGGAGGAATCCATTTTCTACTTAAGATTTCTTTACACATTTCCAATGCTAAACCAAACTCTTCCTCTTCAACCATCTGCCGCATCACATTAAAATAAGATGGCGGTAAAGCATAACCATCACTCACCATTCTTTCCAAAACCTTTTTAGCAGATTCCAAATCCCCAACCTTACAAAAGCAAAAAATAATAGCACCATAAGTCGCAGAATTCGGCTTCACACCCTTGGATACCATCTCATCCAACAATTTCTTAGCTCTACTTCCCTCCTTACTTTTACACAGCCTCAAAATCCTATGATTATAAGTAGTCAAATTTCCCTCCAAACCCTTCTTCAAAATTTCCTTCACCACCTCATCAAACACACTCTTATTACCCCTTTTTGCCAAATAAGCACCCAACAATACATTATAAGAATCAATATCGGGTACCACGTGAGCCACATTTTCCATCTTATCAAGCAATGCCCTAGCTGAACCAATATCTTTGGCTTCACAAAACGCTTTCAATGCCAAATTATATGACTTAACACCAGGAGAAACACCCAATTTTGCCGGAACTGAAACAAAGGCCTGGTGAAACCTATCATCGTAAATTTTATTAGTAAGATAAACAGAAAGGATAGCACAAAGTGACTTTTCAGTACAAGGGGATGCTTTTTGTTCAAGCATTTTATCAAATACTTGGAGTGCATTATCAGTCATGCCGGCTTCAGCGTACAAAATAATTATACGGGTCCAAAATTCCTCGGAATTGAGCTGTTGGGGAGTTGATTTGCGGAGGGTGGTGCTGAGGATTTGATCAATGAGGTCAAAATGTTTGAAACGAGCTAGCTTACGGATAGAGAAGTGGAAGAGTGACCGGTGGCGGCGGAAAGTGGCGAAAGGGGGGGAAGAGGAGAAGAGCTGGGCGAGCTTGACGGGGTCAGACTCGCACTTGATGGCGGATTTGACTGCACGGAATGATGGGAATGGAGGAGAGAGAGTGGAGAAGAAGTGGGTGGTGGTTTGGTGTAAGATTAGGCGTTTCGGGAGCTTGGAGAAGAACTGTGACGCCATTTTCTTTCTCTCTCGTTTTGGAAATGTGGAGTGGAGGAGGGTTTTAGTTTCAGAGTATACGGGCTGTGGGCAGGGCTTTACATATCTGCTGGAACTGGGAATTTCCCGGCGTCCTGAGCGTAGGAGTGGAACTGAGTATTACTTTTCACTTGGGTTAAATACTTTTTTCTAACTCTAGTTTACAAATAGAACTACAGTCATTCAACTATATTTTACTGTCAATGTCTATTAACCATTTAACAAAAGAAACACGTGGCAATTGATTAAATCTATGTGTCAATACTGACAAAAAAAGAGAAGGTAAGCTGAATAATTTAATCCTTTCCTCCTCATATTCGGTCCACCATTCCTTCTCTGTTCTTCAATCGAGCTGGTGCTATTCGAGCTTTGTCGGCGGCTCTTGAAAATTAATTTTTTTCAATTTATATTTGCAAAGTCTGGGGCGTTAGATCATGAGGCTTTCTTGGTGATGATTAGTAAGGGGCATTGATTGGACTCGAAGGTATGATCTGAAGGCGGTCATTTGGAGTTCTCTGGAGTTTTCGGTGGACTAGAGTTGGGGTTTGGAAGTGGATGTCTTCTGAGCGGTTTTCGATCTGTGTAATTTTCTTATCATTGATTATCTTTTGAATGCTCAGATGGGATGTTTGTCCTCTGTTCCAGTTCCTTTCAATTTGGGTTATTCTTATATTTTTGTTTTCGATCTGGTGATGTGATTGGCTTTATTGACCTATAAAATCTCTTCTCTATAACTGTTAGGTATTTTCGATCTGGATCCTGTGTATATATTGCTTATTCATTTTAAGGGTTTAGCTTTGGATGTTTGTTCGCTGGTCTTGCACTAATCTGGGTTTGATTGTCCTATTATTCCGCTGGGTTTGTGTTGTGATTCTGTTTTGAATTGGTTTAATTTTGTTGGGTCTAACCAATTTACTGATTTTCGTGGTTGCCTATTATTATTTGTGGAATCATTTTGACTTGTGTTATGTTTCTAGTTGGCTCCTTTGTAAGACCCCGAATGATATGAAATGAATGTATCCAATTTTTTTATAATTATTATTTTATTTAATAAATGATTTAATTGATAAAAAGTTAAAATTAAATGTGATATTTGAAAATTTTATAAAGTAAGCAAGTTAATATAAAATATTTGTGGTGTCGGAGAATATTATATTCATTCGCCATATTTAATATTCTTTTTCATTACGAATATATCGTACTTCTGACACCATCATCATGGATTCCATAACTAATAATTGTTTGAGCTTAAAAAACGATTTAAATAATTTTTATAAAAATAACAAATGAAAAGTTTTTACCGCTAATCTAAAATACTTCCTATGGTAAAAATACAAGAATGCTGCCAGAAGTTGACAAGAAGCATACCTGTATTGATTATTAATCTTTACGTAAGAAGGCTCGGTTTTACTCAATTATTCTTCATGAATTATCGTGATAAGATTTCACGTTATTTGATTCAATTATTGTCACACAAAGAATATCCGTGCATAATATTTTATATTATTAAATTAATAACCGAGATAATGAAAGTTTATTCATATTATTATTTGTAATATCGACTATATCTAGAAAGTTCCTGGCGGTAGAAAGGGGTTTGGTCACCTAATCAAGCGCCAATACGAAAAAATCCTTATCGAAGTTCTCTCTTCCGGAGAATGACCTCATTGTTAAATATCATGAGTTATAATATTAATAATGAATAATTGTTAATAGATTAAAAATGTGTTTATTAAAGATAAATGATTTGTGGTAAATATTTATTCAATTTTGATATAAATATAGGGATTTATTATGGCGTTTGTTTGTTGTAAGTTTGACTTAAGATTTCATGAGAAGATTTACTAATTTTATGAACCGTCGATGGTGGTTTTAATAGTTAACCAATCCTAATTCATCATTGATGGGTTTAATAGCTTAATCAATCCTAATTCATCATTTGGTGATTGTAATAGTAAATCAATCTTGTAGACCCCAAATTTTTTAAATAAAAATAATTTCCTTTATTTATTATTTTGAAATAAGAAGGGTTGATTTGATTAACGCGATAGTTAAATTAAATACGCAAATATTTCAAAATAAGCAGTGGTTATAAAATATTCATTGTTGTTTTAATATTCGTTTGATCGTGGAATATTCAGATCGTTTTAATATTCGCATTTATTGCTACCAGTAATAGCAAAGGCCCCATAACTAAAAAGCGATTGGATGAAGAAAACGACAAATATAAGTTGTTTTTTAAATAACTGGCGTAAATATTACAGAATTATCATTGTTGGAATACCCTTGCTATTAAAAACACTACTTTACGCGCGTTGTTGAGCGAAGATACACAGATTGCACCAATTATCGATTCTTACGTAGTAAACTACTCAATAATTCACATGTAAATTACCGCTCAAAGATTTTATCGAGTTAATAATTCTTTGCGTTGATATTTTATCATTTGTTGTTTCAATAATTGTCATTACATAGTATTTTTCATTATCGAAGAATAATTCATATTATCCGAATAATATTATTAGATAACATTATTGGCGAATGCCTAGAAAGTTCGCTCAAGGAGAGGTTTGATTCATCTAATCAAGGCCATGTGAGTAGTTAAGAAATTTTATTGGAAAGCCCTCTTCCTTTAACCTATTCGCGGTTGTCAATATTGTGATTCGTAATATTATTTATGAATAATTAATTATTGATTTATATGATGAGAAAATATTGATTTTATGTGGATATAGATGGAAAAATTTTAAAATGACAATTGTTGAAAATTAATATTTTATCTTTTTTCGATAAAATAATTCATTTAAATATATTATTTTAATAATATATTAACTATGATATTTTTACAAATGAATGTGGGATATATGATATATGAGGAGGAAGAGTATTTTGTGGCGATTAAATGTTTAACACATGTTTTGTGTGTTGGTGGATACAATTATCGAATCGAAATTTGATTATAAAACAGAAAATCACCCGTTTGTGGATTTCTTGTCCAATTTCTATTTCGAATTTGGAAAAACTTTCTTCCTAGAAGTTGTAGAGAATTGAATTTCCTATAAAAACTCATGAGATTCAATTTTCTGATGAAAGGGCTTATTTATTATGAATTATTGAAGTTCAAGTTCAAATAATTGATTTTTGGGAGTTTAAATTATTTTTGTTAAGAAAAACGTTTTTGTATTTTTTTTTTTTGGACATCATTAACATGTGTGGCTGGTATTTTGACCAAAAAGGTGGGCTAAGGAAAATTTGTATAATTATATTAATATTATATTAAATTTTACTAACTTTTTGTTTCTAAGATTTTCCTATAAATAGGGTCTTGGGTTAAATTGAAAATCACACCGTAAACCCAAGTTTTCTCTATTCTCTCTCGATATTTTGAGCGTATTCTTGTGAGTATTTTGAGTATACTTTGAGTATTGCTTAGACGGTCAAGAAGTTCCTTCAAAGACTATATCCTAGATTCCAAATTTAAGATCTTAATCTTTCGAGGTAAGGGATATTTTTTTTTTTCAGTAATGATATTATTTCTTCAATATCATTATAATCGAAATGTTGATCCGAAGTTTTTATCAAATTTGGAACTTTTTCATGCTTCGGGGTTCTTATTCACGGGTTACTATTCATGAGTTACTTATTCACGAGTTCTTATTCAAGAGTTACTTATTCACGAGTTACTATTCACGAGTACTATTCATGAAGCGTGAAGATGTTTTTGTGGAATTTCATCTTTTGGTGTCGGAGTTACTATTCACGATACTGGTAGACTATTCACGATACTCTGACTATTCACGATATCTGTGACTATTCAATTAGAAAAATAAAATTTTTTCTTTTTTGTCCAAAATATCTATTCGGATACTAGCTACGATTGTATAAATGTTTTGATCATTCTTGAATTTTACACCACTATGATTATTTTTGAGGTATTTTTGACGTGATAAAACCAAGTACGAATCCTTAATCCTTAATCCTCATCATTTTGTTTCACCGGATTCGCTTTTTTAAAAATATTTTCATCATCCTCGATCTTAAATGATGATATTATGGAATATCTTTTACCAGTAGTGCAGAGATGAATGATTTCTTAAGAATATCTTTGGCTGTGAGTGCAGATGAATGATTTCTGAAGAATATCTTTGGCCAGTAGTCTGCAGATGAACAGTGTTTAAATGAACATGACCGGTGATGAATATCTTTGGCACAGAAAGTGCAAAGATGAATATTTGATTCCGGATGTATATTGATTGATGTTACGAGGATAAAAGATATGAGCGATGAACTTTTAAATTCATACATAGAAGATAGTAGTTTGCATTCTCTACTTAACTCTTCTAATGAATTATTATTTCATTGCGCGAATATTGATTTAAAGTTTGTTGTCTATCAGTATTCTATTAGATTTTTCCTCGTTGAAGACTAACGATAATTTGTTGTATATTATCTTAGTCATAATATTCTTTATCGAGCTAGTTGAGCTCACCCTTTTCCTTTTTGTTCCATTTTTCTCGGGAGGCGAGAATATAATGCGATGCAGTCTGGGTATGGAATGAAGTTTTTAGAAAGGATTGTTTAGTAGTCCTCACCATTTTTGTAAATTAATGTATCAATAAATGTGATGAGGATTTATTTGAGTATAGATATTGTCTGAAGATAATATTTGTATTCAAACTCACAGCTTTTCTTGTTGTAATAATAAAGTTGTAGTTGCTTTACATCTATATATTGACAACTCAGAATAGGTGATGTATACCTATTTTGGGGGCGTCACAAATCTGGACCATTGATGGTGGTTTTAATAGTAAATCAATCTGGGCCGTCGGTGGTTATTTTAATAGTAAATCAATCTGGACCGTCGATGGTAGTTTTAAAAGTAAATCAATTTGGACCGTCAGTGGTGGTTTTAATAGTAATCAATATGGACCGTCCATTCTAATAATAAATCAATCTCGACCGTTCGTGAATCAGTTACTATTTAGTCCATTCTCCTATAAATAGAAGCTTAATTCTTTTTTCATTCTCACCAATTCACTGATACTCACAAGAGAAACTGTGACGCCCCCAAAATAGGTTCAATCCACCCAATCTATTATGAGTCGCCAAATACATGGTACAAAAATAACTACAATTTTATTATTACAATTGTCGTGCAGAATACAACAACACATATACTGTGAGTTTAAATGCCAACTGTGACTCTGGACACCAACTCGTGTCAGCACCTTACATTAATACATTACAGAAAGGTACAGTCAATAACTGTTTTAGAAATTAAAATCTTTGAAAAATGCTCAAGAAAACGTTCATACATAGGAGGCCATGCATCTAAGTTATAATAAATATCATATGACTCGAGAATTATTCTTGGTTGACCCAATAGACCCCAAAGAAAAACGAGAAGATTGTTATCATGTTCTTTCCAACGGTGAGTCTTCTCTTGACATATTATTATCTCCATTGTCTCCAATTGAGAATTATATTTCAACCAAACTCCAAGATTATATAGGTAGTGCTCGTAAATATAATCGGCAAGTGGATGTGCACAACCCTATCTTATGATAACACGAAGTCGTATGTCATTAGACATCTTGTATGATAGTGGCAAAACACCCTTCCAAAATTGGGTTCACCTCACCCTATTGTTGTTCACCAAAATCAATTATTAAGTGACGTATAATATACGACACACACATCTTAGGTCCTCAATACAATTATATATTGTATGTTATTTCGGTTTTATAATGTGTTCGTAAACTTTGACGCCCCTCGACCATCACACTATTTCCTCATTATCCCCGCCGACCCAACTACATTCTTATTACACGAAAGTAATTGTGAAGCAAAAGGGTGAGTAATAAATAGCCTAGTAAAGAATATCATAACTAAAAATAATTAAATTATCAATAGCCTTCACAAGAATAAATCGTAGATTTAGTAACATATGGTAGATGATAAAACTTTTCAACCATAGTTGCATAATATGAACGAACAATCCATTAGAAGAGTCAAATAGACCATAAAAGTCTATTACCTTTTCCATGTTAAAAGTCCACCAACAATATTTTAACCTCAGAACATCAATCAATCAGCCTCATTCCACAGTCATGTGAATAACTCATAATCATAATTGTAGTTCTAAATTCCTCTTCTCATCCAAGACGAAGATAATTTTTATCACCCGTCTTTACTTGAAACATCAAAGATCATGGTTATACCAAATCACAGTTCATGTTCATAATCATACTAATAAATTCATCTTTGCACTACGGGCCAAAGATATTCATTAACAGTTCATCTTTGAACTACATGCCATAGATATTCAACAGGTCATCTTTGCACTACAGGCCAAAGATATTCAACAACAGATCATATTTGCACTACAGGCCAAAGATATCAATCAACAGTTCTTCTTTTGACTACGCATCAAAGGCATACAACCAGAAACTAATAAACAACAGTTCATCTATGCACTACGGGCCAAAGATGACTTTCATCACAATATAAGCATGAAGATCATGACAAGTATATAAAGAATCAATCACATGAGATAAAGGATAAATTTTTAAAGACTTTAGCAATTTAATTTATCTAGAATTCAATAATATCCAAATTGTCAACATGATACTGCTTTGTGGAGTAAAATTCAAGAATAATATTATATCAAAAATGATTTGAATGTAAAATAATATTTCAACAAATATTTAAAGAAGATAATAACATTATTCATTATATTATAAACTCCATTTAATATTATTCATTATATAATAACATTAAATTCATTTACTAATATTATTAATCATTAAGTAATATTTTAAATCAATGATTTCATAACAACTTAATCCAAATGTTATAAATCACTTAATAATTTTATAATATAATATTATTAATACTATCACAATATTTTAATCATTTCTTAAACTTATAAATAATTTATTTTAATTATTTACACTTTACTAATTAATGCATTTAATCATCCTAAAATGCCAACCTCATAAGATTTCATCATCAATAACCAAAACCCTCATCAAAAATCTGCATATACCTTATATATGATTCCCAAGCCATAAAATCCTATTTTTAATTTTCTTACTTCACATAACATATTTAATTCATTTACTCATAATTAGTCCATTTTCATGAAAAATATCAAAACAGTACAAACAAATTTTTTTATTTGGGATTTAGGAGAATATAGTCCCATATTGAACATATATTTTTCTCAAAATTTTTAAAATTCATTTACTATTTTTCATATGGCCAAAACTGCCGAATATTTAGACATTTATCATAAACTGTACTTTCATCTAAAAATTTTGAATTTTATAGAGTATACTGCTGTTATATACATGTACTCCTAATAAAATTTTCACCAATTTTGGAGTTAACCACAAGGAGTTATAAGGATTTACTTTTAAAATAGTCTTTTCCCACAAAATTCATAACTCCTAATCTATATATTCAAAAATTATCATTTTTGGACACAATCTAGAAAACTCATCAAATTATCATTTCAAATTTTTTCAAAATTTTTGAAGGTCGGAAAAATTACGAAACTGAAAAACATAATAACCCTTACAATCCCTTACCTCAAAAGAGCAGTATTTCTGACTAGAATATCGAATGTAAAGTCGAAGAAAACTTGCACTGAATAACAATTCTCAAAGTATCTAAATACTCACAAAAATACGCTCGATAATATAGAGAGAGAAAACTTATGTTTCTGGTGTGATTTTCAATTCTAACCTAAGCGCCTATTTATAGGAAAATGTTAGAACGCCAAAGGAGATTAAATTAATAAAATATTGATAAAAAAAATTCTACGTGTGACACCCCCAAAATAGGTATACAACACCCATTCTAAGTCGCCAAATGCATGGTACAGAAAGCAAACTACAACTTCAATAATACAATTGTCGTGCAAAATACGACAACACATACTGTGAGTTTAAATACAAATATTATCTTCTAGACAATATCAACACTCAAATAAGTCCTCGTTATAATTATTCAAACACTATTTTACAAAAATAGTGAGGACTGCTAAAATATCTTTCTAGAACCATCACTCCATACCCCGACTTAGATCCTGCATGTTCTCACCTCCCGAGAAGAAAAATGGAACAAAAGGAAAAGGGTGAGCTCAACTAGCCCAAGAAAGAATATTATGACTAAGATAATATACAACAAATTATCATTAGTCTTCAACAGAAAAAACTCGATAAAACATAATGTATAAACAAGTTTTAGATCAAAACTGCAGCGGAAACAACAATCCATTAGAAAAGTCAAGTAGAGAATGAGTTCTACTATCTACTAAGATTTAAAAGTCCATCATCAATATTTTATCCCTGTAACAACAATCAATATACATCTTTAATTGAATATTCATCTTTGCACTACAGGCCAAAGATATTCATTTGTATCACTAGTTGGTCATGTTTATCTCAACACCTGTTCATCTTTGCACTACGGGCCAAAGATATTCATCAGTTAATCATTCATCTTTACACTAGAGGCCAAAGATATTCAATAATATCATCATTAAAGACTAAGGATGATAAAAAATATTTTAGAAAACGAATCCAGTGAGATAGAATGACAAATATTAGGGATTCGTGTTACAGTTTATCCAAGATCACTAATACTTCATAATAATCAATTTTGAAGCAGAATTCAAAAATAAAGATCAAAACATGGATACAATCAAAGATAGTAACCATAATAGACATCTTGGACAAAAAGAAGAAAATTTTATTTTTCGGTGAATAGTGTCGTATTCGTGAATAATGTCGTATACGTGAATAGTAACTCCAACACAAAAAGATAGAAATTTCATAATAAAATTCATAACAATATCTCAGCATAATGATATTGAAGAAAATAATATCATTTAAGAAGAAAATAACATCATTTACCTCAAAGAAACAGTACTTCGGAATGAAAGGTCGGAAGTGATGCTGAATGAAACTTGTACTGAACAACAACTCTCAAAGTATCTAAATACTCACAAAATACGATCGATAATATAGAGAGAGAAAGAGAGAAAGCTTATGTTTCTAGTGTGATTTTCAATTATAACTTAGCCCTCTATTTATAGGAAAATATTAGCATACCGTAGCAGACTTGACCTGCTACCTGATGGCTTTACCTGCTACTATTGTCACCCACCACATTTGAAATAAAATTCAGCATATTTTTTCACTAACCACAAGTGAGGCCCACTCAATTTTAAAATTTTTCACCAAAATTATTTATAAACCTAATTTCCAAATCAGTCACCTCTTAAAATTTATAAAAAATCATTCCTTCATTTTTAACGGTTCAAAATTTGTGGACATATACTCAACTTATATATCCAAAAATCACAACGATTCAACGGTCGGATTAAAAATTATAACTCACGCAATATATCGTAAAAATACTGATTTAATTTTTAATATCTCCATTCTGACAAAAATACTGATAAAACACCTCAACATTAATTCCTTCAATTATAACCACATAAAATAAATAAATCCATCATTTATATCCGCATCCAATAAATATTTCCTTATCATATAAGTCAATAATTAATTATTCACAAATAATATTACAGAATCACAATTATGACAACCAGGCCGTTCCCAGGAAAGAGGGGGCTTTCTGATAAGGATTTCTCCTTACTGGTGCACAATTAGGTGACCAAACCTCTCCTTGACAGAACTTTCTAGACATTGTCAATAATGCTATCTAATAATATTATTCAAATAACATGAATTATTGATCTGATAATGGAAAATACTGTGCAGTGACAATTATTGAAACAACAATAATATAAAATATTAACGCAATAATTATTGAATCAATAAAATAAAATATTGAACAATAACTACTGTAACAATTATTTAGTAGTGTCTTTTTACGTACGAATCAATAATTCAACAATCATCGCGTAATACTGCAGTGTCTTTGTTAATGCGACCACGCCAGACATTCTTGTATTTTAACCACCAGGTATTCCAACAGTGTTAATGGTAACAATTACGTCGTTATTTATAAAACTCAAACTTTGTCATTTTCTTCATCCGAAAGTTATTCCGTTATGGGGCCCACAATTGACTGCGCCGTCGTATGGATATTCCCGATAAAAAGAATATTCCACGACCAAACGAATATTCTCCGACAACGTGTAAAGGCGGAGCATCTAGTACCTAAGGGTCCGTTGCAACCACTTGAGATTCCGAAATGGAAGTGGGAACACATTACCAAGGATTTCGTTACGGGTCTTCCTACGGTTTCTCAAGGCATCAATGCTATTTGGGTTATTGTTGATAGATTAACCAAGTCTCCGCTTTCATTTCTTGCCGACACGGAGACTTATTCCTTGAACGTCTTGCTTAGTATGATGCGTGAATGAGATTATGAGGTTGTATGGCATGCTCAGATCCATAGTTTTGGATCATGACCCAAGATTCACTTCAAGATTTTGGGTTAGCTTGCAAAAAAGCTATGGGCACGGATTGCGATTTAGTTCGGCATACCATCCCCCAAACCGGATCGACAATCGAGAGGACTATTCAAACTCTTGAAGATCTATTAAGACTCGTGTCCTGCACTTCAAGGCGGGTTAGGATAAGTATTTACCATTGGTGGAATTCTCCTACAACAACAGCTTATCGTGCAAGTATAGGTGTGGCTCCATTTGAAGCATTATATGGACGAAAGTGTCGCTTCTCAAAGATGTTGGGACGAGGTGGGTGAAGCAACACCGTTGGGACCCGAGTTGGTACGTATGACTACGGAAAAGATCCAAATGATTCGACAACGATACAAAGCAAGACAAGATCAACAAAAGAGTTATGCGGATCTTCATCGAAAGGACGTGGAATTTAGTGTAGGGATCATGTATTGTCATGCGAAGTTGCTCCACGGAAGAGAGTTACAAGATTTGGGAAGACAGAAAGCTCAATTCACGATTTATCGGTCCATTTCAAATTATTGACCGAGTAGGAAATGTAGCCTATAGACTGCTACGTTACCTCGAAATATGTCTCGTGTTCATAATGTGTTTCACATATCCGTATCTTCGTAAATATGTGAAAGACCCGAACCACGTTATAGAGTTAGAACCGGACGAGATATAGTCAAGACTTAACGTATGAGGAGGTACTTGTCAAGATCTTGGATAGGAAGGAGCATGTCCCTACGCCAAGAAAGGTCATACCACAAGTTAAAGTTTTGTGGAGGAATCATGCTATAGAGAAATGACACGGGAATTGGAAACGGAAATGAAAGCGAGGTATCCTCACCTTTTCAAACACCAGTACGTCACGTCCAATTTCGAGGACGAAATTTCATAAGAGGGAGGTTGTAAGACCCCAACTTATTATTAATGAAATTTAATTTTCTATTTATTATTTTGAAATAGTAAGGGTTGATTTGATTAATGTGGATAGTTAGGGGTAAGATACGCAAATATTTCAAAATAAGCAAGTGGTTAAAAAATATTCATCATTGTTTGTGGGAATATTCGTTTGGTCGTGGAATATTCGAATATCGCTTGGTCGAAATATTCGTATGCGACGGTAAATGTGTGTGGGCCCATAACTGGAAAGCGGTTGGATGAAGAAAACGACAAATATAAGAGTTTAAAAATAACGGTAGTAGTTATTACTGTTATCTTCGTTAAAATACTTGGTGGTTAAAACACAAGAAGACACCAGATTGCACCAATTATTGATTCTTACGTAAGAAGGGACTACTCAATAATGGTTACAGAATTAATTACCGCTCAAAGATTTTTATTGATTTAATAATTGTCATTGCATTGATATTTTATATTGTTGCTGCTTCAATAATTGTCATTACACAGCTTTTTTTTTTATCGAAAGCAATAATTCATATTATCCTAATAATATTATTAGATAACATTATTGGCAATGTCTAGAAAGTTCTCTGCCTAAGGAGAGGTTTGGTCACCTAATCAAGGCCAAGAAGTAGAGAAATCTTTATCGAAAGCCCCCTTTCCTGAACCGCCTCAGTCATCAATATCAGTGATTCAGTAATATTATTTGTGAATAATTAATTATTGATTCATATGATGAGAAAAATATTGATTTTATGTGGATATAGATGGAGAAAATTTTTAATGTGACAATTGTTGAAAATTGAAATTTTATCTTTTTCCGATAAAATAATTCATTTAAATATATTATTATATTTTAATAATATAATAATGGTGATATTTTTACAACGAATGTGGGATATATGAGTATACGAGGAGGAAGAGTATTTTGTTACAATAAATGTTTAAAACATGTTAAACATGTCTGCGGACCCCATTTATCGACCGAAATTTGATTATAAATTTGAAAATCGTCCGCTTGTGGATTTCGGTCAATTTTTGTTTGAAATTTGGAAAACTTTCTTCCGCAAAGTTGTAGAGAATTGAATTTCCTATAAAAAACTCAAGCGAGATTCAATTTTTCTGATAAAAGGGCTATTTATTGTGAATTATTGAAGTTCAAGTTCAAATAATTGATTTTTGAAAGTTTTAATTATTATTTTAAAGAAAAACGTTTTTTGCATTTAAGTGGGCTAACATGTGATATTAATTGCTGAAATCAGATCTTCAAAGATGGGCTAAGGAAATTTATAATATATATTAATATTTTATTAAATTTTCTCGCTTTGTGTTCTAAGCATTTTCCTATAAATAGGTGCTTAGGTTAGAATTGAAAATCACACCGTAAACTCAAGTTTTCTCTCTATATTATCGAGCGTATTCTTGTGAGTATTTTGAGTATACTTTGAGTATTGTTAGACGGTCAAAGTTCCTTCAAAGACTATACCCTAGATTCCAAATTTAAGAAGTACTAATCTTTCGAGGTAAGGGATTATTTTTTTCAGTAATGATATTATTTCTTCAATATCATTATGTTGAAATATTGATCTGAAGTTTTTATCAAATTTGGAACTTTTGGTGTCTGAGTTACTATTCACGATACAAAGACTATTCACGATATATTCATACATTTATTCACGAATACGAATCTTATTCATATTCAAAAAAAAAAAAAATTTTTTTTCGTCTAAAATATCTATTCGGATACTAGCTTTGATTGTATCCATGTTTTGATCATTCTTGAATTTTACACCACTATGATTATTTTTGAGGTATTTTTGGACGTGGATAAAACAAAGTACTAATCCTTAATCCTTAATCCTTGTCATTTTGTTTCAATCGATTCGCTTTCTTTAAAAATATTTTTCATCATCTTCACCTTTAAATGATGATATTATGGAATATCTTTGGCTCAGAGTGCAAAGATGAATGATTTCTCAAGAATATCTTTGGTCAGTAGTGCAAAAGATGAACATGTGTTTAGATGAACACGAATTAATGATGAATATCTTTGGCCAGTAGTGCAAAGATGAATATTTGATTCCGTATATATATTGATTGATGTTACAGGATATAAAAGATAGACGATGAACTTTTAAATTCATACATGAAGATAGTAGTTTGCATTCTCTACTTAACTCTTCTAATGAATTATTATTTCGCTGCGAATATTGATTTAAAATTTGTTGTCTATTGTATTCTATTAGATTTTTCCCTGTTGAAGACTAACGATAATTTGTTGTATATTATCTTAGTCATAATATTCTTTACGGAGCTAGTTGAGCTCACCCTTTTCCTTTTTGTTCCATTTTTCTTCTCGTGAGGCGAGAATATAAAAAGAGTGACAGCCTGGGGTTTGGAATGAAGGTTCTAGAGAGAGTTGTTTAGTAGTCCTCACCATTTTTGTAAAATAATGTATCAATAAATGTGATGAGGATTTATTTGAGTATAGATATTGTCTGAAGATAATATTTGTATTCAAACTCACAGCTTTTACTCGTTTTAATAATAAAGTTGTAGTTGTTTACATACACGTATTGACAACTCGAATGGGTGATGTATACCTATTTTGGGGCGCCACAGTTGGTATCGTAGCTTAGGATATGATCTCCATGAGATCTGGGAATAGAATCTAGGAGAGGGAGAGACGAGTAAATCCTTTGCTAAGTGTGTCCTACCTAAGCTTATTTGTTAGTTGGTCAAGATATAGGGGTATTATGTGATATATTGATTTTCTTAATTAACCCTTGTTTTATGACAAAGATTTGAGAATGTCGATCGAGAATATTAACAATGGAAATGAGACCGTGGAGACGCCTCAGACTCACCAACGAGGAGAACGTGCAACAGTCGGGTAATGTTCCTCCCCATGAACAACACCACCGGCGCGTATGATGAACGAGGGGATGTTTAGAAGTTTTTTGCAGCTCATGCAAAATCGACGAGGGAGACTCGTGTTCAAAATATAGGAGGAAATGATAGCAATTCACGGGTTTGTCACAAATGCAAGCAGCTTCAAAGAGTCAGACCACCGAATTTAAGGGAAAGCCGATCCGATCACGGAGGAAACATGGGTCAAGCAAATTACCAAGATATTCGATGTCTTGGGATGCACGGAGGAACGAAGGTTCCATTCGCCACCTTTATGTTCCGTGGCGGCGGCGGCAGACCATCGGTGGGAGTCTCGTGAAGCGTACCCATCCAAATTGCACTCAAAGATGTCTCGGGGGAGACGCTTTCAGAAACTATTTAATGACAAATACTTTCCTCGAAAGTGTTCATATATATGAAGGAAGTGGAGTTCATCGATTAGAACAAAACAACACGACGGTGTCTCAAAGACGAGGCAAAGTTTGCAGAGTTATCCAGTTCAGCACCTCATTTGGTGGAGAATGAGGAACGATGACGCGGATGTTTTAGAGAGGTTCAAACCCAAGATACGCATAATATCTCATTTCTCATAAATTTTCTCTATTCAGATGTTGTTAACAGGCTCAATTGTTAGAAGCGAGATAACGAGTATGTTCAACCGAGGGACCATAACCGTGGATCGTACTCGAGATAGCGAATAATGTAATAATGATAACCAAATGGAGAAAGAAACAGACGGACAAAAATGGTAACCACTCCGGGTGGTAATCATGGCCATGAAAATAGAAGAAGCGAGTCGGGAGGAGATTTTAAAAGAGGAGATTTAACAACGACCATGTGAAGATGACAAAGGCTTGAAGAATCGGTTTTAAGGGAGGAGAACGACCACCCATTATATGCTACAAATGCGGAAAAGAGGGACATATCAATCAAAACCGCCCCACAACAGCTTCAAGGTATGCTATAATTGTGGAAAGGAAGGACATATCGCCGAGATTGTACGGTAGAATAAACCTAGTTCAATGGGGACTATGACTCAAAAGATCGTCCCTGTAAAAGTCAAAGTCAACGATTCCGGAAGAGCGTTTGTTGTGGATCGGTCAAAATGCGAGGAACCCAAACGAGGTGATCACGGTAAGCTATTTATAAATTCTTCGCGAAGTTTATACCTTACTTGATACCGTCATACCCATTCATTTATCTCTCCGCATGTGCTCAACGCTTAAACTTGACTCGAGAAATTAGACTTTGACCTATCTCGTGGAAACTCCTTTAGAGAAACTTTCATCACATCCAATCGCTTATAAATCTTGTTTGATTCAAGTTGACACCATCACCTTACCCGCCGACCTTATCTCTTTAAAGATACTTGCTTTTGATGTGATTTTAGGGATTGATTAGTTAACTACTCATCATGCCAAAATTGATTGTTTTCGTAAGGTTGTTAGTTTTAATATTCCTAACCAACCCGTCAGTATTTAATTCAAGCAACTAAACCATTAAAATCAATCACCGCTATATCTAATCATAAAGCTATTCGCTTATTGAAAAACGGATGTCAAGCTTTCTTAGCCCATGTTATGGATTTGAATAAAGACACGCCAAATTTGAATAATATTCCCATTGTTATCGACTTTCCCGACGATTTCAAAGAACTTCCCCTTGCCTACCCCTTAACGTGAAGTTGAATTCTTTATCGATCTTGAACCCAGTACAAAGCCCATTTCTAAAACCCCATATCGAATGGCTCCTATTGAACTTCATGAGTTAAAGGTCCAACTACGTGAATTGTTGGACATCGGTTTCATTCATCCTAAGACATCTCCTCGGGGCTCTCTGCTTTATTCGTAGAAGAAGAAAGACGGGAGTATGCGACTTCAGATTGACTATCTGAATCGAACCATGTCACCATCAAGAATAGGTATCCTCACCTCGTATTGATGACTTGTTTGACCAAATTCTAGGGGCACAATTTTTTCAAAAATCGATCTTCGCTCGGATATCATCAAATTGAAGATTAAAATCGAGGATATTCCAAAGACCGCCTTTAGAACTCCCAGACGGGCATTATGAATTCTTAGTCATGTCTTTCGGATCGACTAATGCTCCCGCGGCTTTCATGGATATGATGAACCGAGTATTCAAGGAATATTTGATCGGTTTGTTGTTGTCTTTATTGATGACATCCTCATATATTCCAAAAGTCGTGAAGATCATGAGCACCATTTGAAGTCGGTACTCCAAAGGCTTCGTGAAAACAAACTATATGCCAAATTGAAGAAATGCGAAGTTCGCTTGAGGAAATAGCATTCCTTGGGCATGTGGTGTCGAAAAAACATGGAGTATCCGTGGACCCGGCCAAGATTGAAGCAATACAAAGTTGGGAGCAACCAAGTTTGGTGACCAAGCACGAGCTTTTTGGGCTTAATGGTTATTATCGGAGATTCGTGGAAGGGTTTTCTCGATCGCTACTCCATTAACTCAAATAACTCTCGGAAGGATACAAAATTCGCTTTGGAGCGAAGAATGCGAGAAAAGTTTCCAAGAGCTTAAGAGGAGACTTATTTCGGCACTGTTTCTAACAATACCATCCGGTTCGGATGGATTTGTTATCTACAAATGATGCTTCGTGCAAAGGGTTAGGATGTGTTCTCATGCAACGTGGGAAAGTCATAGCCTATGCCTCGCGACAACTTAAAGAGTATGAGAGGAATTATCCTACTCATGATCTAGAGTCAAGCGGCAATGCTTTTCGCTAAAGATATGGAGGCACTATCTATATGGGGAGAAATGGAGATATATTCGCACCATAAAAGCCTTAAATATTTCTTCACTCAAAAAGAACTCAACACGCGGCAGCCGACGCTGGCTCGAACTATTGAAAGACTACGACCATTACACTATTCAATACCATCCCGGTAAAGCGAACGTGGTAGACGACGCATTGAGTAGAAGATCATATGCGGAATGAGTGCGATGATGTCAAGTATACGACAGAGCCAACTTTAATAGAAAAGTTAAGGTTGCTCAAGCCACCGAATCGGAGCCGATGAGTATGAAGAAGAAAGTACAAGAAGGAGCTATTCCTAAGCGAGAATTGATGAAGAAGGAATACTTGAGTCCACTCTGACTTTGTGTCCCTAACGACTGATTTGAAGTACAAGATTATGATGGAGGCACACAATACACCATTTGCAATCCATCCTCGAAGTACTAAAATGTATCGTGATCTTCGACATACATTTTGGTGGAACAATATGAAGAGAGATTGCAAAGTTTATCTCGATGTGTTTAACTTGTCAACGTGTAAAGGCGAGCATCTAGTACCTAAGGGTCCGTTGCAACCACTTGAGATTCTCGAAATGGAAGTGGGAACACATTACCATGGATTTCATTCTGGTCTTCCTACGGCTTTCTCAAGGCATCAATGCTATTTGGGTTATTGTTGATAGATTAACCAAGTCTCGCTTTCATTTCTTGCCGATACGGAGACTTATTCCTCGAACGCCTTTAGCTAGTATATACGTAAATGAGATTATGAGGTTGCATGGCATGCCAAGTATCCATAGTTTCGGATCGTGACCCAAGATTCACTTCAAGATTTTGGGTTAGCTTGCAAAAAGCTATGGGCACAGATTTGCGATTTAGTTCGATACCATCCCCAAACCGGACGGACAATCGAGAGGACTATTCAAACTCTTGAAGATCTATTAAGACTCGTGTCCTGAACTTCAAGGGGCGCTTGGGATAAGTATTTACCATCGGTGGAATTCTCCTACAACAACAAAGCTTATCGTGCAAGTATAGGTGTGGCTCCATTTAAAGCATTATATGGACGAAAGTATCGCTTCTCCAAGATGTTGGGACGAGGTGGGTGAAGCAACATTTTTGGGACCCGAAGTTGGTACGTATGACTACGGAAAAGATCCAAATGATTCGACAACGATACAAACGGCACAAGATCGACAAAAGAGTTATGCGGATCTTCATCGAAAGGACGTGGAATTTAGTGTAGGGATCATGTATTGTTGCGAGTTGCTCCATGGAAGGGAGTTACAAGATTTGGGAAGAGAGGAAAGCTCAATCCACGATTTATCGGTCCATTTCAAATTATTGACCGAGTAGGAAATGTAGCCTATAGACTCGCGTTACCTCAAAATATGTCTATTGTTCATAATGTGTTTCATATATCCGTGATTTCCAGAATATGTGAAAGACCCAACCACGTTATAGAGTTAGAACCGGGACGAGATAGCCAAGACTTAACGTATGAGGAGGTACTGTCAAGATCTTGGATAGGAAGGAGCATGTCCTACGCGCAAAGGTTATACCACAAGTTAAAGTTTTGTGGAGGAATCATGCTATAGAGGAAATTGTGACGCCCCCAAAATTAGGTATACGTCACCCATCTTGGGTCACCACTTACATGGTACATAAATTCAAATACAACTTACTAATATAACTGTCGTGTACAATACGACATAAACTGTGAGTTTGAATACAAATATTGTCTACTAGATATTATACAAACTCAAAAGGAGTCCTCATTACAACTATTATCACACTATTTCACGTAATAGTGAGGACTACTAATGCTATCCTCTCGACCATTACTCCGCTCCCCGACTCGTCCAAATTTATGTTCTCATTTCCTCAAGAGAATAAAGGAAAGAAAGGGTGAGCTCAACTAGCCCAAGAAGAAATATTATGACTAAGATAATGCGTAATAAATTATCATTAGCCTTCAACAAAGTGTTAAACCGATAAAATACAATAGACAACCAGCTTCAAGCAGCTGAATATGCAATCCATTAAAAGAGTCAAGTAGAAAATAAAGTCTACTATCTTTTAGGTTTTAAAAGGTTTTCATAAATTTTTATCATTAAGACTCAGCTTTAATGAATAAACCACAATATCTAATCATCCCTCGCATCACTGGCCAAGGATTTTCATCAAATTATCAATGGTCATGACTATACCGAATCACCCCCGGTCATAATCATACCAAAAACTATCCATCATCGCATTACAGTGCCACCGAGGACTTTTGTCACATCATTTATATCAAGCCATGATTATACCGAATGAACCCCTCGGTCATAATCATACTAAGTTCATCTATGCACGTAAGCCAAAGATAACTTTAACATAATATAAATACATGAGGATGATGACAATGATATAAAAATTCAATAAAACAAGTTCAAGAATTAATTTATCTAGGAATTATTAACGCCCAAATTGTCAACAAGATACTCTTTTTTATAGAGTAAAATTCAAGAATGATCAAGAATATTTCCATGAAAAGATATCGATGAAACGCAAAAATATCAAGGATATTCTACTAATTTCATGGAGTATAGAAGTCAAAGATTTAACCAACCGGGTATAATAAAGAATGGAATAACAAAAGAAATCACCACGCATGCAGATTGTGATGATGTATGTGTTATTCCAATGTAATAATAATAACGGAACCAGTGTCGTGTGAAATTCACAATCGACAGATGATCCAATGTAATAATAAATGTTAATAATAAATAATGGAACCAGTCCTGTAAAACACATGCATGTGATATTCCAATGTAATAATAAATGCGAATAATAATAATGGAAACCAGTCCTGTAAAAACACACGCATGTGATATTCCAATGTAATAAAGAAAGAATGGAATAATGTAAGAAGATCACCAAGTATAGGGATTCACAGATGATACAAGTTATTCCAATGTAATAAATAAGAATGGAATAACATAAGGATTTCACCAAGTATAGGTACGCCATATACAAAGTTATGTATAGGGTACCACTTTTTACAAAGTTATTCCAATGTAATAATAATGAATGGAATAATGTAAGTTCTCTTCATGAATAAGAAAGAATAACACTTCTTACGTACACAACAAATAATACCCCTTACCGTAAAAGACACCGGATATCAAAGTAGTGAAGTACCGTATCTCTTTCTTCTTTCTCTATAGATTTTCTCTCTATAGCTTCTCTCTATAATTTCTCTCTGTAGTTTCAAATTGAATTCAAAGAAAATAATAAAGGAATGAGCTTCTATTTATAGGAAAATAGAATGCATAGTAATTAATCCATGAACTATCCGTATTGATTTACTTTAATCCGACTTTATCCATATTTAAAGCAAAATCTTTTAAATAAAATATCATATATTCTATTTATATAAAAACATTTTACTATGCAAACTACTATGCACGCAAACACTATGCAAAACACTATGCAACACTATGCATAATAAAATATAATATATATATTCTATTTATGTAATAACTTTAATAAAGTATTCTGCTTTATATAAAAAGATGTTTCGCTTTTATTACGTTAATAATACTTAATAAAACAAAACGCCATTATCGCTATAATAATTCATATTATTAATCGACAATAATGGAATCAAACCGAGTGACTTCTCACATAAGATCAATAATCAATACCGCAGCTACTACTATGCAACCACACGACATCGTATTTTTACTACCGAGTAGTTCAACAAGATCAACCAGAAAACTTCCGCCGTTATTTCAATAAAATATTTTTGTCGCTTTCTCAATTCGACAATAATTCATCGCTAGGGGTCCACCAATGATTGAGTCATTGCATTTAATATTCCCTCGCTAAACCTAATATTCCCCACCAATCGAATATAATATAACCACTGCATACTTTGCAAAAATTTATAAATACTACCCACAACTATAATATTATCTCAAATTCACACCATAATATTAAAAATTATTTCGACAAAATTTAAATCTTTATCGATAAAATCTGGGTCTCACAATCTCCCTCCTTATGGAATTTCTCCTCAAAATTAGGGTACGTGCACTGGTTTGATAAAGAGGTGAGGATACCTTGAATACCTTTATCGTTGAAAACATTAAATTCATCTTTGCAATCCGCCAAAGATATTCATTAACAATTCATCTTTGCACTACAGCCCAAAGATATTTATTAACAATTCATCTTTGCACTACGCAGCAAAAGATATACAACTCAGAAACCAATAATGCCGAGACGCAGCGATTTCGTAAGATTAATTACACCACGAATTATCTATGCACCAATCGCCAAAGATATTCGTACACTATTCATTAAGATTCATACACCACAAATTATCCATGCACTACTACCAAAGATAATCGTGTATTCATTAAGATCACGACCACAAATTATCCATGCACTACTACCAAAGATAATTGTGTATTCATTAAGATCAATGACCACAAATTATCCATGCACTACTACCAAAGATAATCGTATTCATTAAGATCACGACCACAAATTATCCATGCACTACGGCCAAAGATAATCGTGTATTCATTAAGTATCACGACCACAAATTATCCATGCACTACTACCAAAGATAATCGTGTATTCATTAAGATCACGACCACAAATTATCCATGCACTACTACTACCAAAGATAATCGTATATTCATTAAGATCACGACCACCAAATTATCCATGCACTACGTACCAAAGATAATCGTATTCATTAAGATCACGACCACAAATTATCCATGCACTACGCACCAAAGATAATTGTGTATTCATTAAGATCACGACCACAAATTATCCATGCACTACGTACAAAGATAATCGTGTATTCATTAAGATCACGACCACAAATTATCCATGCACTACTACCAAAGATAATCGTGTATTCATTAAGATTAACGACCACAAATTATCCATGCACTACTACCAAAGATAATCGTGTTTTCAATTACTACTATGATTATACCGAATAATCCTCGTCATAATCATACCAAGTCCATCTATGCACCACAGTGCCACGTATGACTTTTTCAACATAATATAAACATGAGGATGAGATAAAGGACTTTTATCAACATATCCCCATGTTATCAATATAAATAATCTAATATCATTAATATTATAATAATATAAAAATTTAATCAATCAAATGAGATAAAGGATAAATATTAAACATTTATAATATATAGATTTATCCAGATTCAAGAATATCCCATGTTATCAATCACTTCAATAATCTCATAATCTAATATCATTAATATTATAACAATATTTTAATCACTTCTTAAATTTATAAACAATTTATCTCAATTGTTTACGCTTACCATATAATGCATTTAATCATTCAAAATGTCATACTCATAAGATATCATCACCAATTATCAAATCCTCATCAAAAATATGCATATACTCTATATAGGATTCTCTAGCCATAAAATCCTATTTTCAACTTTGTTACTTCACATAACATATTTAACTCATATATTTCGTAAATTAAACTATTTTCATGAAAATACCAAATCAGTCCCAAAAATATTTTTTTCTGGGATTTAGCATAATATAGTCCCATAATAAAATATATTTTTCTCGAAATTTTTAAAATTCATTTACTATTTTTCAAAAATCAATTTCTAATTATTTCCTTAAGAAATTAGCTACCTCAAGTTTAACTCCAAAAATTCCCAAATCTTGGAAGGACTTTACACATGTTAATGTGAGCCTCCAGTTTAAATTTCATGGTCATCGGAATTGTAGAACTCCTATTAGCGTTTTTTTCGTAAAAACCTAAATATTGAAATAGTCATAACTTGCTCATTTTAAGTCGAATGAGCTCATTTTTGGACAGGAGGTACTTTATACCATATACTTTCATGTCCCAAAAAGGCCAGAATTTTTCTCATAATTTAAGTTGCCGAAACAGCCCTCTAAAATCATGGCAGCAGCAATTTTTCTTGCTTTTTGCAGCTTTGCACTCCTTTGCTAAAATCAGTCCACACAAAAATCTACAACACCTTTTCCAGTAATTCCACTTGGATTAGTTAGGTAACTCATAGATCTAACTCTAGGACTTGACCACACTCAAAAATTCAAAATATAATAGGAGATATGGTCAATTGAATTTCATGTTACGCTTTTCACCAAAATCGATTTTCAACTCTTTGTGATTTCTAAGAAACTTTCATGTTTTCACATAATAAACAACATAACTCATCATAACACTTACTAATACTTCATATACCCATGATTTTCATTAATCCAATGCTTTTATTATGACTTTCATCATAATCCTCGTAAATGCATCCTTTTAGTTGAAGAAATATTCGAGGGTTTAAGAAATGGGTTTTGATCGGGGTCAATACAAAATTCGATTTCACGCTCTAGGGTAGGCTAGAAGTCTTCAAGAATACGCCAGAAATTTATTAATAATAGAAATATCATTCAAAATCGTGACTCTCCTCCAAGACTTGGATAAGACGTCACATTGATACCAACTCATGACTTCTATCCCTTAACCTAGATAAAGACCTCACAATGATACCTATAAACTTGCCATCTTCATTCACGATGTCGCCTACAGAAAGTCCGCTTCTGCATTCCACACAAGGAAGTCAACAACGAAAGGTTCGGGGCTTTTACTTATGGCTTGATATGACAATGATTAACTTTAGGGTTTGGTTACTTTGAATTCGTATAACAGGTTGTTATAAATATAAAAGCTAACAACCTTACGAAAAGCATGATGAGTAGTAAACCAATTGATTCCTAAAATCACATCAAAGGCAAGTATTTTCAAAGAGATAAGATCGACAGTAACGTGAAAGTGTCGATTTGAATCAACAAGATTTATAAACAAAAGAGGTAACGAAGGTTTCTCCCTACTAAGTTTAAACAGAATAAATCAAAGTCCAATTTCTCCGAGTCAAATTTAAACGTTGAACGCAAAGCAAGAGAGATAAAATAATAGGTAGAACCCAGATCTCGAATACGATATAGACTTCGCAAGAGCTTATAATTAACTTACCCGTGATAATTTTATTCGTCCTCGTCGAGACGAAAAAATGCTCTCTCTTAAACTACCGGCTTTTGCTTGTCCGGGACATCCTTTGGCATCACTATCTCAACGGACTCGACTTCACCATACGACAAAAATCGAGCTAAGTGACCTTCTTTCCGCAATTAAAACACGCTTTGGATTCCATACCTTTTAGACGGATGTGTCCTCTTGTCCGATTTGAAACATACGGACCGGTGGTCGCTTTCTTCCTTTGAAACAAAATCGACGCTAACGCCATTGTTGAACCCTCTCTTCTTGAAATGTTCATTCTATTATCTTGGCCATGATTACCACCGAATGGTTACCATTCTTGGCATGATAATTTCCCCACGATGGTTATCATTGTTCCGATTGACCGCCACACCAAGATGATTATTATCGTGTTGTTGTTCATTACCTTTTGGTTGAAATGACTCAACGGTCTCATGTGCTTCATTGCTTATCTCAATATTTTCGTATGTCATTTTCAAATACCGCCACAAAACAAGGGTTAAATAACATATCAAATATTATCCCTATATTCTGAATTTCGAAAATAAATACCACATAAACTTAGGTAGGTCATACTAGCGAAGGAATTCCCCGTCTCTCCCCTCCTAGTTCTTGTCTCACATCTTAGCCAAGGATCATATCCCTAAGCTCTGATACCAACTGTGACTCTGGACACCAACTTATGTCAGCACCTCACATTGGTATCCGAAGCTCCCCTACGATAGTCCGGCTTCGGTGCATTCCTCATCAACAAGTCACCAACCGAGAGGCTCGGGGCTCTTCACACTTACCAACCGTGACCCCCCAAATTAGGTATACGCCACCCATCTTGGGTCGCCACTTACATGGTACATAAATTCAAATACAACTTACTTAATATAACTGTCGTACAATACGACATATAAACGTGAGTTTGAATACAAATATTGTCTACTAGATATTATACAAACTCAAAAGGAGTCCTCATTACAACTATTATCACACTATTTCACGTATAAGTGAGGACTACTAATGCTATCCTCTCGACCATTACTCCGCTCCCCGACTCGTCTCAAATTTATGTTCTCATTTCCAAGAGAACAAAGGAAAGAAAGGGTGAGCTCAACTAGCCCAAGAAGAAATATTATGACTAAGATAATGCGTAATAAATTATCATTAGCCTTCAACAAGTGTTAAACCGATAAAATACAATAGACAACCAGCTTTAATCATAATGAATATGCAATCCATTAAAAGAGTCAAGTAGAAAATAAAATATCTACTATCTTTTAGGTTTTAAAAGGTTTTCATAAATTTTATCATTAAGACTCAAATTTAATGAATAAACCACAATATCTAATCATCCCCGTATTACTACTACCAAGGATTTTCATCAAATTATCAATGGTCATGACTATACCGAATCACCCCCGGTCATAATCATACCAAAAACTATCCATCACCGCATTACAAAAACCATCGAGGACTTTTGTCACATCATTTATATCAAGCCATGATTATACCGAATGATCCTCGTCATAATCATACTAAGTTCATCTATGCACGTAAGCCAAAGATAACTTTCAACATAATATAAACATGAGGATGATGACAATGATATAATAATTCAATAAAACAAGTTCAAGAATTAATTTATCTAGAATTATTAACGCCCAAATTGTCAACAAGATACTGCTTTTATAGAGTAAAATTCAAGAATGATCGTAAGAATATTTCCATGAAAAGATATCGATGATGAAACGCAAATATCAAGGATATTCCACTAATTTCATGGAGTATAGAAGTCAAAGATTTAACCAACCGGGTATAATAAAGAATGGAATAACAAAAGAAATCACCACGCACGCGGTATTGCGATGTATGTGTTATTCCAACGTAATAATAATAATCTAACCAAAATCGTGAAATTCACACCGGCTGTGATGATCCAACCAGTAATAATAAATGCTGAATAATAAATAATGGAACCAGTCCTGTAAAACACACGCATGTGATATTCCAAATGTAATAATAAATGCGGAATAATAAACAATGGAACCAGTCCGTGTAAAACACACGCATGTGATATTCCAAATGTAATAATAAAGAATGGAATAATGTAAGAAGATCACCAAGTATAGGGATTCAAGCGTACAAAAGTTATTCCAATGTAATAAATAAGAATGGAATAACATAAGGATTTCACCAAGTATAGGTATGCCATGATATACAAAGTTATGTATAGGGTATACCACTTTACAAAAGTTATTCCAATGTAATAATAATGAATGGAATAATGTGTTCTCTTCATGAATAAGAAAGAATAACACCTCTTACGGTACAACAAATAATAATACCCTTACCGTAAAAGACACCGGATAACAAAGTAGTGAAGTACCGTAATACTTTCTTCTTTTTTCTCTATAGATTTTCTCTCTATAAACTTCTCTCTATAATTTCTCTCTCTAGAGTTTCAAAGAATTCGTAAGAAAATAATAAAGGAATGAGCTTCTATTTATAGGAAAATAGAATGCATAGTAATTAATCCATGAATCTATCCAGATTGATTTACTTTAATCTGACTATCCATATTTAAAGCAAAATCTTTTAAATAAAATATCATATATTCTATTTATATAAAATATTTTACTATGCAAACACTATGCAAAACAACACTATGCAAAACACTATGCAAAACACTACGCATAATAAAAAATATAATATATTTTATTTATGTAATAACTTTAATAAAGTATTCTCATTTTATATAAAAGATGTTTCGCTTTTATTACGTTAATAATACTTAATAAAACAAAACGCCATTATCGCTATAATAATTCATATTATTAATCGACAATAATGGAATCAAACCGAGTGACTTCTCACATAAGTATCAATAATCAATACCGTAGCTACTACGCAACCACATCGACATCAGCATTTTTTTACTACCGAGTAGTTCAACAAGATTCACTGTAGAAACTTCCGCCGTTATTTCAATAAAATATTTTGTCATTTTCTCAATTCGACAATAATTCATTAGGGGGTCCACCAATGATTGAGTAGTTGTATTTAATATTCCCTCGCTAAACCTAATATTCCCCACCAATCGAATATAATATAACCACTTGAATACTTTGCAAAATTTATAAATACTACCCACAACTATAATATTATCTCAAATTCACACCATAATATTAAAAATTATTTTGACAAAATTTAAATCTTTATTGATAAAATCTGGGTCTCATGAAATGACCCGGGAATTGAAACGGAAATGAAAGCGAGGTATCCTCACCTTTTCAAACACCAGTATCGTCGTCAATTTCGAGGACGAAATTTCATAAGGAGGGAGGTTGTAAGACCCAAACTTATTATTAATGAAATTTAATTTTCTATTTATTATTTTGAAATAGTAAGGGTTGATTTGATTAATGTGGATAGTTAGGGTAAGATACGCAAATATTTCAAAATAAAGCAAGTGGTTATAAAATATTCATTGTTGTCGGGAATATTCGTTTAAGTAAATGGAATATTCGCATCGTCGGAGAATATTCGTAAATACGGCGACGACCCATGTGTAAATTCATAACTTGAAAGCGGTTGGATGAAGAAAATGACAAATATGAGTTTAAAAATAACAAACAGTAGTTATTACTGCTTAATCTCGTTAAAATACTTGCGGTGGTTAAAACAAGAAGATATGCACGTGTTGCACCAATTATTGATTCTTACGTAAGAAGGCACTACTCAATAATGGTTACGTGAATTATTATTCGATCAAAGATTTTATTGATTTAATAATTGCTTGCGTTGATATTTTATATTCATTGTTGTTTCAATAATCACATTACACGTATTTTTCATTATCGAAGCAATAATTCATATTATCTAAATAATATTATTAGATAACATTATTGGCAATGTCTAGAAAGTTCTGTACATGGAGAGGTTTGGTCACCTAATTCATGCGGCCAAGGTAAGGAGAAATCTTTATTGAAAGTCCCTCTTTCCTGAACCGCTGCTGGTTGTCAATATTGTGATTCTCGTAATATTATTTGTGAATAATTAATTATTGATTAATATGATGAGGAAAATATTGATTTTATGTGGATATAGATGGAAAAATTTTTAATGTGACAATTGTTGAAAATTGAAATTTTATCTTTTTCGATAAAATAATTCATTTAAATATATTATTATATTTTAATAATATAATAATGGTGATATTTTTACAACGAATGTGGGATATATGAGTATACGAGGAGGAAGAGTATTTTTGTTATAATAAATATTTAAAACATGTTAAACATGTCAATTGGACCCCATTTATCGACCGAAATTTGATTATAAATTTGTAAAATCGCTTGCTTGTGGATTTCGGTCAATTTACATTTGAATTTGGAAAAACTTTCTTACAGAAAGTTTTAGAGAATTGAATTTTCTATAAAAAACGCGAGATTCAATTTTCATAAAAGGGCTATTTATTGTGAATTATTGAAGTTCAAGTTCAAATAATTGATTTTTGAAAGTTTTAATTATTATTTTAAAGAAAAACGTTTTTTGCATTTAAGTGGGCTAACATGTGATATTAATTGCTGAAATCAGATCTTCAAAGATGGGCTAAGGAAATTTATAATATATATTAATATTTTATTAAATTTTACTCTTTTTGTGTTCTAAAGATTTTCCTATAAATAGGTGCTTTAGGTTAGAATTGAAAATCACACGTAAACTCAAGTTTTCTCTCTATATTATTATTGCGTATTCTTGTGAGTATTTTGAGTATACTTTGAGTATTGTTAGATTCTGCAAGTTCCTTCAACCTTATACCCCAGATTCCAACTAGAAGTACTAATCTTTCGAGGTAAGGGATATTATTTTTTTTCAGAATGATATTATTTCTTCAATATCATTATGTTGAAATATTGATCCAAGTTTTTATCAAATTTGGAACTTTTGGTGTCTGAGTTACTATTCACGTATACTGCCTTATTCACGATATCTGACACTTATTCACGAATCACTTGACATTATTCATCGAAAAATAAAAAAAAAATTTCTTTTTCGTCTAAAATATCTATATCGGATACTAGCTTTGATTGTATCCATGTTTTGATCATTCTTGAATTTTATACCACTGTGATTATTTTTGAGGTATTTTTTGACGTGGATAAAACAAAGTACTGAATCCTTAATCCTTAATCCTTGTCATTTTGTTTCACCGGATTCGCTTTTTAAAATATTTTCATCATCTTCAGTCTTAAATGATGATATTATGGAATATCTTTGGCACAGTAGTGCGAATGAATGATTTCTTTCAAGAATATCTTTGGTAGTAGTAAAAGATGAATGTGTTTAGATGAACATGACTTAATCGATGAATATCTTTGGCTCAGTAGTGCAAAGATGAATATTTGATTCCGGATATATATTGATTGATGTTACGGGGGATAAAAGATAGACGATGAACTTTTAAATTCATACATAGAAGATAGTAGTTTGCATTCTCTACTTAACTCTTCTAATGAATTATTATTTCATTGCGAATATTGATTTAAAATTTGTTGTCTATTGTATTCTATTAGATTTTTCCTGTTGAAGACTAAAGATAATTTGTTGTATATTATCTTAGTCATAATATTCTTTATTGAGCTAGTTGAGCTCACCCTTTTCCTTTTTGTTCCATTTTTCTTCTCGTGGAGGCGAGAATATAGCCAAGACGCAGCCTGGGGTTTGGAATGAAGGTTCTAGAGAGAGTTGTTTAGTAGTCCTCACCATTTTGTAAAATAATGTATCAATAAATGTGATGAGGATTTATTTGAGTATAGATATTGTCTAGAAGATAATATTTGTATTCAAACTCACAGCTTTCTTGTTGTAATAATAAAAGTTGTAGTTGTTTACATACCATGTATTAACAACCTCGTAATGGGTGATGTATACTGATTTTTGGGGAGTCACAGGTTGGTATCGAGCTTAGGATATGATCTCTGGCGGAGTTCGGAATAGAACTAGGAGGGAGAGACGAGTAAATCCTTTGCTAGTGTGTCCTACCTAAACTTATTTGTTAGTTGGTCAAGATATAGGGGTATTATGTGATATATTGATTTCCTAATTAACCCTTGTTTTATGACGATGATTTGAGAATGTCGACCGAGAATATTAACAATGCAAATGAGGCCGTGGAGACGCCTGTACTCACCAACGAGGAGAACGTGCAACAAACAGTGGCAATGTTCCTCCTGTGAACAACACCAATTGAAAGCGAGATGATGAACGAGGGGATGTTTAGAAGTTTTTTGCAGTTCATACAAAATCGCATTTGAGGAGACTCGTGTTCAAAATATAGGAGGAAATGATAGCAATTCACGGGTTGTCACAAACAAGCAATTCAAAGAGTTGGGACCACGTAATTTAAGGGAAAGCCGATCCGATCATGGAGGAAATATGGGTCAAGCAAATTACCAAGATATTCGATGTCTTGGGATGCGGAGAAACGAAGGTTCCATTCGCCACCTTATATTATTGGCGGCGGACTTGTAAGGAGTCTCGTGAAGCGTACCCATCCAACCGCACTTCAGCATGTCTTGGGAGACGTTTGAGAAAAATATTTAATGACAAATACTTTCCGAAAGTGTTAAATAAATATGAAGGAAGTGGAGTTCATGATTAGAACAAAATAACATGACGGTGTCTTAGTACGAGGCAAAGTTTGGCAGAGTTATCGAGTTTGCACCTCATTTGGTGGAGAATGAGGAGCATATAGCGCGGATGTTTAAGAGAGGTTTGAAACCCCACGATACTGACAATATCTCATTTCTCATAAATTTTCTCTCTATTCATTGTTGTTAACGAGTGGCTCAATTGTTAGAAGCGAGATAATCTAGTATGTTCAACCGAGGGGACCATAACCGAGGATCGTACAGAGATAACGATCATGTAATAATGATAACCGTGGCGGAGAAAAGAAATGACGGACAAAAATGGTAACCACTCGGGTGGTAATCATGCCCGTGAAAATAGAAGAAGCGAGTCGGGAGGAGATTTTAAAAGAGGAGATTTAACAACCATGTGAAGATGACAAAGGCTTGACAAAGAATCGGTTCTAAGGGAGGAGAACGACCACCCGATTATCTATCTACAAATCTGAAAAAGAGGGACATATCAATCCAAACTGTCCCACTGACAGGTTCAAGGTATGCTATAGTTATGGAAAGGAAGGACATATCGCTCGAGATTATGCAGTGGCGAAACCTAGTTCGGCTGAGGGACGGTGACTCAAAAGACATCCCGAGAAAAGTCAAAGTCAGCGATTAAGGGAAGAGCGTTTGTTGTGGTCAGTCAAAATCGAGGAACCCAAATGAGGTGATCACGGGTAAGCTATTTATAAATTCTTGCGAAGTTTATACCTTACTTGATCTATGCGGTGCTATCCATTCATTTATCTCTCTGCGTGTGCTCAGCGTTTAAACTTGACTCAGGAGAAATTAAACTTTGACCTATCTGTGGAAACTCCTTTAGGAGAAACTTTCATCACATCCATTTGTTTATAAATCTTGTTTGATTCAAGTTGACACCATCACCTTACCGTTGACCTTATCTCTTTAAAGATACTTGTTTTTGATGTGATTTTAGGGATTGATTAGTTAACTACTCATCATTGCCAAAATTGATTGTTTTAAATGGTTGTTAGTTTTAATATTCTAACCAACCCGCTGTTATGCAATTCAAGCAACTAAACCATTAAAATCAATCACATCATATCTAATCATAAAGCTATTCGTTTATTGAAAAAACGGATGTCAAGCTTTCTTAGCCCATGTTATGGATTTGAATAAAGACACGCCAAATTTGAATAATATTCTGTTTTTATTGACTTTCTGACGTATTTCTGAAGAACTTCCGATCCTACCCCGAACGTGAAGTTGAATTCTTTATTGATCTTGAACTGATACAAAGCCCATTCTAAAACCCATATCGAATGGCTCTATTGAACTTGAGGAGTTAAAGGTCCAACTACGAGAATTGTTGGACATCGGTTTCATTCGTCTAGTACATCTCCTTCGGGTGCTCCCGTTTTATTAAGTAAAGAAGAAAGAGGCGGGAGTATGCGACTTTGTATTGACTATGGGAATTGAACCATGTCACCATCAAGAATAGGTATCCTCTACCTTGTATTGATGACTTGTTTGACCCGATTCTGAGGGCACAATTCTTTTCAAAAATCGATCCTCGTTACGGATATCATCAATGAAGATTAAAAGCGAGGATATTCAAAAGACCGCCTTTAGAACTTCGATGCAGGCATTATGAATTCTTAGTCATGTCTTTGGATTTTGACTAATGCTCCTAGACTTTCATGGATATGATGAATCCAGAGTATTCAAGGAATATTTGGATCGGTTTGTTGTTGTCTTTATTGATGACATCCTCATATATTCAAAAAGTCGTGAAGATCATGAGCACCCGTTTGAGTACGGTACTCCAAAACCGTGAAAACAAACTATATGCCAAATTGAAGAAATGCGAGTTACGGCTTGAGGAAGTAGCATTCCTTGGGCGTAATGGTTGTCGAAACATGGAGTATCAAAGTGGACGTGAAGATTGAAGCAATCTATTAACTCAAATATTAACTCAAGGATACTAAAATTGATACCATCCTGCTTGGAAAGTAGAGAAGAATGCGAGAAAAGTTTCCAAGAGCTTAAGAGAGAGACTTATTTCGAGTCGCCAGTTTGTGTCACGATTTCTAACAATACCATCTGGTTTGATGGATTTCATATCTCCATGCCGATGCTTGTAGTGACAAAGGGTTAGGATGTGTTCTGCATGCAACGGGAAAGTCATAGCCTAGTGCCTAAGGTCTGTGACAACTTAAAGAGTATGAGAGGAATTATCCACCAGATTCATGATCTAGAGTTGCGAAGTGAAAGCCTAGCATTATTTTCGCTACTAAAAGATATGGAGGCACTATCTATACATGGGAGAAATTGGAGATATATTCGGCACAAGATGCACATAAAAGCCTTAAATATTTCTTCACTAAAAAGAACTCAACATAAATGCGGCGAACCACGTTATAGGCTTAAACGAACTATTGAAAGACTACGACCACCTTATTCAATACCATCCCGGTAAAAATGCTGACGTGGTAGCTTTTGCGATATCACAGAACGTATTCGAAAGAGTAAGATCATATATGGAATGAAATAGGTGCGATGATGTCAAGGATACGACAGAGCCAACTTTAATAGGAAAAGTTAAGGTTGCTCCAAGCCCGTGAGTGCTTTAGGCGCGTATGAAGAAGAAAGTACGAAGGAGCTATTCCATACTATGAGTTTAGAATTGATGAAGATTGAATACTTCCTTAGTCCAATATCGACTTCTGTGTTGTGTCCCTAACGACTCGATTTATGAAATATTTGAAGATTATGATGGAGGCACACAATACACCATTTGCAATCCATCCTTTGGAAGTACTAAAATGTATTAATTTCGTAAAAAAGGATCTTCTATTTATTATGAACATGACATCAAAATAATTGATTTTGGTGGAATAATGTAAGAGAGAGATTGCAAAGTTTATCTCAATGGTTTAACTTGTCTTACAGGCGGAAGTTTCTACTCTCTATATTATTAATGATATTCGTGTAAAGGTATTGACGAGCATCTAGTACCTAAGGGTCCGTCATAACCACTTCTTTATTCACGTATAAACGCATTCACGATTCAAATGGAAGGGATCTTAACACGATTACACATTACCATGGATTTTGTTACTAATGATGATATTATGGAATATCTTTTGGGTCTTCCTACGGTAAGTTCTCAAGGCATGTCAATGCAGGCGCATTATTTAGGTTATTGTTGATAGATTAACCAAGTTCCGCTATTGATTTAAATTTATTTATACATTTCTTCGCCGACTTCCATTGAGCTAGGAGACTTATTCCATTTTATTTACCTCGAGAGGCGAACGCCTTGGAATGAAGGTTAGAGAGGATTGTTTAGTAGTCTCACCGTAGTATGTAAATGAATGAGATTATGAGGTTGTTTTAATAATAAAGTTGTAGTTGTTTACGTATGGCATGCGTCACGGTTGTATCGGAGCTTAGGGATATGATCTTATAGTTTCGGATCGTGACCCAAGATTCACTTAGCGAGATTTTCTGGGTTAGATGAGCTGTTTAGCATAAAAGGAGCTATTGAAAATATAGGAGGAAATGATAGCAATTCTGCGATTTGCGATTTAGTTCTAGATACCATCCCTAAACTGAATACCGCATCCAAACTCTCAAAACCTACAAATTACGGATCATTTCAAGGCGGCAAAGCTGATAAGTATTTACGGAGATCGCAAGATAGCGTGGCTCCATTCATTATACTCTATTGGAAGATCTTTATTAAGACTGCAAACGATTCCTACAAACCAAGTACAAGACATGAGGCGGATCTTCATCAATGCGATAATTTAGTGTGGCGTATGCTGTATTGTGGCGATTTAAGGAAAACTATTTGGTGAACCCATTCTACATTTCACAATTTAGGAAACGTAGTTTCTACGTATCGTACATTCTCCTAATATGCAAGTGTTTCATAGGTGGCTCCATTTGAACCCATTATATGGATGAAATTGTCTCGATGGTCCAGGAAAGTTGTTGGGATACGAGTTTTGTGGAGGAATCATTTGCTAAGAGGAATGACGCAAACCAAAATGTAAGCGGTATGTTGGGTGACGCCAATTTAAAGGACCGTCAGACGATATCTCATTTTACATTAATGTAATTAATTCTCTATTGATTATGTTGAAATATGACTTGACGGCTCGATTGTTACCGTAAGATACTTAAATGATTCGACCAAGGGACGTTGGCCGAGGATGCGTACGCTGAGATAGACGGTCGGCCAGGCAGCTCACGTAGGGCCCCAACTGGAAAGCTGATTGACGAAGAAAGAGTCGAAGAAAATAAATATCATACTTAATAATTTAAATACCTATTAAAACATATATACCAGGTGCACGACTATCGATTCTACGAAGTAATCACTAATAATGGTGTTAACGTTTAAAGATTTTATCGATTTAATAATTGTCGTGTCAATGACTCCAATAAAGAATTACTCACAGATAGCTGATAAATAATGGGTTCGCTGAATTGTATTCGTTCAATCTAAGAGTTGCTTTCCAAAGAACCATGTGAAGAATAATTAATTATCGATTCATACGATTTATAGTATTTAATTTTAATATATTGAAAATTTTTAATATTTAAAAATTAAAAATTTATCATATATCTATTTAAAGATATTACGGTTTTAATAACGCATATTTTTACAAACGTAATTGTGGGATATAATATACTATATAAAAGAGGAAATATGCTCTGGTGATCCCCATTTATCGATCGCGATTATATTCAGAAAATCGCCTCGTCAGGATTTCGCCACCCTTCGCTTGAAATTTCTTCGCAGTTGTAAGAGAATTTCATAAAAAAGCGTGAGATTCGATTCTTTCCGATAAAAGGGTCAGACAGAATTATTGAAGTTCAAGTCTCAAATAATTTGCGGCCAATATTATTAATTGCCATTTGATATTAAATTATATTATCAGATTTTCATATGTTTCATGATTTTTCCTAATATGTTTAGGTTGAATCGAAAATCACACCGTAAACTCAAGTTTTCTCTCTCTATATTATTGTTTTATCGGAGGCTTCTTTGAGTATACTTTTACATTTGCAAGTTCCTAATCATTCTGTTGTAGAAGTACTAATTCTGTATATATTGTTATTTTTTCAATATTATTTCTTCAATATCATTATGTTGAAATATTGATCCTAAGTTTTTATCAAATTTGAACTTTTGGTGTTTGAGTTATTATTCAATGTGATACTCATGACTATTCACGATATTTATTAATTATTCACGATGCTATCATCACCCAAAAATAAAAATTTTCATCACCATCTATTCCGATACTAGCTTTGACTTGCACCACAACGCCTCAACCTCACAATTCACTGCCACGTATTTTTGAGGTATTTTTGGATGACGTTAAAAACAACCTTAATCCTTAATCCTTGTCATTTTGCTCTCATCGACTGCTTTTAAAAATATTTTCATCATCTTCATTTAAATGATGATATTATGGAATACTGGGCCCTGTAGCAAAGATATCTGATTTCTATAATACTCAGTCAGATAAAGAATAAAATAGATGAATACTATCAATCATAACATTCGGCCCAGTAGTGCAGAAGACGAATATTTGATTCCGAGAGTATTAATGATGCGATGTTAGATTACTTAACTTTTGAATTCATGTATAGAATGATTTCATCAATTTTCAATAAATTATCACCATGAATATTACCTTAAAATTTGTTGTTCATTGTATTCTGTTGATTTTCTCCCTCAAGAAGACTGAAGATAATTTGTTTACATGTATTCCAATATAATATTTTATTGAGCCATTGAAATTTCACCCTTTCCTTTTGCTCCATTTTCTCTATAGAAGATGGGGCTTAAGATCGTTTTTGGGTCAATCAATGGAGAGAGTCATTATATCTCACCATTTTTGCAAATAAATGTATCAATAAATGTGTGATGATTTTATATGACCATTGTCTAAGATAATATTATTTGTATTCAAATCCAGCCACTGCTTTGTTAAAGTTGTAGTTGTTTGCATCATGTTGACAACCTGGGAATAAGATGGCACCATTTTGGGGGCGCCACAGCTGGTATCGAGTATGACCTGAAGACTTAAAGAACGCAGTGAGGGGAGTAGACGAAAATCTCACAAAGGTGTTCTACCTGCTTATTTGTTAGTTGGTCATATATAGGGTATTATGTGATACATTGATTTCTTAATTAACCCTGTTTTATGACAAGATTTGAGAATGTCAATTTAGAATATTAATGTCTAAATGAGACTGCACTTTCGTTCGCTAACGAGAACTTAGCCTCCATAACAACACCAATTTGAGCGATGATGAACCAGGGGATGTTTAGAAGTTTTTGCGCTCATGCAAAACTCATTTAGGAGACTCGTTCAAATATAGAGGAAATGATAAAGAATTACCAAGTCAGGTCACAAATGCAAGCAAACAAAAGAGTCAGACCACCTGTAATTTTATGTCTATCCAACGCGATAAAACATGGACAAGCAAATTACCAAGATATTCGATGTCTTGGATGCGTTTTAGGAACAGAGCAGTTCCATTCGCCACCTTTAGTATCCACAGTGTATTCATCAAGGGAGTCTGCAATTTATCCACTGCATCAAGACGCTCCTCGGGAGACGTTTAAAAACTAATGACAACATTTCTTTCCTCGAAAGTGTTCTCATTATATGGAGTTCAATTTATTAGAACAAAACAACACACTTTATCTCAAAGACGGCAAAGTTTTAAATATCTCAGTTTCAATTTATCTATGGTTCGGTGAACGTATTAATTTACGTTTCAGAGTCAAACCAGACACGCATAAATATCTCATTTCTACAATTTCTCTATTCGGGGATAAGTTGTTAATAGGCTCAATTGTTAGAGCGAGATAATCTAGTATGTTCAACTAAGGACCCAAAGAATCCAGATCATACCCTCACCATTTTGTAAAATAATGTATCAATAAATGTGATGAGGATTTATTTGAGTATAGATATTGTTTTCAAGATCTGTAAGAAAATATTTGTATTCAAACTCACAGCTTTCATCGCTGTAATAATAAAAGTTGTAGTTGTTTCGTACTCATGTATTGACAACTCGTAATGGGTGATGTATACCTATTTTGGGGGCGCCACACAACCAGTCGCTCTAGAAAAAGTGGGCTTCCGATAAGGATTTCTCCTCATCAAAAGTAATTAGTGATCAAACCTCTCCTCGATGTAACTTTCTAGACATTGCCAATAATGCTATCTAATAATATTATTCAAATAATATAAATTATTGATATGATAATAGAAATAATGTGTCAGGACAATTATCAAAACAACAATAATATAAAATATCAACGCAACAATTATTGAATCAATAAAATAAAATATCAAATAAAGAATTATCGTAACAATTATCGAGTAGTGCCTTCATACGTAGAATCAATAATTCAAAATACCGTAATACCGCAGCTATCGCCAAGAACTACGCCAATTATCAGATTTTAACCACCGGTATTCCAACAAAGGTTAATCTGTGAATAACTACGCCATTATTTATAAAAACTCAAACTTGTCGCTTTCTTCATCCAACAATTATTCACATTATGGGGCCCACAAATAGTTGCACCGCCAGTATACTAATATTCTCCTATAGTAGTAATATTCCACGACCAAACTAATATTCCCTAACAACAATGAGTATTTTATAACCACTCATTATTTTGAAAAAAAAAATTATGATATCACCTTTAACTTTAAACTTTTATCAATTTAACCATTTACTAAATAATAATTATAAGAAAAATTGAATATTTTTATTTCATAAAATTTGGGGTCTTACAGAAACTATAGAGAGAGAAACTATAGATAGCAAAAAGAAGAGTATTCTGCTATTTTACTATTGAAATATTCAGTCTTCTACTAATGTAAGGGGTATTATTTCTTTCGTATTCATAAGGAATACTATTTTTCGTATTCATCCTTTAATATGTTGGAATAACCTATCTATGCGGATTACGTACAGCATGACAGGTGAAAATCCATTTGCAGTTTCGTATATTATTTCTTTTCTTATTCTTAAATCTAAACTTACTATGGTAAGTATTGCTTCTATAATCCCTGAAATTAGTGGAATATCCTTGAATTTTGTGCTTCATCCAGTATCGTTTCATTGGAATATTTATCTAAACTTTTTTATTAAATATCATTATTTTTCCAAGAGTACTATTCACGGGTTACTATTCACCCGGGTACTATTCACTCTAGTATTATTCACTCGGTGATTCGAGGTACTTTTTATGTTGGGGTTACTATTCACCCAGGTACTATTCACTCGAATATTATTCACTCGGGGAATCGGGGTACTTTTCATACCAGGATACTATTCACGGGTTACTATTCACTCGGGTATTCGGGGCATTTTTTATGCCGGGGTACTATTCACCCAAAAAAAATTTTTTGTCAAAATTATTTTTGATACATTGATATTATTATTGAATTTTACTCCACAAAGTAGTATCATGTTGACAATTTGGACATTATTGAATTCTGAATAAATTAAATTATAAATCTTTAAATTTTATTATTTGCTTTCATTTAATTGAATTCTTATATCATTGTCATCATCCTCATGCTTATATTGTGATGAAAGTCATCTTTGGCCTCAGTAGTATGCATAGATGGATCTGTTGATTGGTATGATTATGAATGGGATAATTCAAGATAATCACGACCAGTAATGTTACAAATGATAAAAGTCATCATCGGGTCGAGTGCATCGATGGACAAATTGTTAGCATGATCATCAGACGCCCCCAAATAGGTATACATCACCCATTCCGAGTTGTCAATACACGGTATGTAAACAACTACAACTTTATTATTACAACAAGAAATCGTGAGTTTGAATATAAATATTATCTTCTGATAATATCTATACTCAAATAAATCCTCAACACATTTATTGATACATTATTTTATAAAAATGGTGAGGACTACTAAACAACTCTCTCTAAACCTTCATTCCATACCCACTGCATTTCGCTATATTCTCGCCTCCCGAGAAGAAAAATGGAACAAAAGGAAAAGGGTGAGCTCAACTAGCCCAAGAAAAGAATATTATGACTAAGATAATATACAACAAATTATCATTAGTCTTCAACAGGAAAAATCTAATAGAATACAATAGACAACACGCTTTTAAATCAATATTCGCAATGAAATAATAATTCATTAGAAGAGTTAAGTAGAGAATGCAAACTACTATCTTCTATGTATGAATTTAAAAGTTCATCGCCTATCTTTATCCCCTCGTAACATCAATCAATATACATCTGAATCAAATATTCATCTTTGCACTACAGTGCCAAAGATATTCATCATTAATCATGTTCATCTAAACACTGCTCATCTTTGCACTACGGCCAAAGATATTCATCAAAATCATTCATCTTTGCACTACAAAAGCCAAAGATATTCAATAATATCATCATTTAAAACCGAGGATGATGAAAATATTTTTAAAGAAACGAATCCAAAGGAAACAAAATGACAAGGATTAAGGATTAAGGATTCGTACTTTGTTTTATCCATGTTCAAAAATACCTCAAAAATAATCATAGTGGTGTAAAATTCAAGAATGATCAAAATATGGATACAATCAAAGCTAGTATCCACAATAGATATTTTAGACGAAAAGGAAAATTTTCATTTTTCACGAATAGTGTCAGATTCGTGAATAAGACCGTGATATCGTGAATAAAGGTCGATACGTGAATCCTAACCTTTGCACGAAGATCACAGAGATAACAAATCCATCCGAACCAGATGGTATTGTTGTAACAAAATAAATAAGTCTCCTCTAAGCTCTTTGAAACTCTTCTCGCATTCTTCGCCCCAAACGAATTTTGTATCCTTCCGAGTTAGTCAAGTTAATCTGAGTAGCGATTCGAGAAAACCCTTCCACTAATCTCCGATAATAACCACCAGACCTAGAAAGTTACGTGACTTCGCCAATCGACTTTTGGCTGTTCCAACTTTGTATTGCTTCAATCTTCACCGTCCACGATACTCCATGTTTTGACACCACGTGCCCCAAGAAATGCTACTTCCTCTCGCCGTAACACGATTTCTTCAATTTGGCATATAGTTTGTTTTCACGAAGCCTTTGAGTACCAAATTTCAAATGGTGCTCATGATCTTCACGACTTTTGGAATATATGAAGATGTCATCAATAAAGACAACAACAAACCGATCCAAATATTCCTCAATACTTTGGCTTCATCATATCCATGAAAGTCGCAGGAGCATTAGTCAATCCAAAAGACATGACTAAGAATTCATAATGCCCGTCATCGAGTTCTAAAGGCGCCTTTAGAATATCCTCGCCTAATCTTCACCGATGATATCCGAATCTAAAATCGATTTTTGAAAAGAATTGTGCCCTCAGAATCGGGTCAAACAAGTCATCAATACGAGGTAGAGGATACCTATTCTCGATGGTGACATGGTTCAATTCCCGATAAATCAATACAAAGTCGATACTCCCGCCTTTTCTTCTTTACGAAATAAAATAGAGCACCCCAAGGAGATGTACTAGGATCGAATGAAACCGATGTCCAACAATTCCTCGTAGTTGGACCTTTAACTCCTCAAGTTCAATAGAGCCATTCGATATGAGGTTTTAGAAATGGGCTTTGTACCGTGTTCAAGATCAATAAAGAATTCAACTTCACGCTCGGGGTGAATTTGAAGTTCTTCGAAATACGCCGTGAAAGTCAATAACAATAGGAATATTATTCAAATTTGACGTGTCTTTATTCAAATCCATAACATGGGCTAAGAAATCTTGACATCCGCTTTTCAATAAACGAATAGCTTTTATGATTAGATATGATGGTGATTGATTTTAATGGTTTAGTTGCTTGAATTGCATAACAAAGTCAAGTTAGGAATATGAAAACTAACAACCTTACGAAAACAATCAATTTTGGCATGATGAGTAGTTAACCAATCAATCCCTAAAATCACATCAAAAGCAAGTATCTTTAAAGAGATAAGGTCAATGTAAGGTGATGGTGCCAACTCAATCAAACAAGATTTATAAACAAATGGATGTGATGAAAGTTTCTCCTAACGAGTTTCCACAGATAGGTCAAAGTCTAATCTCTCCGAGTTAAGTTTAAACGCTGAGCACAAGCAGGAGAGATAAATGAATGGATAAAGACCGTTATCAAGTAAGGTATAAACTTCGCAAGAATTTATAAATAGCTTACCCGTGATCACCTCGCTTTGGGTTCCTCGCATTTTGACCTACCACAACAAACGCCTTCCGGGAACCGCTGACTTTGACTTTTCGGGATATCTTTTGAGTCACCGTCCCCACGAAACTAGGTTTCGCTACCGCATACAATCTCGAGTGATATGTCATTCCTTTCCACAATTATAGCATACCTTGAACTGTTGTGGGATACTTTGACCGATATGTCCCTCTTTTCCGCATTTATAACATATACGACCGGTGGTCGTTTTCTCCCTTAGAACCCGGTTGTCGCCAAGACCGCTGCCTTCACATAATCGTTGTTAAATCTCCTTTTTAAAATCTCCTCCCGACTCGCTTTTTTTTTATTTTCACGTGGGCTATGATTACCACCGCGTAGTGGTTACCATTTTTGTCCGTCTCGCTTTTCTCCGCCCGTTATCATTATTCTGCTGACCGCTATCTCTCGGTACGATCCTCGTTATGGTCCCTCGGTTGAACATACTCGTTATCTCGCCTAACAATTGAGCCTGCAATAACAACATCCGAATAGAGAGAAAATTTATGAGAAATGAGATATCAGTAGTATGCCGTTTCAAACCTCTCGTAAACATTCGCCATACGCTCTTCATTCTCCACCAAATGAGGTGCAAACTCGATAACTCGCAAACTCGCTCTCGTCATCGAGACACCGCCATTTTGTTTTGTTCTAACTGATGAACTCCACTTCCTTCATATGACGAACACTTTCGTGAAAGTATTTGTCATTAAATAGTTTCAAACGCTCCCCAAGACATGCCGAAAGTGCGCCGGATGGGTACGCTTGATGCACTCCCACCAAGAGTCCGCCTCGCCACTAACATAAAGGTGGCGAATGGAACCTTCTGTTCCTCCGCATCCCAAGACATCGAATATCTCGATAATTTGCTTGACCCATGTTTCCGCCACGATCGGATCTGCTTTCCTTTAAATTCTCGTGGTCCCAACTCTTTGAATCGCTCAATGTGACAACCCATGAATTGCTATCATTTCTTCCTCAGATTTTGAACACGAGTCTCCTCGTCTGATTTTGCATGAACTCGCAAAAAGCTTCTAAACATCCCCTCGCTCATCATCCGCTTTCATTGGTGTTGTTCACAGGAGGAACATTGCCACTGTGCACGCTCTCCTCATCAAAAAAGACAGCATCTCCACTTGGGCCACATTTACTCCAATCATAATATTCTCAATGACATTCTCAACATCACATAAAAACAAGGGTTAATTAAGGAATCAATATATCACATAATTTCCTATATACTAACCAACTAACGAATAAGCTTAGTAGACACACTAGCGAAGGATTTACTCGCCTATCCTCCTAGTTCTATTCCCCATCTCCGCCAGAGATCATATCCTAAGCTCGATACCAACCGTGACGCCCCAAAATAGGTATACATCACCCATTCCGAGTTGTCAATACATGGTACGTAAACAACTACAATTTTATTATTACAACAAGAAATCGTGAGTTTGAATATAAATATTATCTTCTGATAATATCTATACTCAAATAAATCCTCATCACATTTATCGATACATTATTTTACAAAAATGGTGAGGACTACTAAACAACTCTCTGTAACCCTTCATTCCATACCCCACTTGCACTCACTATATTCTCGCCTCCCGAGAAGAAAAATGGAACAAAAGGAAAAGGGTGAGCTCAACTAGCCCAAGAAAAAGAATATTATGACTAAGATAATATACAACAAATTATCATTAGTCTTCAACAGGAAAAATCTAATAGAATACAATAGACAACAAGTTTTTAAATCAATATTCGCAATGAAATAATAATTCATTGTAAGAGTTAAGTAGAGAATGTAAACTACTATCTTCTATGTATGAATTTAAAAGTTCATCGCTCTATCTTTATCCCCGTAACATCAATCAATATACATCCTGAATCAAATATTCATCTTTGCACTACAGCCAAAAGATATTCATCATTGGTCATGTTCATCTAAACACCTGTTCATCTTTGCACTACGGGCCAAAGATATTCATCGAAATCATTCATCTTTTGCACTACAGCCAAAGATATTCAATAATATCATCATTTAAGACTGAGGATGATGAAAAATATTTTTAAAGAAAGGAATCCAGTGAAACAAAATGACAAGGATTAAGGATTAAGGATTCGTACTTTGTTTTATCCATGTTCAAAAATACCTCAAAAATAATTATAGTGGTGTAAAATTCAAGAATGATCAAAACATGGATACAATAAAAGCTAGTATCCACAATAGATATTTTAGATTTAAAAGGAAAATTTTCATTTTTCATGAATAAGTACAGATTCGTGAATAAGATCAGATATCGTGAATAAAGGCCAGATATGTGAATAAGAACTCACACCAAAAGTTCAAAATTGATAAAAACTTCAGATCAATATTTCAAAGATAATGATATTGAAGAAATAATATCATTACGAAAAATAATAATATCCCTTACCTCGAAAGACATTACTTCTAAATAAACACCTGGATATAAGCTATGACTTGAACTTGCATCAGATAGCAATACTCAAAGTATACTCAAAATACTCACAAGAATACGCCGATAATATAGAGAGAAAAACTTCAGCTTTGGTGTGATTTTTAATTCTAACCCAAGACCCTATTTATAGGAAATTGCTTAGAACACCAAAGCAGAAAATTTAATATAATAATATTATATATATTACAAATTCTCTACGCACACAAATCTGGTCCAAACTTCAGCCACACATGTGCCAAAAACAATTAAAATGTTTTTCTTAATAAAAATAATTAAAACTTCCAAAAATCAATTATTTCGGAGCTTCAGAACTTCAATAATTCATAATAAATAGCCCTTTGTCGAAAATTTAAATCTCGCGACTTTTTATAGAAAATTCAATTCTCTATAACTTTGCGTAAGAAATTTTTCCAAATTCCAAATGTAAATCGACCAAAAATCAACAAACCTACGATTTTACAAGCTATAATCAAATTTCTATTAATAATTGTGGTCCACCAACACACAAAATATGTGTTAAACATTTATTGTCACAAAAATACTCTTCCTACTCATATACTCATATATCCCACATTCATTATAAAAATATCACCGTTAATATATTATTAAAATAATATATTTAAATGAATTATTTTATCGTAAAAAGATAAAATATTAATTTTCAACAATTGTCACATTAAAAATTTTCTCCATCTATATCCACATAAAATCAATATTTTCCTCATCATATAAATCAATAATTAATTATTCACAAATAATATTACAGAATCACAAGATCGCAACCGGCCGCTCCTGTGAAAGCAGGGCTTTCCAATAAGAATTTCTCCTTACTCTGGCAAGCAATTAGGTGACCAAACCTCTCCTTAGATGTAACTTTCTAGACATTGCCAATAATGTTATCTAATAATATTATTCAGATAATATGAATTATTGCATCGATAATGAAAAATACTTGTAAATGACAATTATCAAACAACAACAATATAAAATATCAACGCAAAGAATTATTAAATCAATAAAATACTCGAATAAGAATTACCGTAACCATTATTAAGTAGGTCTTCACGTAAGAATCAATAATTGGTGCAATACCGTGAAGCTACCGTGTTTTAACCAATTTAGTATTTTAACAAAGATTAATTGTAATAACTACGCCAATTATTTTTAAACCATTTATATTTGCTGCTTTCTTCATCCAATCGCTTTCCGCATGGGGCCCATAAAATATCGCTACCGTCAGTATTTAATATTCCTGACATGCCAAGAATATTCCACGACCAAACGAATATTCCCCACAACAATGAATATTTTATAACCACTTGCTTATTTTGAAATATTTCATGATTTTACCCATAAACTATTCACATTAATCAAATCAACCCTTACTATTTCAAAATAATAAATAGAAAATTAAATTTCATTAATAATAAGTTGGGGTCTTACATTAAGCAGCTATAAAATCTTCATAAATATTATAACTCATTCAATCACTCATTAAACTCTTTTAATGAATATATTTATTTTATTTAACTTTGTAATATATTATTTTGTATAAAATACAACAATCCCCACATATTACAAAAGTAAAAATAAAATAATTTGAGTAAGAAAATTAAGAATGCAGTGCGTTAACACTGGTGTCTTTTGGACTATGAACCAATGTATAGAGTGAATAGGACTTGATTCACAGGAATTTGGTGAAATAAAAATTTCTATGAACCTTCTTCCTTATTATGAATCAGTAATCATATTACTCACACTACAAACTCTAATTAGAAGTTGTTCTACGCGATTTGGCACATTTTGGCCTCAAGGCCATTCCCTGAATTCATGAGTGCTCTAGAAAACCTGCCTTTGTTTTCATAAGAGGCACCTCACCTCTACACTCATATAGTGTTTCCATCAAATGTGTTCTACAGCTTAAACACATCACCTAACAGACTATAGAAAACATTAAGAGTATATAACTCAACCTCTAACACCGTAGAATTACACTATCCTACACCATGTGGATGAACTCAAATATTTATAAATGGATAGTGTCTCAACCAATCAACCAACGACTTGTTGTTACCCATACGAACCTACTTCCGGGATTACCATTCATATAGGTCAAGTTACCATCATCAATTGATTTCTGTAATGTATGTAGTCCCATCCCCCTCGATGTATTGCTCACTAGCCTTTATTAGTGGCATCACGAGGATCCGCAAGATTTAACTCTAACAAAATTAAGGGATATAATCCCATCACATCACAAATTGCCTCACAATATTATGCCTTAGGTGATATGCTTCATACTTGCCATTATAGCTCTTATTCTTAGCTCTACCTATTGTAGCTTGGCAATCACAATGTAGAGACACAGATGGAATTGGTCTCATCCACAAAAGAATATTTTTTAAAAAAAATATTTCTGAGCCACTCTGCTTCAGAACCTACCTTCTCTAAGGCAATAAACTCAGACTCCATAAGTAGAGCTTTAGCTATACAAGTCTGCTTAGAAGACTTCAAGAAACCGCCCTCCTCTTAAGGTAAATATGTAGCCACTGTGGATTTGATTTCATCCTCGAATCGTAGATCCAAATTGGCATCACTATAGCCCTCAAGAGTCGCGAGAATTACAAAGAGAATACAAGCCAAATCCAATAGTACCTCGCAGATACTTGAGTATTCTACATAAAGCAGTCCAATGATCCTTATTAGGATTATGAGTGTATCTACTGAGTATATTAATTACATATTAGCAGTTTTAGAACTAATTTTCCTCTTTTTTTAGGGATAGGTAACATTACCTTAGCAAGACACCCCCACACTTTAAGGTATTTCAAGTTAGGTAAATGATTTTCCCAAAGCTCAAAAGGTGTTTTTCCAGTCTTTACTAACAGGTAATTTTATATACACATTATACACGTACGAGTATTCAAACTTGACTATTCATATTGAGAATTGAAATTTTAAACTTTGCATGCAAATATTCATGCAATGTATATCATCACGTCCCTTTAAATTTAGGAGAATTAGTAGTAGTACAATCTTGCAAAATCTAATAGCTTAAAAATTATATAATCACGTCCATGAGCTTGGTTATTGCACCATACCATCAAAACAAGCATTCTAGCACAGACAAATGTTTACTGGATTTGGAAAATTTATTAGAGTTACCCATCACTAGAAATGTTAAACTTTTTTATTTTATTTTTTTATTTTTTAACCAAATATGATATTTCTCTTTCAAAGTTTTTATACTTGTTTTATTAACCCTCATGTGTACATATACAATGTCAAAATAACCTGATTGCAAATGAAATGCAACCTTAACAAAACATGAAACATCACCAACTAAACTCTATTTATCCTCAAGTGAATTTTTACCATACGATGTCAACTTGAAACATAAATCTTGGAGTTCGCATGAGTTCGTAAAACATGACAAAAGGTTACTTTAAGAGGCTTAAGATTCGTGGATTAGCAAAGATATCGTTACAAACCCATATGCCCATATCCATCTTATGTTTGAGGCGCTTAGTTACATGTTACCAAGGATTCCAACTACACACATAAAAGCCATTATTTGACTACTTTTCTTCTCCGATCTCCAATATCAAAATTGTATCAAATATTTGACACGACGTCACAAAGATAAATCAACTGTACGTAATTGCTAAGTGTAAATTCTCTTTTCTACTAAGAGTCACGAAGTCATAACACTTGGTAGTTCAAAGTATGTCTCTTCATATGTATACATAGAAATGTAGCTAGAATTATACCACAACATCCATGCACTTAATTTACCCCGAATTTAAATGCAAGTAAATCTCTGATGTCAGGTCAATCTTGATGTCTATTTGCCAAATTAGTAAAAATATAGAAATTGGTCCTCTCATGTTAATGTGGATTCACTTATTATGTTTATTTGTTTGTTTTACAAAACTCGCCAATCGGTAAAGATCCCCATCAATAAGAACAAAATTGGCACTCTTGTACTTGATCTTTTTTGCCAACATCTTGTCTGAAGGAAGGACGCCATCTGCCAAATACTCGATGTAGGGAGTCATCCAGCAGTTAGATCGCTCGATACACATCACCACTTCGTGCTGAACACTCGGCTGCTGCAAAACTTCCAAATAAACCGATCCGTTGAAAACATCTCGCATCCGCAGCGCCGCCTTCGATAGTGGCATCTAAGAATGGAATTGTCGTTACGCCTATGCCCTAAAACTCATACTGAAGCGAAATATCAAGCTCTGGTCTTTTAATTCGCCAGATACTTGATCATCCCGTCCCACGAGCTTCATAATCTCCCGACAAATTGCTTAACGACCAACCGAGAATCACTATAAATGATCGCCGGACTTCTGACTCTTTGCCAATCGGACACCGCTAACATTGCTTCATACTCGGCCGTTGTTCGTCGCTTTAAACCCGAATCGATGGCTCATTGAACTTTGAATCCTCTGACTCATCAAAATAATTCCTCGCCCCACTAATGGTCGTTATCAGAGATCCATCTGCATACGTCCCAAACATTCTCGACCTCGGCAAGAATCAAGAATCGTTTGATCGACGAATCACCTTTCTAAAGAACTCAGATTCGCTTTGGCGAATGAACATTTCACCATAAAATCGGCCAAGGCTTGACCCTTGATAGCGGTTCGGGGATGGTATTCAATGAAAAATTGGGACAACTCCATAGTCCATGCTGTTAGTCTGCTTGAAACCTCTGGTTTGCCCATCACCTTCTTCAATGGTCGATCCGTAGACGATCAGAGTTCGACCTTTTGAAAAATATTGCAAGCTTTCTACTAGCAATTATTAAAGCAAAGGCAAATTTCTCAATATTCGGGTACCTGGTTTCAGCATCTCATAGGACGTGGCTGACATAATAGACCGGATGCTACTTCCCACTGATCTCCCGAACCAATACTGCTCCAACCGCCAACGAACTTGCTGCAAGGTATAAACATAAGGTCTCTGCTGGGGCAGGCTTCACCAATAAAGGAGCAGAAGACAGATATGTCTTTATGCCTTGGAAGGCGTCTTCACACTCGGAAGTCCACTGGAACGTCTTTGAATTCTTCGGCCCCTTCAATGTGTCAAAGAAAGGAAGACATCTCTCCGTAGATTTGGCAACGAACCTCCTTAAAGCCGCATCCTACCAATGACGCCGGACGCCTTTGAACGATCGAGGAGTCTTCATATCAAGAATGGCTCGGATCTTCTCCGGGTTGGCCTCGATGCCCTCTCGACTGACGGATAACCCGAAACTTTCCCCGCACTAAGGTAGAAAGTACATTTGGCGGATTGAGCCTCGCTTAACGATAACGATACCGAAAGCATTCCTCCGTGATCGTCCAAATGCTTCAATCAGATACTCTTCACGATCATGTCATCTACATAAACCTCCATGTTCTCCCCAAATGCTCGTCAAGATGAAGTTCATCATTCTCCGGTAGGTGGCTCCAAAGATTTATGAGGCCAAAAGTCATCTTTTTATAGCATACACCGAATCTGTGTGTAATGAATGCTGTCTTTGGAATGTCCTCTTTGCACATGGATATTTGATGATAACCTGAAAAAGCATCCATAAAGCTTAGTAATACATACCCCGAAGTGGCATCGATGAGCTGATCGATATGGGGCAGAGGATAAAAGTCCTTCAGACAAGCTTTATTGAGATCGGTGTAGTCGATGCAAACCCGCCATTTTCCATTTTGCTTCTGCACCAACACCACATTCGCTATCCACTCTGGGTAATCAATTTCATAGATGAAGTCAGCGGCTAGCAGCTTTGCAATCTCTTCATCAATGATCTTCTGTTGTTCTGGAGCAAAAATCCGCCTTTTCTGACGAACTGGCTTCTTCGAAGGATCTACCTCTAGTTTATGCTCTGCTACCTTTCGGCTAACTCCCGGCATGTCCTGTGGTTCCCATGCAAAAATATCCGCATAAGCAGTAGTAAGAGTTCCATAAGGTTTGTCCAAGAGGTTCTCGTAGACCCAACCAATCCTCACCGCTTTTTTCCGGGTTTTCACGACCAACTCAATCTCCTCCGTCCCCTCGCAGGATTACCAACGGCTCGAGCCGCTTCTCGTTGAAGGGTTCGATCTCAATTGCTATCGTTTTTTTCTCTTTCATCGACCCTATTCCCATTTAAATAACAAAGATTCCGATAACATCGCTTGCCAGATCTAAGTCCCCCGCCACCTCCTCCTACCCATGCGCCCGGGGAATTTGATTTTGAAATGAGGGATGGAGGTCACATTTTGGAGAGCAATCAATGTAGGCCTTCCCAATATGGCGTTGTAAGACGAATCTACATGCACAACATAGAATTTACACGTTATTTCTACCGCCGAGGTATCGTGTCAAGATAACTGGAGTTCAATAAAGGCTCGCAACTTTGATCGGATCGTCATTAAACCGTATAGAGGAGCCTCCCCCCCGACCTCTATTTTTTGCCCATCAAGATGCATCCTCTGATAAGCATGGGCATACAGAATATCCATTGAAGACCCGTTGTCTATCATCATGCGTTTCACATCCACCGAGCCCACTTGTGTCGTGATCACCAATGCCCCTTCATGTGGCTCGATGGGCTCCGAAGGATAATCTGCATCTGTAAATGATATGACGGTTCCTGGGAATGGTCTGTCAATCTTCAGGAGAGCATCTGTCACAGACATGATCGAATCAAGATAAGACTTTCTCTTCTTCCCTACCAACTTCCCTACAGATCCATCGGTTATTACATCGATGACGTGCCTTGGCGGTGGTACTGGAGTATTTTGGATGGATGGAACCATTTGAACCGTCTGTTCAACAAGACGGTTGATAGTCCGCTTGATCTTGTTGGTCCTTCTCGCCACGCATCGAACTAACAAGCCGCCAATCTTCTTCTCCACGAAATCCTTTAAATTGCAACACTCTATTAGTGTCATGGGCCAATGATTGATGATAGCCACAATATTTACGAGTCAGCCTTGTCTCGTCCTATAATTATCACGAGGTGGCTCAAGAAAGGTTGGTTTCGATCCGGTCCAAAATCATCGACCTATCTGTGTTCGGGCCAGTGTAGACCTTATTAACCTTCTAAGCGTAAATGGTGGATGATTGCTTCCTTGCCGCCATGAGTTATCAGATTTCTTCGAATCGCCTCCGACCGATCATTATACCCCCCATTCTCCTCCTCGATCAACTTCGCCTGGGAACTTCTATCTCCTTTAATTGGTCCGAAGAAGATGCTTCAAGTCGCTTCATAGCCTCTTCTACAACAATATAGCCTTCGCCTTGTCAAAGGCTTCGCCAGCTTTTCGGTGGTGGAACATCAACTTCTTCACCAACTTCTGACTTCACCAGATCTAACCTGCTTCGAACAAACCTACTACTTGGAGAGATCATTAAGGCTCGGACACCGACCAACCGCTTCTCTGAACCTCTTTACATACTACGCTTAAAGATTCATTTTGGTGAATCACGGATCGTCTTCAAGAACCCGTAAGCTTTCCCTTCTTCTTGCTTGCTCCCAAAACATGTATGGAACTTATCACAAAGCTCGGTCCAAGAGGATATCGAATCCGATGGTAAGGTCCCCATCCACTGTCTCACATCTTTTCTCAACACATGACAAAAGTGTGGCACTTCGCAAAAGATCGCTGAAGTCATAATAGTCCATCAGCCGGTCGAACGCCTGACTATGGTCATAAGGATCTCCGGACCCATCGTAACTCTCCATACGAGGCAACTTTTTGGTGATATCTGCCTTCTCCTTGAGAATATTTGAGGAAAAAGGAGATGCCTTCTTTCCCGGAGTGTCCTTCACCTGTTGGACCTCATCCAGCTGCTTTCGGAGCTCTTTCAACTCCTTCACCAGAAAATCAACACCTTCGGGTCACGAGGAGACCTCTCTCTCCTGAACGACATTCGGCCTTTGAGTGGATCGACCTCTTCCTGCCGATCCCATCGCCCTTGTGGGACTTCTTGATCTACTCGGACGTGTAATTCTATCCTCATGATGAGAATGGTCATGCTGGTACTCTCTTCTTCTGGTTTCTGGCACGATCTCCCTCGACCTGCTTCTTCGTCTGTCGTCATCGCGATGCTGGGAACCAATGACCATCAGTGCCTTCTTCGAGGCCACGAGAGTTCTGCTCCTCGATCTCCTCCCATCGCGAACGATCTCTGCATTACACGTATGTAATGCTCCGGTTCCTTACTCTCTCGCCGTGGCATCTCCTTATGCTTACTCCGCTTTTCGGACTGAACATGGCTAGATGCTTCGTCCCTTAACTCCGCCACCCGAATCATCTGCTTTGGCTATATCTTCTCTCTGCTTTTAACAGTAACCTCCAAGGCTTTATCTCGCTTGCCTCGCCATCCTCGCCAATTTGGCGCCTCCTCCTCGACCACTTCGACGATGAGTCTTGGTGGTGTGAGCCTTCCGCCCGCCCTCGACCGATGATCACGCCTTATCAACATTGAAAACCAACTTTCGTCTGGGCCCCACCACGGATCTTCTGGACGGAGATCTCCGAATTACGCTTAGATGCCGTGTTCGTGAGCACTTTTAGAAGGACCTGCACGATCCTTACTCAAACACAAGGCGTTGATGAGCTAATGTACCCATCGCCTTCCCTTCAGTGTACCATCCCTACTCCTCATCATCTTCCAAGTAGGTTAAACAATCAGTGATTGAAAATTTCAACGACACTAGAACTCGCCCTCCTTCTAGCCGCCAATGTTAACGCCAAGATCTTCTCGCCACGCGTCCCAATCACGTAAGACGCCTCGATCCCGTGACAAGAAACACGATAAACACCACAAGCTTGATGGTACATTCCGGTCGGGATAAATTTCGCGCGCGAGAGTCGATATACGTGTTCACAAGGTTAATAATGGAGGATGTAATGTCTGTGTATTGAGAGAGATAATAATTCTAGGTTGTGTGTATGTGATTATGAATGAGAATGTGTATGAGAACGCACTTTTGTGAAGACTTCCTTGCAGGGTTATACTTTCTTTCGCTTCGGATTATCGTACTACCCCACTCATCATCTGACACGTTTTGATCTCGATGGGTCCCGCCGAATCGCATGTAGTCTATCTACTATTTTTGGTCATCGCTTTCTACCACCACCAGCTTATAATCCCATCCACATTAATGTACGATGCGCTTCTAGCCAACCGTCACGCTTTTTCATCATTACAAGTCAAAATAATAGATATTAAAATATCTGATGGGTTAGTCCAGTGAACCGACCCGATTCCATGAGGTTAAATAGCCCAATGACTTTTAAGGTTCAATAATAGAGGCCCAATAAATTAATTAAATGAGCAAGCCCAATTTACTCGGTCCAGTGAAGAGAAATATCATGACCCAACATTATATAATACAATGACCGAAAAATCGTTTAACCCGTAAAAGCAAAGGGTTTAATGCCCATACCCTTGCACTTTGCAGAGTGGATTAACTCTCAACTCCGATGGGATCCTTGGTCTACTCGCTTCGGACTTGCCTGCAGAAGGTCTGGATTTGAGTGATATTCCCCCAGCTGAAGATTAATGAAGACATCTTTTTTATTATTCCTACCCTCTCCCCCGCCGGGTTTATCAGCAAAGTTTTTGTATCTGACTCCAACCCCTTCAGAATGTAATACGGGTCGGTTCTAATGGGTTCAGACTGAAAACCCAAGGTTTAAGGTTCTTTCAGCGGTAGATTTGAAAAACCCCAAACGAAAAACTTCAACTTCCGTTGCTTGCAGCTCCGAGAATTATCCAGCTTTAATTATTTATCACTCTGGACTGATACATAGTTACGTACCACCCATACCCAGTTTTTCTCGGAAGTGATGCATAGGAAACGAAAGTTCAATATATTATCCATGTGGGTTCTTCCTGTAAGGTTAATTTCTAGTCAAAATTTTGTCAAATATAATTTATTAATTCGATTTAATTCCATCTCTGCTGTTGCTCAGTTGCGTTCAGATTTTCCAGACTCGGGTTGTGATGAGCATACTGTATTATATTCCCAAAAGAAAATTAATCTAGATAATCAACTTTTGTATGATACATCTAAAGTTAAACTTGAACTCGCTTGCATTGTCATTTTTCAACTAATTGAAAGAAGATGGATATAGACACAACGTACACACTTATATGGCTATTATTAGGATACTTTGCTATTGGGGCATGGATAGAAAATTGGATTATGTTCTGTTGGAGGTTATAGAGTCAAAAATTGAGCATTTGGGTTTTGGAATTTCGGATTTGTTTGATGCGTTACTGGAGGGGCTTATAGCTGAGGTGCCAAATTCGTTGGTTCGAGCACTTGATGCATTGGTTAAGGTCTATGCTATTATGGGGAGGTTTGATGAAGCCACTGATACTTTATTCAAAACAACAAGGCGTGGATTTTTACCAAACATTTTGACTTGTAATTTTCTTATGAATCGGATGATCGAGTGTGGCAAAGTGGATATGCCTGTGGATATTTATCAACAATTGAAGAGTCTTGGGTTGAGCCCTAATGTCTATACATATGGGATTGATATTAAAACTCTTTGTTGAAAGGGTAGTTTGGAAGATCGCCTTTGGTATGTTTCAGGCGATGGAGGAAGATGGTGTGACCCCTAATGCTTTTACTTACTCAATTTATATAGAAGGTCTTTGTTCGCGTGGAAGGTCAGATTTAGGATATGAGGTGCTACAGGTGTGGAGAAGAGCCAAGGTCCCTATTGATGTGTTTGCATACTCTGTTGTAATTCGTGGGCTTGTTCGTGACATGAAGATGAAAGAAGCTGAGGATGTCTTGCTTGATATGGAGGAAGCAGGGATTGCCCCTGATGCATATTGTTATGGGGCCTTGATTCAAGGGTATTGTAAGGTGGGGAATATTCTCAAATCCCTGGCACTTCATGATGAAATGTCTACAAAGGGTATCAAGACTAATTGTGTTATTCTCAGCTCAGTTTTTCAATGCTTGTGCCGGATGGGCTTGGCTTCGGAAGTGGTGCACCAATTCATGAACTTTAAGGACATGGGAATTTCCCCTAGATGAGATTGTTTATAATATTGTGATTGATTCTCTGTGCAAACTAGGGAAGTTAGAAGAAGCCATGAAGTTGTTTGATGAGATGAAGAAAAAGAAGATGGTCCCAGATGTTGTTAACTATACAACTCTGATCAGTAGTTACTTCTTTCATGGACAACCAGTTGAAGCCTTTGATCTTTTTGTGGAAATGACGAAAAAGGGCATAAAACCTGATATTGGTACTTACAATGTGCTTGCTGATGGGTTTTCAAGAAACGGACTTGCACGAGAGGCACGTGATCTTTTAAATTATATGAAAGCTCAGGGTTTGGAACCTACCACTGTTACACACAACATGATCATTCAAGGCTTATGCATGGGAGGAAAGGTGATGGAAGCTGAATTGTTTTTTGGCAGTTTAGAATACAAGGGGTTAGATAATTATTCTGCAATGGTAAATGGGTACTGTGAAGCAAAAAAGACAAGAGATGCACATGAGCTTTTTGTTAGGTTGTCCAAGCAAGGAATTTTAGTTAAAAGGGATTCTTGCCTCACACTTCTCAGTAAACTTTGTACAGAAGGTGCATTTGACGATGCTCTTATGCTATTTAAGACTATGTTGGTTTCAGATTGTGGCCCTTGTCAGATAATGTGCAACAAACTTATTGCTGCGTTTTGTCATGCTGGAGAAATGAGAGACACACAATGGGTATTTGATAATATGGTCTGGAGAGGTTTAACCCCTGACGTTATTGCCTACACAATCATGTTGAATGGTTATTGCAGGTTAAATTGCTTGAAGCAGGCCTGCAATCTTTTTAATGATATGAAGCGAAGGGGAATCAAACCTGATGTCATCACTTACACAATTTGATTAATGGGCATTCTAAAATTAACTTAGAAAAGGCTATAGAATTATATAGCGAAGATGGATACAAGGGAGAAACTGATGGTGCTTTGACTTTTTGGAGAGAAATGGAGGAGATGGGATTAAATCCTGATGTTAAATGTTACACTGCTTTGATCGATAATCATTGCAACTCAAACAACCTTCAAGAGGCTATTTGCCTCCTTGGTGAAATGATTGATAGAGGTCTGGAACCAGATAATGTGACTTACACAGCTCTAATAAGTGGCTACTTTCGTTGGGGTGAGATAGAAAGGGCTGTAAACCTTGTTATTGAGATGTCAGTCAAGGAGATAGAACGAGATACCCGTACAAAGTTGGTCTTACACCATTGTATTTTGAAGGCTAAGAAAGTGCAATACCGGCGTTAAGGACTTTGATGATTCGTACAGGTGAGATGAATATAAAAACTGTACCATTTAACATAACTTGTCAATTGTTTGTATGAGATTTGCTTTTCTTATAATCGTTCTGTCATTTATAAGTGTGTTGAGTCCATCCTTTAGGCGGTCTTCAATAAAGATAATAATTACAAAATGTGAGTTTGGGTTATGGTCCATCAGGCGTTGAAGCTCGTGTTTTATTGTTTTTGACTATTATGCTTGGATGTGGACATGGCATGCTGCTTTTTACATGTAACTCCTGTATTAGGCATAAAAATTTCAAATAAGAAATAGGGCATTGCTATGCTTTTGTGTGCATTTAAACATACTATAAAAGCCTGCATGGACTTTAAGTTTGTGTGCATATACAGAATAAATTTAGAGACTTCATTAATCAAAACAATAATTTCTTATGTAGAAAAGGAAATTGTATTGGTTGAAGTGAGGGAAAAAATCTAGGGAAGCCGAGGAGTTCACCTGATCATGAACAAGTGGAAACGTAGTCAAAACAAGGCACTTATCATAATGCAGCCCTCCAATCCTTACTGAAGCGCATTAAACTTGTTCTTATACATATATTTGATTCATTTGAAATACCGTTGGAACCCATTTAAGTTATTTGTCAACGAGTGTTTTATTATTTATCACCTGTCAAAAAATCACCGGCTTTCAAGGTAATCTTCTTCCCATTTCGTATCCTCCTCCTTCTCCTACCGTTACTCTCTTATACGTCTAAATTCCCAAAACCCTAAAATTTGTGCAAAATCTTGTGAGTTTTGGTTGAAATTCTTGTTTTGGGTGAAAAATCTATGACTAAATCAAGGATTCTGCAATGACTAATGACTAGTTGTGCAAGTAATTTATGTTTCTGTTGTCTCCTACGTTGTTGGAAATGGAGGAGTCATTTATTAGATCTGTATTTGACTTTGCAAGTATCATTTCTCTGTATCTTTGTTTCTGCAGCTGGCCTAAATTGTGTCAAATTTGCACACATCATTCACATTCTCCAGTATTCTGTAATAAAAAGCCTATTCAAATTCTCCAGTATCTTTCTTTCTCTTACTTCCTTTCAGAAAAAGTGAAAAGGAAGATATTATATATTTCCTGGTTCTGTAAATGAATTTGACACAGTATAGTTGAGCTGGATTACGAGTAATCAGTTAGATTATTATTCACATAATCAGTTGGATTTCCTTTCTTTATAATGATCGTATGGTTTTAACAACTGTTTATATGGTTGTGGGTGTTTTGAAATTTTATATTCCAAGGAAACATAAAATTGTCTTCCAATCTCTTTGCAAACAGAGGAACAATTGTGGACCTGTTGAAAGCTTTATTGATCAATCTCAATTCGTAAGGAATGGCTCTGCTCAAGAGGGAAATATTGCTGTCACCCCAGCAGTACTCACTAATGCACAGAACTCGATAGATTCTGACTTTAGCGGTGAAGCTGCATACAAAGCAACAGATCACGGGGCAGCAACCCAAACAATTCCCCTTAATATACCATTGCCAACAAGTTTGTTCGAAGGTGTGACAACTGAACCTCCTCAGGGATCTTTTCCTGATGCTGAGCACTTGGCTTCCCAGTCACATTCCCCACTTTGGCATGCTAGGCCATGCACAGCTGAATGTGCTGCTCCAAGCTATACTGCAAATGAGCCAGTAGAGCCGAAAATTGAAAATGGAGGAGATATCTCGAGTGCCTGCTCCCAAGGGTGAGCATCTTCACTAAAGTTTTAGATAGTTGTTTCTACATTGTTGTAGTATCGGATGGATAATCATTTGTCTGTATTCTTACATAATTAGTGCGGAACTATTGTCTGTCACTTGGTGCAAAAACTATACATTTCTCATAAGTCATATACTGATATTTATAAGTCATATACATGATCCAGGATATCCAATTGAGTTAGTTATGTTTGAGTAGTGCCTTAGTGTGTTTGTACCATTGTCAATTAGATGTTCGGAGGTTGGGACATCCTCTATTATCTAAAATTTACAAATGGATGCATCCTATGCTTTTTATGTCAAAACTTAGTTTAACAATGGCATTCATGTTTAGACTGTTTAGTATTGTAGTGACTGAATATTGGATTTAGTACATGTTGCTATACGGAGTAGTAAGCTGTCGAGTTCTAGTACTGAATAATGATCTGAATTTTTTCAAGTTAAGACTTAATATAGGGAGGCAAATTTCAATTCAGGTTTAGACAGAATACAGACTTGCATTTTCTGCTATTTTGACCATAAGTCAACATTTCTTGAATTAACATTTTAAGTGGTTATTTGATCGTTTCACAACTTAGTTTGTAGCTTGATTGCTTGTCAATTTCGTGCCTTTCTTTATGTTAGCAACTATCTTTAGGCTCCTGTTTTTGAGGCATTGATTTCATGCTTCAAGTTTCATTTTATGGTGGTACTGACTCAATTTAGTGCTAAACAGGTTGTTGAATGCCCTAACTCACGCACTGGAATCTTCTGGAGTGGATTTGTCACAGACTAGCATCTCGGTGCAACTTGATATTGGGAAGCTTACTAATACTGGAATGACATCTATGCCTTTCGGTACAAAGGTCTATATTAGTTATTTTTCATGTTCAAGTTGGTGTATTCTTCGCTAGATGTTACTTGCCACTTTTATACTATTAACTTCTAATAGTTTTATGCGGTTTATTTTAAGCTGATTATTTCGTTGCATTACTAGTGGGAGAGGGTGAGCACACTAGTGGAAAAGAATAATGGAAACAAATGCATGTATGCATTATAAAAATTTGCAAGTCATTTTTGATGAATTATGAAGAAATTCTGAGATATCTATTACTTGGTTAATTTTAACCTTCTGAAATTGTTGTAAGAATAATATATAGAACAAAGGCAATACTAATGCTTTAAGGAAGATGTCCTTGTTTTTGAACACTTTAAGTGGGTTTCTAGTTTCTACCCGTTCCTTTTAGGCTATGTATATACCGGAAATGTATGTGAACTGCGAAAGCTTTGTTAGAGATTATATAGACTAGTCTCAGTGATACACGCGCTGCGTGTACAATTACCGTAAGAATATAATAGGAGTTTTATCCAACTTTGGGGATAGAATAAAAAAGTTTATAATTTTGGAAAGACAACATTGTAGTAAAGCCAAACTTGTAGGTACAAAAAGGGAAGGAAATTTGTGACAAATTTTCCAGTATTCTGTAATAAAAAGCCTATTCTCCAGTATCAAAATTTTCCCATGCGAGAGTGGGTTGTCACAAAGTTAGGTTGTGTGACCCCTTGGTTATGCTTGGGAAAAGAGTCATGCCCTTGGTGGGTAATTTAACCTTTTTTGTCAGATTGATAGCTTTAACTAAACTCATCTAAATTATTACTAATGAAATGATTTTATCAAAAATGTCTTTTTACCTAGTGAAATTTTTTGCTTTGATTGCAGACAACCATGAAAATTAGTTTAACAAGAATGACAGTGAGGCATGTTATTAGTGGTGTATGATTTTTGTACTTGTCCAGCTTTGCGGATCCTTGTTACAAAGGAATGAACTGAAGCTTGGATATCAAGCAATGGATCATAATCGGAACTCCAACAAGAGAAACCAAGTTTATTAATATGGTCCTGCATCAGGTTTATCCTCCTGTACTAACTGAATTACGCCGAGTTGCTTGGCATATTGTGTAAGAAAATGTGCTGTACAATCAAAAAGTATCATAAGATGATTTATATTTTCAGATTATCTAGTGATGTGTACAAACTCAAGACTCGTTCCATGCTTGATATAATGGAAGAATAATGCTAAAGATACAAACTATTCTACAAATATTTTACAAACTGCTGATGTGTCATACTCCATCTCAGCATATTGTGTGGGGCTGAAGACTATATTGAAACAATTTGTTGATCAATATGAGTTTGTAAAATGTTTATAAAATAGTTTGTGTTTGTAGCATTACTCATAACGAAATATGATAGTGTTGTTGTTACTTTGTTCTTGTTTATTTGGTTAAGAGCATGTTCGGCAGCCAAATATTTGGAGATGACTTATTTTTTTTTTTTGACTTGCAAGTCATTTTTGATAAGTAACAAATTTTGACTTATTAAAAAATGACTTATAAGTCATTTTAAAATAAGCAAGTTTGATCAAATATAAAGATTATTTTGTCTTTATTTTAATAGTGTTTAATTATATCTTATTTTAACTTATAAGTTATTTTAGTCAAATATATTTATGCTTTTATTTTAATTTAATTTTTGACTTATAAGTCAAAAGGGTGTAAACACTTTTATTTATAAATTATCACTTAATATAACTTATAAGTCATTTTTAATTTTAATTTATAAGTCATTCCCGAAAATACAAGTGTATGAGAATACACTTTAGATGACATTTTAATATTTTATAGCGAAAATACCAATGTATGAGAATGTACCTTAGATGACATTTTATAGTAGTACGATTTCCTATTATCCATGCACAAGAAAAAAAAAAATATGTTGCTCTTGTACAAAAACTCATTATTTTAATGAAAATATTTTTCAAAAATTTATTTTGATAAAAACAAGAATTATATTGTATTTCTCCGTTCTAGGATAAAGTTTGACTTTCAAAGAATTAAAATCAATTTGAAATATTTTTAACAAAGTTGATGTGATTTATTTAATTTTTGAAAAACAATAAGTCCTATAATTAGCAATATTATTCAAATAAGTACTTATAATTTTTATAATTGTATTATTGAAAGTTAAAATCCGAAAATATCTTTAACAGAAAGGGAAAAGAAAAAAGAAGGTGCGCATGCTTGTCACGTGACATGGATGTTCAAATCCCATTTGTGTATTTTTACGGAAAGAAAGGAAGAAAGAGACGGATAAGGTTTTCATCAGTGACGACTGAGGGGATGTCTTCTTCTTTAGCTTCTCTATCCATTCTTCCAAGGGCTTCATTGGCGTATTCCCAACAGCAGCAGCAGCTTTTCTTCCTCCATCCCAAATTGGTGTCCATAAGGCCGAAATACCACCAGTCTCTAATTGTTGAAGCTAAGGCCAGAACCAGGCAAGACAACCGAATCGCTCGCCATTCTCGTCTCCGCAAAAAGGTTTTATTTTTAAAAAATATAGTCTTTTATTATCTCTTCTTCGACTTACCTTCCCCAAGCTGATGCAATCATAGTCGTGTTTATGAATTCGGTAAGAGTTTTTATAATCACAGGAAAAGAACTGAAAAGGTATAATAATGTGCACCTATTTTTATTATTTGAATTGGGTAAGTTACTAACTGGAATAATTTTGATTTGCACTGCTATTTTTTGGCAGTAGAATTCTGCATTTCAAATTACATATGCCAAAAGTGCAGCATCTGGATGGGCTATGCTTGTATGTTAAATTTGAGAGTATTTGAGGAACTCTTATCTGTTAGCTTACCCCGTTTCTACTTGGAATCTCGTAAAGGTTGATGGTATCAGATTTCCTTGTTAAGGGGTGGATCCATATAATATGTGCATATTCATCTCAAATGTCATTAAAAGTTGTAATATGGTTGTTTAAGGATAACACAACAGGTGGTTCGTTTGTATCTAACAAACCTTAGTTTTGAACATAGGTTTTAGTCCTTCCAAAAGGCTAACTTGCTGACAGGTGATGATCTGGAAACAAAATGAATATAAGATTCAAATGATTTGCCAAATATTCAACAAGTATCTCAATACTTGTTAGCCAAATATTCAACAAGTAGCTTTGAACTGGACATTATTTTTTTTTCAATATCATTGGCAGACTGCTTGTCTATTTTAGCAAAATCTCAATATCTAATGTTAGTACATTGTTTTATCTTTTTTCTTTCTTTATAGATAGCTGTATCATTCTACCAAATTTCTAGCTATATGGGCATTGTTTTACTTTGCTAGTACTTAATATGGATAAAAGCACAAGTTGGTTCTCCCCTTCCTAGTAACCCTCAGTAGTTATCCAAAAATATCAATTTGCTGCACATGACCAACATAGCAAAGAGAAATGAAGTCGAGAAAAAATGTGTTCCTATGACTAGTGACAACGCAATACCACTAATTGTGCAACCAATTTCTTGTTTCCTAGGTTGAAGGGACTCCAGAAAGACCAAGGTTGTGTGTGTTTCGCTCCAACAAGCATCTCTATGTTCAGGTGATTGATGATACCAAAATGCATACTCTGGCTTCGGCTTCAACGATGCAGAAACCGATCTCCGAGGAGTTCGACTTCAGTTCTGGTCCTACAATTGTAAGTTCACATATAGAGAGGACAAACATTTACGAGTATAGTCAACTAAACAAAGAAATTCTGCCTTAGGCCCAAATATAGTGTCCACATATAAACTTGCCCGAAACAATTTTACACATTTATTTGTATATATAGTGCGCACATTTAAACATCAAACTTTTAAGGAAATATCAACATAATGAACTACAAGTTTAGAATTAGATTTGGGACGTCCAAAAAGTGAAATAGGATAGACTATTTAATTCAGATGGAGGGAGTAAAATGTGAAACAGAAGGGCAAAAAGATGCAAATTACATTTGACCTAAATTTTAATAAGGTTAGTTTGAAGAATTCTTTGCGGTTCCAGAGCTCTATCATCATCATAACTAATGTTTTTTTTTTTTGAAAGTGTAATTATTGTATTTTAGGAATTTTTTAAATAAAAATGAATTAAGTTTCATTGTCTTGCTGTTACTCAAGACTTTTGTTGGTAATGTTGGTGTGTATGGCCGATTAATTCTTCAATATATACTACAAAAACTTTTGTACTATTTCTGCTTCCAGTAGTACATTAGTTGTGAGTTTAAATCTTCCTGGTGGTAATTCATCTGTCATAAATTTCTCATATACGTAAAAGTGAACCTAGATAAATCAGTGGTTCGAGTTGCAAAGTGTTTTCTGCATAAAATCCTGATCATTCGTTGATAATTTGTTTCAATATATTTGAAATGTGATTCACTTTTTAATTTTTAATATTAAGAGGAGTACAGGGTTGAAACTACTGCCTGTTTAGCTTTCTACGAGGACCATGTCATGTGTAAAACATGAGTGCTGATCCTTGCAATGTTTTGGTGTCAGGATGTAGCAAAGAAAGTGGGCGAAGCAATCGCAAAGTCCTGTCTTGAGAAAGGGATCAACAAAGTGGCCTTTGATCGAGGTGGATACCCTTACCATGGACGCATTGAAGCCCTTGCTGATGCTGCTCGGGAACATGGCCTTCAATTTTAAAACTTGGGTTGGGTGGTTAATTTTTCTTACTCTTTCTGTTTCCGTTCTTTCTTCCATTAATTTGGTTAAAACTTTGTACGGAGGCAAATGTGGATGAATGTTAAATGTCCGATCTGTTTTACGCTCTGTTTCTGAGTTTTAAAATGGACAGAAAAGAAAAGAAATGGACGGAAAATGTAAGTTTTCTTTCCAATTCTTATGTTTTTGAGTTTTTTAATAAACGAAAAAGAAAAGAAATGAATAGAAAATTTGGCCACTTTTCCGTCCAAAATTGGCCAGAATTGAACGGAAAAGAAATTAGAATAAGTAATATTTTTATAATTTCCATATTATCCTCAACTTTTAATATAATAAATTTTAAATTACAACTCATGTCCACAATTTTAAATTTTCTATTCTTTTCTATTAAAAACTCAGAAACAACATAAAAGAAAACTTCAAGTTTTCTATTCTTTTCTATTAAAAACTCAAAAACAACACAAAAAAAACTTCAAGTTTTCTATTCTTTTCTTTTCTGTTCTAATTTAAGTTTTCATTTCTTTTCTTTTTTGTTTAAAACTCAGAAACAAAGTGTTAGTTTCCTTTGTAATTTGGTTGTTTTGTAGTATAAATTGAATGAAATTCTGAGGGAACATTTTTTATTTTATGAAACAAGAATTTAAAACATTAATTATGAGAATATCCCAGATATAGGTTTAACCGTTTAAACATTACAAGATAAAGAAAGAGTATTTAATAACTGTATATCATACAGACTTTTTGGATAAGAATATGGATATTTACACATGATATTATCATAATTTGTAACTGAAAAAATAAAAAGTAAAAATAATATTCTCATTTGGGATGGATTTGGGAGGGAGGGAAAATGATGCATGAAAAGCGGAAAGCATTCGTATCGAGGGAGGGAAAATGATGCATGAAAAGCGGAAAGCATTCGTATCCGTCTATCTATAATTTCCAAGGACAGAGTCTACCAAAATCACAAATCGGGGTACCAAAATCACAAATGCAATAATTCCCATGGTACCATTCAATATGTAAGGAATATTCACGTATAATTTCGTAATCCTAGTATATAAAGAATTCATAACAAACAAACAAAATTTAAGGAATATTACTAGCACGTTCTTACATTTCACCCTCCCTATAATTAGTAAAAGATAGCTGTCATCAAGTCCTACCCATCTCACTTCCTTGAAAACCAGACCATGAACGTTCTCTGTCATCTCTCCCTATCCTTTTGCTTTTGCCTAGTTAATTGTAATTAGTTTGTTTCTGGGAACAATATTTAATGGCGGCCAATGGCACAATGATTTGTCCAAAGCCTATGAAGGCAACGTCAAATGGGACGTTTTAAAACGAGAATCCACTTGATTATGCACTTCCACTTGCAATCGTGCAGATATGTTTGGTGGTTGGTTTTACAAGGGTGCTTTCTATCCTTCTTAAGCCTCTTAGACAACCAAGAGTCATAGCTGAGATTGTTGTAAGTTGTTTGATCTATTAATTTTCACATTATTTCTTTTTCGTAAGAAAAAAGTAATGAGTTTTTTTTCTTAATTTGCATAAAAAAGTCCAGTGAAGGATGTTCAATGTAACTAGTCATTATGCTGATATGGTATCACACCACTCACACAAACAAACAAACAAGAGAAAGTGCGGGGAGAGAAAACACAAGTAAAACTCATGGTTTTATAAAGTAGTGAGAGTGATACCACGTCAAAATCTAATATTATCAATTATGCTTCCTTTTCCTTTTCCTTGTCCTTGACACACTAGCCAACATTGGCCTCGTTTTCTTCCTGTTTCTAGTAGGCCTTGAGCTTGACATGCGCGCGATTCCTAGAACAGGCAATAAGGCCTTAGGGATCGCCATTGCCGGGATCAGCCGTCCTTTTATCCTTGGGATTGGCACGTCATTTGTTCTACGTTCTACAATATCAAAAGGTGCCAAGGGAGCTCCTTTCCTAGTATTCATGGGTGTTTCTTTATCAATTACTGCGTTTCCAGTGCTTGCTCGCATTTTAGCAGAGTTAAAGCTACTCACAACTGATGTGGGCCGAATTGCCATGTCTGCTGCTGCTGTGAATGATGTAGCTGCCTGGATTCTGCTGGCGATGGCTATAGCTTTGTCCAGCTCCAGCTCTCCTCTAATTGCTGTATTTTGCTTTGCGGTACTGCATTTGTAGTGGCAGCATTTGTGTTTCTATCTCCTTTATTGGCACTTATGGCTCGTAGATCCCTAGAGGGCGAACCGGTGAAGGAGTTGTACATATGCGTTACATTAATCATAGTTCTGGCTGCAAGTTTTGTCACGGATACTATAGGAATACGCGCTATTTGGTGCTTTTATAGTTGGCATAGTGGTGCCTAAAGACGGTCCGTTTGCAGGTGTTTTGATTGAGAAAATTGAGGATATTGTTTCGAGTCTTTTCCTTCCACTATACTTCGTGTCTAGTGGATTGAAAACAAATGTTGCTACGATTAGTGGAGCTCAGTCGTGGGGCTTGCTTGTGCTTGTTATATTTACTGCTTGTTTTGGAAAGATTATTGGGACACTCGTGGTATCGGTTTCCTTTAAGGTGCCTATCAGAGAGGCATTAGCACTAGGATTCCTCATGAACACAAAAGGTTTGGTTGAGTTAATTGTTCTCAACATCGGCAAGGATCGAAAGGTACACACACTTGTTTGATATATATGTGAAATATTCCAGAAATTGTTTTTGTTAGCCATCACAATCCCATTCTTTTTTTGCATCACTTGACCAATTAACAAGCTATTTTGTTATAATGCAGGTGTTGAATGATCAAGCATTTGCAATCTTAGTTCTTATGGCATTGTTTACAACTTTCATAACCACCCCAATTGTGATGGCAGTGTATAAGCCAGCCAGAAAAGTAGCACCCTACAAGTATAGGACCATTAAACGAAATAATCTTGACACAGAGCTTCGCATACTGACTTGCTTCCACAGCAGCCGCAACATTCCTTCTATCATAAATCTCATCGAGTCTTCACGTGGGATAAGGCGTAAAGGGCGCCTCTGCGTATACACAATGCACCTCATGGAGTTATCTGAACGTTCTTCAGCCATCTCAATGGTCCATAAGGCACGAAACAATGGCCTCCCCTTCTGGAACAAGAAGCCGGAGGAAAAAGATCAATTGGTCATTGCATTCGAGGCATACCAGCAACTTAGCAATGCCACGGTTCGCCCCATGACGGCCATATCCGCACTAGACAACATTGATGAAGATATCTGCACAAGCGCATACCAAAAGCGCGCTGCAATGATCATACTCCCATTCCACAAACACCAGAGGGTTGATGGGGTTATGGAGTCGTTAGGACACTCATTGCACCAAGTGAACCAACGGGTCATCCGTGATGCCCCGTGCTCAGTTGGTATTTTAGTTGATAGAGGCCTAGGTGGCACTACTCAAGTCACAGCTAGTGATTTGTCCTTCACAATTGGTGTTCCATTTTTTGGTGGAAAGGATGACTGTGAGGCCCTCGCATATGGCGCAAGATTGGCTGAGCATCCAGGGATTTCACTCACCATCTTAAAATTTTTGGCTCCGCCAGGAAAATCAATAAAAATGGTGTGTGGCATGGGAGATTCAGGAGGGTCTGAACATTCGGGTACAAAAGTTGACGACGACAGTACCATCAAGAGTGAAGAGGAATTTCTGTCTTGAGGTTAAAAGCAGGAACGAGGCCACATTGTTTGAATATAGAATGGTTGCGAGTAAAGGGGATATAATTGCAGGGTTAAAATCAATGAGCAAATTCAGTCTGGTGTTAGTGGGAAGATCCCCACCAGCGATCCCTAAGTTGGTTGAGAGTAGTGACTGTCCAGAACTCGGACCGATTGGGAGCTACATGGCTTCCTCTGAATTCTCCACCACCGCCTCGGTTCTAGTGGTTCAGCAGTATGATCATTTCTCAAGCTCTCATCTTCTTGTCGAGGAGGATTCCGAGTTACCTGAAATGCCAGATGCACCGGCCTAATTTGGTACTCCTAATTATGAGGATGTACCTTTGGTCCAACTTCATTAATGCTGTATTAGTACAAATGCTAAGTGCTGGCATAGCTCCCAAAGAAAGAGGTTAGGTGGGCGTTACAGATAAATCTTAATGTTATAGTCCAACAAATAAACTTGTGCAAGCAAAACTAGTATCTTGGCCCGAATTTAAAGTAAAATAAAGTATAATGCAAATATGCAATGCATGTATGTATGACCTCTTTTACGAATGCAAAACAATAATGTGTAATCCGAAAAACATTAACGGTACTTGTTGCAAATGAAAATTAAGTCCACCCGGATAGAAACAAAAATGTGTCAAGTAATGAGTTAGTTGATGTATATATATTTGATTTGATTGATGGTAACTTTTTCACTTTCTTAATTCATCATTATCCATCTGGTTTTTTGCTTTGTTGAACCCATTTTAACTGTATCCTGCATATATATATATATATATATATATATATATATATATATAGCTGGGAATTTAAATAATGGACGGACCATGTAATGTAAGGACTAAGCTGACATTTACTATTTGGCAATGTTTATATGTATGTATCACATTGCTATATTGGATTTGGGCACGTTTGATGTGCCTGATACAGTGAAGGAAGGACTGCTGAAGCATCGAAAGCCTTGGAAAAATCGTCCAAAATAATGTGTTTGACTTTTGAATTTTATGACGTTAACTATCCTATAATCTCACTGTCAAATCTTTATATATATATATATATATATATATATATATATATATATATACGGGATCGATCCATAACTAACAAATGTCAATTTAAAATTATCTTTCTGATATATATCGTAAAGTCGTCCCTCTCACACCAAATCGCTCTATTTGGCCCCTTTTCTTTGATTTTTGTTCACTAATGACGAAAACGACTGATCCGGCTATGGTAGCCAAGGCAATGGAGCTGAAGAAAGAATTGCAGAGATTGGTGCGGGCGATTGTGGAAGAAGATGAATATTTTAGTTTAGAAATAATTGATCGAACCAATCAGACCCTTTGTGCATTGAAGGACTTGAAGGTGAGAGATTTTGAAATTAATGCGTGAAGAAGAATTAAGAAAGAATTTGGAGAATAAGAAGACGGAGACCAAAATTTGAGAGAGAAAATTGTAGAGTGAAAATAAAGAAATCGTAGAGTGAGAAGGAGAAATCGTAGAGTGAAAAGGAGAGTACATGGAAGTTGGGAATGATGCTAAATTATAGGCTCCACATTTTAATAGTGTAGATGCCAAAGATGTTTTTTAGTATAAGAAGGGTGTTGGGCCATAATCCTTTTCCTTATTGGGTCAAACTTAATGGGCTCCTCCTGGATCATGTTACTCTTGTCCTAGTTGGTCCGAATGATTTGGGCCCAGTTATTTGATCATTTTATTGGGTCCTTTCGGTTGGATACGGTCGTTTGGGTTATTTCCGTTATTTGGGCTTAGTCATTGAATTGACCCATTATACAAATTGTCACTTAATCCAACTTTGACCGGTAATTATTATGCCAAGTGATAGTTGACTACTGTGTCTGTCACCTTTCTGCATGGCATTAATGAGGATGAGACTCAGATAACCGGCGGTGGCAAATAGTGGTAGCAGGTGAAGAAGTAGGCTACATACTTTCGGCTGAAATGACCGGGAGTGGGGGAAAAGGTGTCAGGAGATGATGAGTGGCACGGTAAACCGGGATTGGAGTATGTATGGGGCTAAGATCACATAAGAGGGTAAGTAACACACACATTCATATTATTACTCTCTCTCAGACATTAGACATTATTTTCTCTCCATTATTGACCTTGTGATCGCCGATACTGACTCTCACGGAGCTATCCCTCGACGGTCAGGCCGTCAAGCTTTTGGTGTTGACTTGTTGAACTATCAAGGGATATCGAGACGCTCGTCTTGGTGATTGGGGCGTGGAGAAAGATCTTGGACGTTAACATTGGCGCTAGAAGGAGGGCCGAGTTCTAGTGTCCCGAGTATTTTCAATCATGATCGTGTTTTGTTTCTACGTCGATTATTCATGGTGAAGAGTAGAACACCTACACTCAAGGGCGCGCCGAGGGTCGCCAAAGTGAATCGACACCACGAGTGTCTCGCGAGGATCGTTTGGGGCCGTGATAAGTGTTCATGCTAAAGACAAAGGCCCAAACGATCGCTTGAAGAAGATTTTCCGGTCGGCGCGGGGCAAGGCTAAACGTAGGCTAGTCTTCCCGACGGAGAAAGCGTCTCTGCCACGGTCGGAAGCGAGTAGAAGGCACTTCGCTTAAACTCGATACCAAGAGGACCAGACGAAAAAGCTTCACGACCCAGCTAAGATGGCGGATGAGGCGGATAGAGCTATGGAAGTACTCGTGAAGCAACGACGGGATATAGGCGAGCGGATGGCTTGGATGGCGAGTTGAGAGACGAAGAGCTTAGTTATGATCAGTCCGAAGAGCAAGGACACCGAAGTGTGAAAGAACCTGTTCATTCAGAACGAGAGTCTCGGGGCCGAACTCGAGAAAGAAGAAGATCCCGAAGCCCTACTCCTCAAAGATCGAAGAGGGTACATCACCTTGTCGATTCTAAGGAGCAAGGTTGGAGAGAACGAAGAGGTCGATCCAGAGACCACACTCCTGAGACCACAAAGAAAGCCCTTATTGTTGCACATTCTCACCATAGTGCCCGAGCTCATAGACGAAGTATATCTAGATATCGTACTCCCGAGAGTCTACTGAGGGTACACCACCTTGTGGACACTCGTCATCGTAAAAGCCCTTCTAGAGTTGAAGGCTCTATTGTAAGAAATCGGTCTACTCAGAGGAGGAAGGAGTCACCGGAAAAAGAAGCATCATCTCAACCGGAAGGTGTGGAGTATCCGGTTAAAGAGTTAAAAGAACTTGAAGCGACTTAGAAGTACAAAAAACGAAGGATACTTTGGAAAGAAGGCATCCCTTTTTCCATGGAGATTCTTAAAGAAAAAGTCGATTCCCACCAAGAAGTTGCCCCATATCGAGAGTTATGATGGATCTAGGATCCTATGACCACAATCGAGTGTTCGAATCGACTAATGGATTATTATGACTTTAGCGATCTTTGCTAAGTGTCATACTTTTGTCATGACACTCGAAAAGTGTAAGACCCGACTTTTATAAATAAAGATGAATTTTTATAAATATTATTTTGAATATTATGGAATAAATTTGATATAATGTTATAGTTGTGGGTAATATTTATAAATTTTGCAAAAGTAAGCAAGTTGTTATAAAATATTACGTTTGGTGGGGAATATTCTTTTTGTCGAGAGAATATTAAATCGACGACTCAATCATTAGTGGACCCCATTAACGGAAGTATTGTCGTAGTTAGAAAACGACAAAATTATTTTTCTATAAAAATAACTAGCAGAGGTGTTAATTATCAATCAAAACTGTTGAACTACCCTTAGTAAAAGTACAAAGATGTCTGGCGTAGTTGTATAGTAGCACACGATATTGATTATTGATGCTTACGTGAGAAGTCACTCACCTATGCTCAATTATTACTTCTGATAATTCTTTGCATCATATCTCTTATATTATTGATTCAATTATTGTCACAATATCATCATATAATATGTTATAGTATTAAATTATTAATTGAGACGACAAGTTATAAATGATTAATAATTGTTGAAAGATTAAATATGTGTTGATTAAAAATAAAATGATTTGTGGTAATATTTATTCAATCCTTGATGTATATAAAGAGTCTCATTATGAGGCGTTTGTGGTAAGTTTGATTATTTTATTGGGGGCCCATATGTCATCATCTAAGAGTCCTTCAATCGATAGTATTTACCTTCGTCGATAGTAATTACCTTTGTGAATAGTAATTACCTTTGTGAATAAGTAATTACCTTCGTCGATAGTATTTACCTTAAATCGATAGTAATTACCTTTATGAATAGTAATTACCTTTGTGAATAGTAATTACCTTCGTCGATAGTATTTACCTTCGTCAATAGTAATTACATTCTTCAATAGTAATTACCTTCGTCGATAGTAATTATCCCTTCGCAAATAGTAGTTGTCCTTGAATATTACCAAGAGTTAATCGCCTTTCTTAGGTGTTCCAAGGGTTAATTACCCTTCAGTAAATAGTAGTTGTCTCTTCATATTACCAAGAGTCATTTTGACCTTCTTCGTTAAGACCAAGAGCCACCCTCGGTTTTTCTATAAATAGAAAGCTCATTCCTTCATTATTTCTTACAATTCACTGAAACTCTGAGAGAAAACTATAGAGAGAAAAAAAAAGTATTTTCTTCTTCACTTTTCCAATATTCAAATTTCTTCTAAGGTAGGGAATATTATTTGTTGTACTTTATATGGGGTGTTATTTTTTTTATATTCATGAAGAGAACTTCATTATTCCATTCTTTATTATTACATTGGAATAACTTTAAAAAGTGGCATACCCTATATCATGACACAGTATATGTGAATACCCTATACTTGGTGAAATCCTTATATTATTCCGTTCTTATTTATTCATTGGAATAACACAGAGTATATCTGGAATCCCCTATACTTGGTGATATTCTTCTATTATTTTATTATTCCGTTGGAACATCCTCATTTGTGCTTTTACTGTGGATCTGGTTCCGTCTTTTATTATTCTCATCTTTATTATTCTATTGGAATATTACATACATGTGTGCTTTACGGCAGGACTGGTTTCGTCTTTATTATTACATCTTTATTTATTATTCTATGGAATATCCATGCATGTGTTTTACAGGACTGGTTCCGCTCTTTATTATTCTGTCTTTATTATTCTATTGGAATATCACGTCGTGTCGTGTTTTACACCACCGGTTCCGCTTTTATTATTACTCAGATTATTATTACATTGGAATAACTTTTATACATCTGATCTGCCGCATGCATGGTGATTTCTTTTGTTATTTCATTATTTATTATACTCGGTTGGTTAAAATTTTGACTTTCTATACTCCATGAATTTAGTGGAATATCCTTGATATTTGCGCTTCATCCGATATTTTAATGAAAATATTTTTACGAGCATTCTTGAATTTTACTCTACAAAGCGATGTCATGTTGACAATTTGGGCGTTATTAGTTCTGAATAAATTAATTCGTGAACTTGTTTTATTGAATTATTATGTCATTGTCATCATCCTCATGTTATATTATGTTATCTTTGGCTTACGTGCATAGATGAACTTAGTATGATTATGACCGAGGATCATTCGGTATAAATCATGGCTTGATATAAATGATGTGACAAAAGTCCTCGAAGGCACATAATGCGATGATGGATAGTTTTTGGTATGATTATGACCGGGGTGATTCGGTATAGTCATGACCATTGATAATTTGATGAAAATCCTTGGCCGTGAGTACGGGGATGATTAGATATTGTGGTTTATTCATTAAACCGAGTCTTAGTGATAAAAATTGATGAAAACCTTTTAAAAGCTAAAAGATGGTAGACTTTATTTTCTACTTGACTCTTTTAATGGATTGCGATATTCATTGCAGCTTAAACCGGTGTCTATTGTATTTTATCGGTTTAACATTGTTGAAGACTATTGATAATTTATTCTCGCATTATCTTAGTTATAATATTTCTTCTTTAATTTAGTTGAGCTCACCCTTTCTTTCACCGTTTTCTTCGAGAAATGAGAATATAAATTTGAGACGAGTCGGGAAAAAGTGATGGTCCCAAGATAGCATTAGTAGTCCTCACTATTACATTAAATAGTGTGACAATAAATGTAATGAGGACTCCTTGAGTATGGATATTGTCTAAATGACAATATTCCTATTAGAACTCTCGGTTTATGTATTGTCGTATGTTACACGGATGTATAATTAAGTTTGTATTTGAATTTATGTACCATATAAGTGGCGACCCAAGATGGGTGGCGTATACCTAATTTTGGGGGCGTCACAGTTGGTATCAGAGCTTAGGGATATGATCTCTGGCTAAGATGCGAGATAAGAACTAGGAGGGGAAAACTTAATCCTCGATTCATCGGTCCATTTTTAATCCTTGATCGAGTAGGAACGAGGCTATAGACTCGACTTTCTGCTTGAAATATGTCTCGTGTTCATAACGTTTTTCACATATCCATGTTACGTAAATATGTGAAAGACCCGAACCATATTATTGAGTTAGAACCGGACAAAATAACGGAAGATTTGACGTATGAAGAGGTTCTGTTCAAATTTTGGATAAGAAGGAACATATTCTACGCTCCAGGTTATACCTCAAGTCAAAGTTTTGTGGAGGAACCACGATGTTGAGGAAATGACTTGGGAGTTAGAATCAAATGAAATCAAGGTATCCTTATCTCTTGACATACCAGTGCGTACCACTAATTTCGAGGGAAATTTCATAAGAAGGGAGGTTGTAAGACCCCAACTTTTATAAATAAAGATGAATTTTTTATAAATATTATTTTTGAATATTATGGAATAAATTTGATATAATGTTATAGTTGTGGGTAATATTTATAAATTTTGCAAAGTAATCAAGTTGTTATAAAATATTCGTTTGGTCGGGGAATATTCTTTTTGGTCGGGGAATATTCGTTTGGTCAGGGAATATTCGTACGACGGCTCAATCATTGATGGACCCCACAACGGAAGTATTGTCGTAGTTAAAAAACGACAAAATTATTTTTCTATAAAAATAACTTGGCGGAGGTGTTCTGAATTAAAAACTGTTGAACTACCCGTTGGTAAAAGTACAAGAATCTGGCGTGGTTGCGTAGTAGCACACGGTATTGATTATTGATCTTACGTGAGAAGTCACTTAGCTATACTCAATTATTACTACGATAATTCTTTGCATCATATCTCTTATATTATTGATTCAATTATTGTCACAAGATTATCATCATATAATATGTTATATTATTAATTGAGGCGACAAGTTATAAATAATTGTTGAAAGATTAAAAAATGTGTTGATTAAAATAAAATGATTTGTGGTAATATTTATTCAATCCTTGATGTATATAAAGAAATCATGTTATGAGACGTTTGGGGTAAGTTTGATTATTTTATGGGGGGCCCATATGTCATCATCTAAGAGTCTCTTCGTCAATAGTAATTACCTTTGTGAATAGTAATTACCTTCGTTAATAGTATTTACCTTCGTCAATAGTAATTACCTTCGTCAATAGTAATTACCTTCGTCAATAGTATTTACCTTCGTCAATAGTAATTACCTTCTTCAATAGTATTTACCTTCATTAATAGTAATTACCCCTTCGCAAATAGTAGTTGTCCCTTCAATATTACCAAGAGTTAACTGCCTCTTCGGTGTTCCAAAGGTTAATTACCCCTTCGCAAATAGTAATTGTCTCTTCACTATTACCAAGAGTCATTTTGACCCTTCGTTAAGACCAAGAGCCACCCTCAGTTTTTCTATAAATAGAAAGCTCATTCCTTCATTATTTCTTACGAATTCATTGAAACTACAGAGAGAAAACTATAGAGAAAGAAAAGAAAAGTATTCTCGCTACTTCACTTTTCCAATATTCAGTTCTTCAAGGTAGGGAATATTATTTGTTGTACTCGTAAGGGGTGTTATTCTTTCTTATTCATGAAGAGAACTGTTGTTATTCCATTGCTTATTATTACATTGGAATAACTCAGTATCGCTGGCTTTTACCCTATACTTGGTGACATTCTTCTATTATTACATTGGAACATCCTGTCTGCATGTGTTTTACAATTTAACTGGTTCCGCTTTTATTATTATTCGTTGGAACATCCTCGTACATGTGTTTTACACCGGACCGGTTCCGCCTCTTTATTATTATTACGCTGGAACATCCTGTCATGTGTTTTTTTGCACCGACTGGTTCCGCTCTTTATTATTATTACATTGGAACATCCTGCTGCATGCGTTTCTGGGACTGAATTCCGTATTTATTATTCTCATTTGAATAACTCGCTTGTGCGGTTTATCGCGTGCGTGGTGATTTCTTTTGTTATTCCATTCTTTATTATACCCAGTTGGTTAAAACTTTGACTTATACTCCATGAAATTAGTAGAATATCCTTGATATTTGCGTTTCATCCAAATCTTTTCATGGAAATATTCTTCCGATCATTCTTGAATTTTACTCTACAAAACAATGATCATGTTGACAATTTGACGTTAATAATTCTGGATAAAATAATTCTTGAACTTGTTTTATTGAATTCTTATATCATTGTCATCATCCTCATGTTTATATTATGTTGAAAGTCATCGTGGCACTGTGTAGTGCGTAGATGGACTTGGTATGATTATGACGAGAGACTATTCGATTGTAATCATGGTAATCGTAATGTTACAAATGATGTGATAAAAATCCTCGATGGTCGTAATGCATTGATGGATGATTGTTGGCATGATCATGACCATTAATGAATACACAACTATTCTTGGCCGTAGTGCATGAATAATTGTGGTCGTGATACTAAAGAATATCCTCGCCGTAGTAGTGCGGGGGGTGATTCGATGATGTGGAATATTTATTAAAGTGAGAGTCTCAAATTTATAACAAATGATGAAAAACCTTTAAATCATAAAAGATAGTAGATTTTATTTTTTACTTGACTCTTTTAATGGATTCTTTGGTTCATTGTAGTTAAATTTGATGTTCATTATATTTTATCGGTTTAACATCTTTGTTGTAGGCTAATGATAATTTATTACGCATTATCTTAGTCATAATATTTTTACCTTGAGCTAGTTGAGCTCACCCTTTCTTTCATTGTTCTCTTCAGAAATGAGAATATAGCCGGGACGAGTCTGGGAACGGAGTAATGGTCCGAGAGGATAGCATTAGTAGTCCTCACAATTCGGTGAAATAGTGTGATAATAATTGTAATGAGGACTCCTTTTGAGTTTGTATAATATCTAGTAGACAATATTTGTATTCAAACTCACGCTTTATGTCGATTGTATACCTACGGCGATTATATTAGTAAGTTGTATTTAAATTCTGTACCATGTATCTGACTACCCAAGATGGGTGATGTATACCTAATTTTGGACATCCCTCAGATTCAATTTCATCGTGGGCAGACATGTGCAGTAAATTTCATGCCCGCTTCGGGAGCCACAAAAGAAGGGGAAAACCAACTGGTTCGTTGGCTCAGGTTCGACAGTTTTCGAATGAGTCTTTGGGCCAGTATGTGAAGCGGTTCCGTGAAGCAGTCGACCAAGTGACAGACCTGAACGATCTACAAGCCGTTGGACTGTTTCAGAATGGGTTAGATCTGGTCAGATCAGAGAAGTTGGTGAAGAAGTTAATGTTTCATCACCCGAAAAGTCTCGTTGAAGCCTTCGACAAAAGTGAAAGGCTATATCGTGGTGGAGGAAGCCATGGATGACCTCAAACGTCCTTCTTCGAGACCAGAGCTTAAAGAGAAGGATCGGAGACGAGCACCGATAGAGACCGAAAAAAGAATGAAGGGAATAAAGACCGCTACGAAGGTGGGTCGAAGAAATATAACAATTGGAGACAGGGTAGAGGACGTTCGTCCGCTCTAGCCCAGAGAGTGAATAGGGCGTACACAAAGACTCAACACGCATGTGAGTTATTATCTTGGATCAAATTAAGAATAAACCTATCTTCGAACCGCCTCGAGATAACATTAAGCCCGGGAAAGGGAATTCTCGTAAGTATTGTGATTACCATCAAGCTTTGGGTCATGATTCAAACGACTGTGCTAGTTTGAAGGACTTTATTGAAAGAAAGGTACAAGGTGGGGCTTTCATTCAAGATATGTAGTCGCCGAACTAATCAACAAAGCAGGATAGAGGGCTGCTTCAAAGCTTTCAACCCGATTCAAAGACGCGTTGCCGGCTTTCTGAAACGACTGCAAGGCACGTGGTAGATGTCATCACTTTGGGGTACTTCCAGCAAACTTCGTTGGAAAGAAGCGCCGGTTACTTGGATTCGGTCGTATCGCTGGCGGGTACCTCCAGAAGACCGGACAGTTTTTATTCAATCTGGTAATCTCCTTTCTTGATGAAGATTACCCTTGAAAGTCATCGAACCGCACGAGGGATCATTGGTGTCGACTTGCATGAAGTGGGTTCGGTGGATATGAAGCGGATGATGGTAGATAATGGGTCTTCAGAGATATTCTCAGATGCCCACGCTTATCGAGAGGATGCACCTGAGACAGGCGAAAAGATGTAGATAGAGACGAGGAGGCTCCTTTATATGGTTTTAGTAACGACCCGGTCGAGGTTAGGCTGGAACCATTGAACTACCATCGTCTTGAAATGGCCCCCAATAGTAGAAATTATTTGTAAATTTTATGTTGTGCATGTAGATTAAACTTATAATGCTATTTTGGGAAGGCTACTTTAATTGCTTTGCAAGTTTGTGACCTCTATTCCTCATTTCAAAATCAAATTTCCTATGGCTTATGGGGTTGGCGAGGTGAGAGGGGATTTGGATCTGGCTAGAAGGTGTTATAGGAACGCTGTGATCACTTCGGGAATGGGAGTATCGAAGCAGAAGCAGACCATGACGATAGAGATCGAACCCTTCACAGAGAGTAGTTCCGAACCGTTGGTCGTATAAATTTGAAAAAGCGGAGGAGATAGAGCTCATCCCGGCAAAGAACAAGATTTGCAAATAGGTTCGGTGCGCGGAACCTCTCGAGACGAACCTTGTGGAGCTCTGCAATGCTATGTTGACATTTTCGCATGAGAACCTCAGGATATGCCAGGAGTAAGCAGGGATATCGCTGAGCATCGGTTGGAGGTGGATCCTTCAAAGAAACCAGTCTGACAGAAGAGGAGGATCTTTGCACCTGAACGTCAGCGAATCATTGATGAAGAGATTGCAAAACCGCTGGCGGTGACTTCATCTTGAGATCGACTACCCACAATGGATGGCGAATGTGGTGTCGGGTCCGAAGCGAGAATGGTAAATGGCGAGTCTGCGCATCGACTACACCGACCTAAATAAAGCTTGTCCGAAGGATTTCTACCGTACCCCACATCGACCAACTCATCGATGCCACTTGGGTATGCTTTGTTAAGTTTCATGGGCGCATTCTCCGGATATCATCAAATTTCCATGTGTAAAGAGGATATCTGAAAGACGGCGTTCATTACGCATCGTTCGGTATATGCCTATAAGAAAATGACTTTCGGCCTCATCAACGCCGGAGCCACATACCAGAGGATGATGAACCATGTCTTCAGATATCAGCTGGGCAGGAATGTGGAAGTGTACGTGGATGACATGATTGTTAAAAGTATGCTGGTACATAAACATTTGGATGATTTAGAGGAATGCTTTCAGACAATTCGTCATTACAACTTGAGACTAAATCCCACTAAGTGCACCTTCGGTTTAGGGGTTGGCAAGTTTCTGGGTTATCTTGTCGATCGAAGAGGAATTGAAGCCAATCCGCAGAAGATTCAAGCGATCTTGAACATGAAGACTCTCGATCATTTAAAGATGTTCAACGTCATTTGGAAGGATTGCGACTTTAAGGAGGTTCATGTCCAAGTCGGCGAGAAAGATGTTTACCGTTCTTTGATACATTGAAAGTAGGAAAAGAATGCAAAGACGTTTGAATGGACTTGAGTGTGAGGACGCCTTCCATAACATCAAGTCCTACCTATCTTGGCACCTTTGTTGGTGAAACCCGCTCTCTTTGAACCCCTATATTTGTACTTAGCAGCTAGTTAGTTAGTTTGGCGGTAGGAAGCGGTTTTGGTGCGTGAAGTTGGGGGTAGCGAAGACCCGGTTTATTATGTAAGCCATGTCCTTGAGATCTTTGAAACAAGGTACCGAACATTGAAAAGTTTGCTTTTGCTTTAATAACTGCTAGTCGAAAGCTTAAGCAATACTTCCGGGTAGATTGGTAATAGTATATCTGATCGACCTTTGAAGAAGATTATGGGCAAACCCGAGGTATCATGGAGATTAAATGCATAGACGATGGAGTTATCCCAATTTTTCATTGAATATCATCCCCAACCGCCATCAAAGGAAAAGCCTTGGCTGATTTTGTAGTTGAATGCTCGTTTACGAAAGCGATGAAGTTGTGGCGGTAAAGTCAAGGATCGAGACGAAGCGATTCGATTAACTTCAAAAAAGCGAGTTTGTGGGCGTTGTATGCGGATGGGTCTTCTACCACGAACGTCGATGGAGCGAGGATTATTCTTACGAGTCCCGGAGGATTCAAGGTGCAAAGAGCCATCGATTTCGATTCAAAAGCAACAAACAAAATTTGAGTATGAGGCGGTACTTGCGGGTTACGACCGCAAAAAGAGTCTTGAAGTCTGAAAGAATAATCATCTTCATGATTCTCGCTTAGTCGTTAAGCAACTTTACGGGAATCTGAAGCTCGAGGCCCAAAAATGATCAAATATCTAGCGAAATTGAAGGAACAACTTCAACATTTCCAACTTCAACGGTCCGATCCCATCGACCACCGGAAGAGCTATACTCGATCTTATCTCCTATACCCTTTCATTGCATGGGGGTTGATATCTTTGGGTCCACTACCAAGGCAAAAGGTCAAGTCGGTTTTGTTATAGTTGCCATCGACTATATGACCAGTGGGTAGAAGCAAAACCACTTAGGTTAATAACGAACAGGAATGCTTGAAATTTTTGAAAGAATCAGTAAGTATTTCGTTTGGGGATTCCTAAGGTGGTAATATCGGACAATGGATGTCAGTTTGTGGGATCGAAATTTGAAGCATTTTTGAAAGAACTGGGGATTGACATAGAAAAGACTTCATGGCTCATCCACGATCAAATGGACAAGTTAAGTGACCAATGTAACGCCGAATGGGATCAAGCGCAGATTGATTGGGGCCGAAGCGAGGCGAGATGGCCAGAGGAGCTACTTAACGTGTTATGGGCTTATCGATGGCAACCTTTTCGGCAGGTGGTCCTTATGAGTTTGTCAGGCCCTTCGTGGTAGGCAAACGTCATTGGTGTTAGGAGGTTCGGGTGGACTCGCTGGCCATTCGATGGCGACCTTTTCTTGCAGTGGTCCTTATGAGTTTGTCAGGCCCTTCGTGGTTAGTGTTACGAGGTTCGGGTGGATTCGCTGGCCATTCGATGGTAGCCTTAATGGCCGGTGGTCACTTAGACCTTGTCAGGCCCTTCGTGGTAGGCAAGTGTCATCTTTAAGACGTTGTCAGGCCCTGCGTGGTAGGCAATTGTCGACACTTTAGACCTTGTCGAAGCCCTTGGGGTAAGCGAGTGTCATCTTTTTTAGACCTTGTCGAGCCCTTTGGGGTAAGCAAGTGTCATCTTCGAGACCTTGTCGAGCCCTTCCGTGGTAAGCAAGCGTTGTCCTTTAGACCTTGTCAGGCCCTTCGTGGTAGGCAAGCGTTGTCCTTTAGACTTTGTCGAGCCCTTCGTGGTAGGCAAATGTCATCTCTTGGTTTTATTAGGCCTTTCGGGTAAACAAATTCCTAATGAAGCGAGATCTGTCTCACACTTGATAACTAATAAGTATCCCTTTACTTTATTACCTAAATTTTTTCTAAGTGTCGAGTTCTAATGCCTCATTCTTTAACTTCATCTTATCTCATTATATGACATGTTTAGTTGTTACTTAACAGTTGGGTTCGATCCATGAAAGAGTTTGTGCATCTTTCCAGCTAAATTAATATTGGAGTATTGGCGTAAAAAATAAATACATCAAAGTCATAAGGAATGAAGCCATTTTTTTCATTGATATTCAATCTAATCACAATATTAGATAATTTTTACAAGTCCTATAATTTAAAGAAAGAAAAATAACAAAAGCAGAACATCGACTTCAGCGCGCCATCTTAAATCATCTGAAGAATCGAGTAAGGATGGATCCAAGTTGGCTGCAATCAGTTTCTCCTTGCCACGACTCCGGCAGAGCTCGTAACTCTCAGAATATCTTCATTATCTCCCCATTGATTTAGTTCGAGTTCCGGTACTCTTCACATATTTGTTTGCGAAGGTCATCGGTTAAAGGAGGCCCAAGGTCCCGAAGAGCCTTGAGTTCTCGGATTTTTTCTTCGAGCTTGAGCCGCCTATTCATATGACGAGTCTCTGCCGCCTCCAGTTTGTGGATGGTCTTGGTCAGGATTTTAGCATCAGCCTTTAATTCCTCGATCTTCTCCATCCTTATCTCGCTCCTCTAAACCAAGTTAATGTTCATTTTGACGATCTCCTCGTGCTGTACTTTGATTGACTTTAGCTCTTCATTGGAGGCCTTCGCATCTCCCTTGGCTTGAGCTAACTCTTTTTGAAGCCCTTCATTTGTATGAAGAATGCATTCACGTTGAGTCTTTTCCTTGGCCAAGGAAGACTTCAGAAGGGCATTCTCCTTCCTCAGGTCCTCTTCCTCAGATTCGGCTTCGAGGGACCTCGGACGCAGACGCCCGAACACAGCATTTGCCTATGCATTTCCAATATTATTTAATCAGTTTTTAGATGTATAAGTATGAAGATAAATTCAGAAATAAAGGGGAAAATCGTTTACCTTCGCCAAGTAGTTCATGCCTTGAGTAAATCCCCATTTGAAGCTGTTCCGACAAATGATCATCGGTTTCACGAACAAAGCGTTGAAACAGTTGAAAGGAAAATGGGCATTAAATCGAGGCCACATGGTTGGAGAGGCCATGGCGTCCTGCTGGAATTCGGCAGTCGTTTGTCTTGGAGGAGAAGGCGGGGTTCATTCTTGAATCGGCGAGAGTCCACATGTATGGTTTCGGGAGAAAGAGACCGAAGCGAGGAGTGGGTTCGGGGGTTGGCGAATGTGCGAGAAGATGAGCAAGGTGGGTGGTTGTCGATGGATGTTTTCTTTTTTTTCGGGATGGAGTGGGGACGATCCCGGTCGGTTCATCGTCGAGCACTTGAATTTCGTGGGCGTAGTCGGGGAATGACAATGAAGATGTATGGGAACTCGGAGCTCTTCGGCAGTCAGGGGGGTTATCTTAGTCCTTATTTTCTTTACACGAAGGACCTTAGCCCGATCGTGCAAAGGAATGTCGAGAAGGCTCTTCCTCACCGGGGTAGGTTCAGAAGATGTAGGATTGGGGTTGGTTGAGAGGGCTGTTTGTGGGGTTGCTTCGGGAAGTGTTTCCGGATCACTTTTGGGGTTTGTTTCTGGTTGGGTGGATTTGGACCTTTTGGCGGATCTTTTTCTTCGGCGAGGTCTGAGGTTTTCTTCGGGTATGTTGGGTTCGTCGGTTTGAGGTTCATCATTTTGAAGGGAAGTAGTTGGTGGATCGATGGTAGGGGATCAACCCGGAAGATTCTTCAAATAGGATGCTTTTCACTCGCATCCGCATTCTTCCTCGCTAAAAATCTTCCGAGTCTCTCACTTCCAAAGAAGTCGGTTTGATCGAGACACCTAAAAAACCATATATCGAACTCAGATCATTTATATATCTCAAAATGATGTTACAAAGTTATTCAAACTTACATTTGTGATCATATAGCGAGGCTTGTTTGGTCGAAGTGTAAAACTCCATTCTTTTGGAGGAATCTTCTTCAAAAGTCTCGCCATCTCCTCACACGCCTTTCTTCGGAGAGATGTCTCCAAAGTCGAGAGACCCGATCGAGTAGTCAATCTGAAGAGAAGAGATCTCGTGTCCCGTGATTTAAAACCACTTCTCGTGCCAACCCTTGTTCTTTGGAAGGGTATCCATCAAGGTCTCCTCTCGAATCTGGTGTTGGAGTGGGGATCTTGTTTTTCTCAACATTTTGAAGCCTCGTTCTCGAGACTTTCCGTGAGAAAAAAGGTGAAGAAGATGTCAACGGAGGAGAAATCCTAATTTATGACAAAAGGCAATGAATGCCAGGGATATGGATGTAGGAGTTGGGCACTAATCGAGCAAAGCCCACTCCTATGAACCCTAGGAGGTAACGATAAAAGCATGGAGAGGTAAAGCGAACTCCCTTTTCCAAGAAGGTGGTCGGCATGGCGACCCAACCGTCCGGTCATTTGATACATACGCTCTTCGGGAGGCGGTGCCCTTATAGGCGTACATGTCGGGAATCGATAACGAGTCCCCGAGGATACATATTTGATTTCTATGACGAAGGAAGGGATGTTGGCATGAGGGAACTGATCCTGTCCTTGAAGAAGTCGGAGGTCGAGACGGAGGGGATCGGAGAAGGATTTCCCCCATGGTTGTTGATTGGGGTTGGAACTTGAACCCTCTTGGTTAGGGTTTGGGTTGGGAGAGTTATGGTTTTGGAATTCACGTCACCATTGTTGAGATTTAAGTAAATCGGAGGAAGAAGTTCTGCAGGAGAAGAAAGCTCAAAGGTTCAAATTTCAAATTAGCGAGTAAAACCGCAAATCGAGAATTGGTAAAGTTTACTGTTATCTTGACAGATTATCTGATGAATCGAGGGCGCACATTTAATTCATCGCAATGATGATGAATGGGAAGAGGTTTCAATCTGCTGGGTCTAAATATCTTCACTGAGTGGGCTTTGCGTCTATTGGGCTTCCCATTTTTATTCTGATATCAATTTGGGTGATTTTGATGGGCTTTGGTGAGTTTCACTTTGGATCTCTTGTGATTTATCATAATTAGTTATATCATGGGCCTATATTTGTTTATAGTCTTTCATTAAACACCTGTTTAATAAAAAGACTAGAAGCAATGTTGGCCATAATCCTTTTCCTTATTGGACCAAACTTAATGGGCTCTCCCTTGGATCATGTTCTTTTTTTGTCTGGTTGGTCCAAATGATTTGGGCCCGATTATTTGATCATTTTATTGGGTCCTTTCGGTTGGATCTGATCGTTTGGGTTATTTTCGTTATTTGGGCTTAGTCATTGAATTGGCCCATTATACAAATTGTTACTTAATCCAACTTTGACCGGTAATCATTATGCCAAGTGATAGTTGATTACTGTGTCTGCCACCTTTCTGCATGGCATTAATGAGGATGAGACTCAGATAACCGGCGGTGGCAAATAGTGGTAGCGGTGAGAAAAGTAGGCTACATACTTTCTTTGAAATAATGAGGGAGTGGGGAAAAGGTGTCGAGGAGATGATGAGTGGCACGATGGCAACCGGATTGGAGTATGTATGGGGCTAAGATCACATAAGAGGGTAAGTAACACACACATTCATATTATTACTCTCTCTCAGACATTAGACATTATTTTCTCTCCATTGTTGACCTTGTGATCGTCGACATCTTGACTCTCGGCCGGGTTTATCCTCGACGGTCGGTAAAATCAAGCTTTTTGTTGACTTGTTGAATCGCGAAGATATTGGACGCGTCTTGGTGATTGGGACGTGGAGAAAGATCTTGACGTTAACAAAGGGTATTTTAGACATTTGTCCCGTCCGCATAATTAAATTACGGACGGGAGATCAATTTCAACGTTAGATATGCGATTAGATGGTCACGAGTTATTATAAGGATTACCTTAAATTGTCCCGTATATATAAGTTTGTCCGTCAATCGGCTCATAGATTCTTGTTGTCTTGGGGTAGACCACATGTTCTGTTTTTTGCCCTGTTCTTTTCTTCCTGTTTGGTTTTGAAGAAGGCGGCAAAACTATGCATAATGCATGCACCCAACTAAACATTCTTCAGCCTAGCAAATATATATACAGGTCTCACTAAAAAGCTAATCCAGCCATCCCATCACATCAATCTGTGTTTTTGCTTGCTAAGAGCTCTTCAACTATGGTAATGTTCATGTTTTCATAGTTTCCATTTAATTTCAGCTCATTTAAGAATCTTAATTTCCAATGCACGAATTATTTTAAAATATCAGTGCACTTGATTGACTAGTTAACTGCTTCATTTTAAATTAAATATACATTATTTTTTTTCAACTATTTATGTAATATTTGCTATAAATATAGTAGTGGTGACATGATAATATTCAATCTCAATAGAATACAAATAATGACATGTTAGGGATTTCATATCTAAAATTATAAATGTATATAGAAGGAACAATTAAGGAAAATGTATCAGTTGCAGTAACTTTTTGCATTATTCTCATTTTCATTGACATGTATAGGGAGAGAATGATGGAGGTGTTGAAAATTTAGTTTACCAGACCATGAAGAATCCTAGACAAGGTGGATATAAGCCCACCCTTTTCATCTTTGGTAAGTAATCATGTAATAATTCATCAAAATAAAGTTTAGCAAGAACAAAGTATTGTACTACAGTACTTTTGGGAAATGACTCAAATGAGCATAACCTTATGGCATGTTTTATACAAGTATTGCAGTACTTATGTTGCTGGACAACGTAGGCTTTGTGGCAAACATGGTAAGCCTGGTTCTGTATTTTTTAACTGTCATGCACTTCAATCTGTCCGGCTCAGCAAACACCACCACCAACTACTTGGGCACTGCTTTCTTGCTTACACTGGTCGGAGGGCTCGTCTCTGACACATACATGAATCGCCTCAACACTTGCCTACTCTTCGGGGGAATTGAGTTACTGGTAACTAAACTTTTAATGCTTTAACCAATTTCACATATTTCATTCGTCCTGCAAAGAATGTCACAGCTGATAATTTTACTTGTACAGTAAAAATGACTTTTTTGTTTTAAAAAAAAAAATTATTTCTGGGATATTTGCTGCTGATTATACAGTCTCATTATCCTAAACTGCAACCTGAAGCATGTGGGGAGTATAGCTGTGTGAATGGTACTAAAGCTCTACTGTTTTATGCTTCTATTTCCTTTTTGGCGCTTGGAGGAGGTGGAATCAGAGGCTCGGTGCCTTCATTGGGAGCTGATCAGTTTGATGAGAATGACCCAAAGGAAAGCAAGCACATTGCCAGCTTCTTTAATTGGTTTGTGTTTAGCATAACTGTTGGAGCTTGTATTGGAGTTACAGTTGTAGTGTGGGTAAAACACAAATAAAGGATGGGACAAGAGCTTCATTATCTCCATCGTTTGTTCGTTCTTCAGTCTTTGTTTTGTTGCACTAGGCAAACCATTTTATCGTGTTCGAGTGCCTGGAGAAAGTGCCTTGTTGAGAGTTTTACAGGTACTCTATATGCTACAATGTTAACAAATTAAGTTTAGATCACTCAGTCATGGAAGTATAGTCACTACGTGACACCTTTTCACATGTATCTGGATCAATACTTAATTTCTAGAAATATTCATTCGAGATAATGAAAAAATCTGCAGGTCTTGGTGGTGGCAGCAAAGAACTGGAAACTGAAGCTGCCACAGAATTCACGAGAGTTATACGAGATACGTGGCAATGAGTCTGCTTCACATGGAGAACGCATTCGCCACAGCAAACAATTTAGGTAGTGTTAACGTCAAGATCTTCTCCAACGTCCCAATCACATAAGATACCTTGATCCTGCACAGTAAACACGATAAATACCACAAGCTTGACGGCCGGACCGCCGGGGGATAGCTCAGGCGTGAGAGTCAGTATACGTGTTCACAAGGTTAACCAATGGAGGATGTAATGTCTAATGTATTGAGAGAGATAATAATCCTCAGTGGTGTGTATATGTGAAATATGAATATGAATGTGTATGAGAACGTTACTGCTTTGTGAAGACTTGGTTGATAGGGATACTCTCTTTTGCCATTTCTGCCAGTACACCCACTACCTCCGACACGACCCCCATGATTTGATGGGTCCCGCCGATCGCATGTAGTCTATCTACTACTTTTGGTCATTTGTTTATGTCGTGCAATTTGTCATAGGGATCTCATCTACATTAATGCATGGCAGTAATAGCAGTCAACCATCATGCTTTTTCATCATTACAAGTCAAAGTAATAGATATTAAAATATATGATGGGCCAATCCATTGACCCGATCCGATCTTGTAAGGACTTAACAGAAATAAGGTAATGACTAAGCCCAATAACATCAACACCCTATAGTGAAGACCCAGTGGATTAACTGAATAAGTAGGCCCAATCCATTCGGCCCAATGGGAGAAATATCACGACCCAACATTGCCCCCTAGTTTTTTATTAAACAGGAGGTTTAATAGGAAACTATAAATGGTCCATGATATTTTACCAAAGGTCCATAGTGAGAAGTAATCGAAATGTACCCGGTTACTGTTCATGAGATGAAATGAGAGGAGAACGGAGACCCAAATCGAAAAATACCCGCTGATAAATATCTGGACTTCGGGCAGGACGCTTCTCATTCAAATTCTAAATCATTACTAATATTTAATGTCTTAGGCCTTGTATGCAGATATAACAAATCGATTATAAAAGATAACTTTACCAAATTTGATGATTTTACACGCCCATTTGAAATTCGAAAGCCTTTTGAGTTTTCTTCTCCTCCTACGAACTCTCTTTCCTTCTCTGCGAACTGTCAAAAATGGCTTCTCAAGATTCTGAACAAAGTTCACCCCTCCTAGTAACACCAATCAACACCGATTCACCAAACCCCAACTCCCGCGAAGAAACCTCGACCTTGAATCCCAAAGGAACGAAAATCGATAAGAATCCTCCTCCAAAAATCCCCAAAACTCCCTCTGAATATTACAGGAATACGGAACGTTTCTCGCATGCCAACACTCCCTCTATTGTCACTGAAGCCGAGTTAAAGAGGATTCGATCTAATTACCACATTCGGATACTCACGCCACCAGGGGGCTCCTAGGTCCGGTGAGAAAAATGTACCAACTGACGGAGGGTTGAATGACCATCCTCAATGACCTTGCTTGAGAAGGGGGTCCGTTTCCCTCTACACGTCTTAATAGTGACTATACTGGGGTTTCTGGGCGTGGGGTTTGTGTAAAAATTTTCTAATTTTGTAGTCAAATTAAATATTAATGAAATGTGGTCTCATTCCTTATGACTTCGGTGCATTTACTTTCTGCCCATACTTCAATATTAATTCAACTGGAAAAATACACAAACTCTTTCATGGACTCAATTCGAATTGTTAATTAACAACTAAGCATGTCATATAACAGATAAGATGAAGTTAGGGAATGAGGCATTCCGAACTCAACACTTAGAAAAAATTTAGGTAATAAAGTATAGGGATACTTATTAGTTACCGAAGTGTGAGACAGATTTGCTTCATTGGGATTTTGTTTACCCCAGAAGGCCTAACAAAACCAAAAGATGACCTTTTCCTACCACGAAGGGCCTGACGAAGTCTAAAGAACGACAGTTGTCTACCACGAAGGGCCTGACAAGGTCTGAAGGACAACGTTTGCCTACCACGAAGGGCCTGAAAAGGTCTAAATGTCGACAATTGCCTACCACGCAGGGCCTGACAACGTCTTAAGGATGACATTTGCCTACCACAAAGGGCCTGACAAGGTCTAAATGTCGACAATTGCCTACCACGCAGGGCCTGACAACGTCTTAAGGATGACACTTGCCTACCACGAAGGGCCTGACAAGGTCTAAATGTCGACAATTGCCTACCACGCAGGGCCTGACAACGTCTTAACGATGGCGTTTGCCTACCACGAAGGGCCTGCCAAACCCATAAGGTCCACCTGCCCTTAAGGCTACCATCGAATGGTCAGCGAGTCCCCCCGAACCTCCTTACACCACTGAACTGATCAGCAACGAAGACGAGATTTGTTTGAGAAAAAAAGGGAACTTTTATTGATGATGGCGTGAATATTTACGACTTTCGATGTCTTGACATCGTTTTCTTGAAAGTACTTCTAAGCTTCTTAGGCGTGCTAACTATTTTTAATTGTTGTCGTCTAATGCCTTCAACCGATAAGTCCCCGGCTTTGGTACTTCAGTGACTTCATATGGTCCTTCCCAGTTCGGCATCAGCTTTCCCAGATTCTGAGGTGTAGATGCTTCTACTTCTCTGAGGACAAAGTCCCCTACTTCGAATCTGCGAAGCTTTACCCCCTTATTATAATGCTTAGCCACTCTTCGCTGATAGGCTGTCAATTTGATAAAGGTTGTTTCTCTGACTTCTTCAAGCAAATCAAGATTGGCCTTCAGCCCTTCTTCATTGTAGATCTCTTTGAATTGACTAACTCGAAGACTTGGAGATCCAATTTCAACTGGGACTAAAGCATCAGTACCATAGGCCAGTTTGAAAGGTGAATCCCCCGTTGTAGTCCTCGGAGTAGTTCGATAAGCCCATAACACGCTAAGCGACTCTTACGGCCATCTCGCCGCAAGCTTCCCAATCTGCGCTTGATCCCATTCGGCGACATTCATTGGTCACTTGACTTGTCCGTTTGACCGAGGATGAACTCATCAAGTCTTTACTGTCTTTGGATCCCCGGTTCTTTCAAAAATGTTTCAAATTTCGATCCCACAAACCGACTCCGTTGTCCGATATTACCACCTTAGGAATTCAAACGAAATACTACTGATTCTTTTAAAAATTTCAAGCATTCCTGTTTCGTTATTAACCTAAGTGGCTTTGCTTCTACCCATTTGGTCATATAGTCGATGGCAACTATAACAAAACTGACTTGACCTTTTGCTTTCGGTAGTGGACCCAGTATATCAACCCCCCAGACAACAAAGTGTATAGGAGATAGGATCGAGTATAGCTCTTCTGGTGGCTGATGTGGGATCGGACTATTGAGCTGACATTTCTCGCACTTCTTGACGTACTCAGTCGCTTCTTTGAAGATGGTAGGCCAAGATGGTACCCTGACGAAGTACTTTATAAAGCTAATGACTTAGCGACCGTATATGGTCACCACAGATGCCTTTATGTACTTCTCGGAGAAATATTCACTTTCGGATGGAGTCAAACATTTCAATGAAGTGAGAGCGAAAGCCCTTCGGAAAAGATCCCAATCAATCAAAACAAAATTAGCACTCTTGTACTTGATTTTCTTGGCTAGCATCCGATCCGGAAGGTAAGGCGCCATCTGCCAGATACTCGGATATGGAGTCAACCAAAGATTAGTTCGATCAACGCACATTATTCTGATTCATGATGAACACTTTAGGATGTTGCAAAATTTCTAAGTAAACCGACCCATCAAAGATGTTAACATTCGTAGTGGCTAATTTGGAAAGTGCATCGAGAATGGAATTGTTATTACGCTCGACCCCACGAAAATCGTAGGATTGGAAATCTTTGAAGTCGTTCTTTCAATTACGCCAAATACTTGATCATTCTTGGGCCTCGAAGCTTCGACTTCCCCAGAGAATTGCTTAACGACTAACTGAGAATCACTGAAGATGACTATTCTCTGCACTTCAAGACTCTTCGCTAGTCGTAACCTGCGAAAGTACCGCCTCATACTCAAACTTCGTTGTTGCTCGCTTTGAACTGAAATCGATGGCTCTTTGCACCTTGAATCCTCCGGACTCGTCGAATAATCCTGCTCCACCGGCGTCCGTAGTAGAAGACCCATCTGCATCTGGCGTCCATGAACTCTTCTGCCTCATTAAGAACTGCAACTACTCTGTCAGATCCTTCAGCTTCTGCCATAACTTCATTAGCTTCAGAAAACGAGCATTCAACTACAAAATCAGCCAAGGCTTGCCCTTTGATGGCGGTTCGGGGATGATATTCAATGAAAAATTGGGACAATTCCATTGTCCATGCAGCTAATCTCCCCGATACCTCAGGTTTGCCCATAATCTTCTTCAAAGGCTGATCTGTGTATATTATTACCAATCTACCACGGAAGTATTGCTAAGCTTTTCGACTAGCGATTATTAAAGTAAAAGCAAACTTTTCAATGTTTGGGTACCTTGTTTCAAAGACATCCGAAGGACGGGCTTACGTAGTAAAAACGGGTCTTTTAATTACCCCCAACTTCACGCACTCAACACTGCTCCTACTACCAACGAACTAGCTGCTAAGTACAAATATAGAGGCTCAGTAGGAGCGGGTTTCACCAACAAAGGCGCCGAAGATAAGTAGGACTTGATGCTCTGAAAGGCATCCTCACACTCCGAAGTCCATTGGAACGTCTTTGCATTCTTCGGCCCTTTCAACGTATCAAAAAATGGTAAACATCTTTCTGCCGACTTGGACATGAACCTCCTTAAAGCTGCAATCCTTCCAATCGACGTTGAACATCTTTAAATGGTCGAGGAGTCTTCATGCTCAGGATCGCTTGAATCTTCTCTGGATTGGCTTCAATTCCTCTTTGACTGACAAGATAACCCAGAAACTTGCCAACCCCTAAACCGAAGGTGCACTTAGTGGGATTTAGTCTCAAGTTGTAATGACGAATTGTCTGAAAGCATTCCTCTAAATCATCCAAATGTTATGTACCAGCATGCTTTTAACAATCATGTCATCCACGTACACCTCCATATTCTTACCCAACTGGTATCTGAAGACGTAGTTCATCATCCTCTGGTATGTGGCCCCGACATTGATGAGGCCGAAGGTCATTTTCTTGTAGGTATATACCGAACGATGCGTAATGAACACCGTCTTCGGTATATCCTCTTTACTCATGAAAATCTGATGATACCCAGAGAATGCGTCCATGAAACTTAACAAAGCATACCCCAAAGTGGCATCGATGAGTTGGTCGATGTGGGGCAGCGGGTAGAAATCCTTTGGACAAGCTTTATTTAGATCGGTATAGTCGATGCAGACTCGCCATTTACCGTTCTGTTTCTGGACCAGCACCACATTTGCCATCCACTGCGGGTAGTCGATCTCAAAAATGAAGTCGGTAACAGCGGTTTTGCAATCTCTTCATCGATGATCCGGCGACGTTCGGTGCAAAGATCCTCCTCTTCTGTCGAATTGGTTTCTTTGACGGGTCCACTTCCAACCGATACTCAGCAATATCCCTGCTTACTCCCGACATATCCTGAGGCTCCCATGCGAAGATATCAACATAGCATCGCAGGAGCTCCATGAGGTTCGTCCGGAGAGGTTCCGGCAGACCCGAACCTATTTTCACTGTCTTGTTCACTTTGCCCGGGATGAGCTCTATCTCCTCTGTTTCTTCAGCTGGCATAACCAATGGTTCGGAACTACTCTCTATGAAGGGTTCGATCTCTATTGCCATGGTCTGCTTTTGCTTCGATACCCCCACTCCCGAAGTGATCACAACATTTCTATAACACCTTCTTGCCAGATCCAAATCTCCTTTCACCTCACCAACCCCATGAGCCGTAGGAAATTTGATTTTGAAATGAGGAATTGAGGTCACAGCTTGCAAAGCAATTAAAGTAGGCCTTCCCAAAATAGCATTATAAGCGAGAATCTACATACACAACATAAAATTTATAAATAATTTCTACTGTTGAGGGGTCGCTTACGAAGATGACCGGTAGTTCAATGGTTCCAAATACTTGACCGGGATCGTTACTAAAAGCCGTCTGAAAAGGAGCCTCCTACCCTATCTCCATCTTTCGCCTGCAAGTGCATCCTCCGATAAGCGTGGGCATACTGAATATCTACGAAGACCCATTGTCTACCATCATTCGCCCATATCCATCGAACCCACTTGCATGTAATCGGCACCAATGTTCCTTCATGCGGTTGATGATTTCCGAAGGTAATCCTCGTCGATAAAGGAGATTATCGTTACTTTGGATAAGGTCTATCGGTCTTCGGGAGGTACTCGCCAGCGACATGGCCGAATCCAAGTGACTTTTGCCGCTTCTTTCCAACAAGTTTGCCTGAAGTACTCCCGGTGATGACATCTATCACATGCCTTGCGCAGTCGTCTCCGGAATTTGGCGCAACGCTTCTTTGAAGCTGGTTGAGTCAGGAACAGTCCTCCGTCTGCTTTGTTGATTAGTTCTCGGCGACCACATCTTGAACTAAAGCCCCACCTTGTACCTTTCTTTTTAATGAAATCTTTCAAACTAACACGATCGTTTGTATCGTGACCGGTCGGATGGTAATCACAATACTTACGAGAATTCCCTTTTCGGGCTTAATGTTATCTCGAGGTGGCTCGAAGATAGGTTGATTCTTGATCGATCCAAGATAATGACCACATACGTGTTGAGTGTTGTGTCGTCCTATTCACTCTCTGGGGTGGGAGCGACGAACATACTCCACCCGCTCTCAATTGTTGTATTTCTTGACCCATATTCATAGCGGTCTTTATTCCTTCATTCTTCTTCGGTCCCCATCGGTTTTGTCCCGATCCGTCTCCTTAAGCCGATCCGAAGAAGGACGTTTGAGGTCGTTCATGGCTTCCTCCACTACGTGATATAGCCTTGACTTTGTCGAAGGCTTCAATGAGACTCTTGGTGGTGAAACATTAATTTCTTCACCAACTTCTCCGATTTAACCAAATCTAACCTGCTACAAAATAGATCCAACAACATGTAGATCGTTCAGTTCACATCACTTGGCCGATCGCTTGCTTCTGGAACCGCTTCACATATTAGCCTAAAGACTCATTTGAATACTGTCGAACCTGAGCCAACGAACCAGTTGGTTTTTCCCTTCTTTTGTTGCTCCCGAAGCGAGCATGAAATTTACTGCACATATCTGCCAAGATGAAATTGAATCCGAGGGCAAAGTCCCCATCCACTGCCGGGCATCCTTTACGGCGTTGTGACAAAAGTATGACACTTAGCAGCATCGCTAAAATCATAATAATCCATCAGTCGGTCGAACGCCTGACTGTGGTCGTAGGGATCCCCCGATCCATCATAACTTTCAATGTGGGGCAACTTCTTGGTGGGGTCAGCTTTCTCTTTTAATCTCTCACCGAAAAGTGGATGCCTTCCTTCCAAAGTATCTTTCGTTTTTTATACTTCTATTGTCTTCAAGTTCCTTTAATTCTTTAACCGGATACTCCACACCTTCCGGTTGAGATGATACTTCTTTTTTTGGCGACTCCTTCTTCTCGAAGCGGATGGGTTTCTTACAATGTAACCTCCAACTTTAGAGGACATTTAGATTCTGGCGTCTGGGGTGGTGTACCCTTAGTAGACTCTCGGAGTATATGACCTCTAGATATACTTCGTCTTTGAACTTGGCGCCATGGTGAAAATGCTTGTGACAACAAGTGCCTTCTTTGTACTTCTCGAGGTGCGATCTGGGATCGACCTCTTCGTTCGCTTTCGACCTGTTCCTTAGAATCGACGGTGTGATATGCCTCTTCGATCTTTGAGGAGTAGGGCTTGGATCTTCTTCTTTCTCGAGTTTGGCCCCCGAGACTCACGTCTTGAATGAGCGGTTTCTTTCCCACTCCGATGCCCTAGCTCTTCGGACTGAAAATAACTGAACTCTTCGTCCCTCAACTCTGCCATTTGAGCCATCTCGTTTCATTTATATCCTGTCATTTGCTTCATAAGTACTTCCATAGCTCTATCTGCTTCATCTCGCCATCTTAGCCAATCGGGAGGCCTTTGCGTCTTGGTCGTCTCTCTTGTATCGAGTTCTAGGCGAGGTGCCTTACTTCGTTCCGACCATGACTGCACCCTTCTCCGTCGTGAAAACTAGCTTACGCTTAGCTTTGCCCACCGCCTTTGGCCGAGAATCTTCAGGTGAACGTTTGGACGCTGTGCTGGCGTGAACACTTATTGTAGGTCCCAAACGATCTTTGCGCGATTAACTCGTGGTGTTTGATTCACCGACAACCATCTACGCCTTCTGGAGTGTAGGTGTTCTACTCTTTATCATGAATACTGACGTAGAACAAATACAGTCTATGATTGAAAAATACTCAGGACACTAGAACTCAACCCCCTCCTTCTAGCGCCAATGTTAACACCAAGATCTTCTCCAACGTCCCAATCACATAAGACGCCTCGATCCCGTCTGATAAACACGATAAATACCACAAGCTTGTGATTTGGACCAGCAGGGATAGCTCAGACGTGAGAGTCAGTATACGTGTTCACAAGGTTAACCAATGAAGGATGTAATGTCTAGTGTATTGAGAGAGATAATAATCCTCAGTGGTGTGTATATGTGAAATATGAATATGAATGTGTATGAGAACGCACTGCTTTTGTGAAGACTTGGTTGATAGGGATACTCTTCTTTGCGGGTTCTGGTACCCACCACCTCCTCGACCTTTCGGCGCGTGATCTGATGGGTCCTGCCGACTGCATGTAGTCTATCAACTACTTTTGGTCACTGTTTATGCCGTCGGCCATCACCGGATCCCATCCACATTAATGCATGATAGTAATAGCAGTCAACCATCATGCTTTTTCATCATTACAAGTCAAAGTAATAGATATTAAAATATATGATGGGCCAATCCAATCGAATTCGATCCGATCTTGTAAGGACTTAATGAAATAAGGTAATGACTAAGTCCAATAACATCAACACCTTATATAGTGAAGGCTCCAAATGGACTAACTGAATAAGTAGGCCCAATCCATTCGGCCCAATGGGAGAAATATCACGACCCAACAAGTAGTGTTTCCAACTAGCTAGTATTGTCTAAGTGTGAATTCACTAGTTGCCTTAATCAGCTAAGAACCCTTTTTCTTTTGTTGATTCCAGTACTCAATACTTACCCGAAATGAAAAAATGAAAAGAAAAAAGAGAGACCATTTTCTTGAATTCCAGTTTTTCTCATTCTGATATAATTAATTGGGGGCAGGATACTAGACAAAGCTGCTGTTCTTGCCGAGGGAACCAAGCCTGAAAAATGGAAAGTATGCACAGTGACTCAAGTTGAAGAAGTAAAGATCCTAACAAGAATGCTGCCAATCCTTCTAAGCACCACACTCATGAACACATGCTTAGCTCAGTTGCAAACTTTCTCCATCCAACAGGGCACCCTCATGGACACAAAAGTTGGCAGATTTGGTGTCCCACCAGCCTCAATTCCCATTATCCCACTAGTTTTCATGTGCATTCTCATACCTCTATACGAAATTTTCTTCGTGCCCATATTGAGAAAACTCACAGGCCATCCAAACGGCATTAGCCACCTCCAAAGAGTTGGGGTTGGGCTAGTTCTCTCTGCCATCTCAATGGGAATAGCTGGGATCATAGAAGTGAAGAGGAGGAATGAACTTGTGAACCACAACAAGCGCATCAGCCTCTTTTGGCTCTCATACCATTACGCGATATTTGGGATAGCAGACATGTTTACGCTTGTTGGACTTATGGAATTCTTTTACAGTGAGGCTCCTCCTGGTATGAAATCTCTGTCTACCTCTTTCTCCTGGCTTTCGCTGTCTGTGGGATACTACTTGAGCACGGTTTTTGTTGAGCTCATTGATTCAATAACTAGCAAATTCACTTCAAGCAAGAGGGGGTGGCTAGGAGGACTCGACCTGAACAAGAATCATCTTGATCTCTTTTACTGGTTCTTGGCAATTGTCAGTGTTATTAATTTCGCAAACTATGTTTTCTGGGCTAAGTGGTACAAGTACAAGAAAGACATTCCGGTTGAGACTACTGACCAGCAGAAGCTTATTGGAACCCCCAGTTATGGTCAATCCTTTTTGAGTGTAATTCCGATAATCTATGCATCTAAACAACCCGAGGAACTCTCTACTAGCGAAGATGAAAGGAAATCCGAGCGAATTATGTAAACTTTTGAGGATCAGGCAGCCTAAAACTGCCTATTACAGAATTCATTCAACCTCTTAGTTAAGTATGAATAACAAAATGATTTCAGTTGGTAACTCACATTGCCAACCTTTAAGTATTAAACTTGATCACAAATTACAAATACAAATTGTAATAGGGCATCAATATTCAAAGTTGCCGGAGATGCTAGTTACACCGGTGTATTTGGGTACTTAAAAGTTAGAATATATTTTTGTCCAATAAAATTCATTAGAACCCATAGTCAGTGGTGTGATTGGCAGTTAAACCTTTTCGTTATCAATCAAAAGTAAAAATAAATAAATTATGGTCTTTTTCAGTATATGTGCAATAATTATGCACTGGTATCTTTTGGAATGTAACTGTGCTATGTAATCAGACAAACTTCAGTAACATAATTTCATGGAGTTGTCAATGAAAATAAAGCCCACATGGGGTCACAATCGACCACTAATGACAAGAGTGTGGATTCAAAGTTAACTAATCTTGGCATTGAATTTTCACAACAGAACTTCCGTAGTCTCATATTTGTCCTTAGTTCTTGTTAGATTTCTATAATGGTAGATTTTTATATGGCCGGTCAGTCAACTTACATACAGTAATTTTCTCTAAGCTATTTTTATTGCACTTTGTTATGTATTTTATTACCACTGTGTGTTTTACAGGGCGGCAAACAATGCAGCCAACATTCTCAGTCTACCAAAATGTTATTAGTTTCATATATATATATACTATATTGATATGCCTATCCAGCCACCACCCCATTACATCTCTCTATCTCTATGCGTGAGTTAGTGCACTGCACATGTTCGTGGAGTTGCTAACCAATAGCTCCTCAACTATGGTAATCTTACTTATTTCAATTCGGTTTCAATTTCTGTTTTTTGAAGAACGCGATATTATAAATTTCCAGCACACTTTGCTAGATATATAACTAACCGTTTTTCTTGCATTCTTCATGTTCAGGGAACAACTGAAGAAGGAGATGCTGAAAATTGTGTTTACCAGCCCATGAAGAATCCTAGAGGTGGATATAAGGCCACACTTTTCCTTTTCTGTAAGTACTCAAATGACACTATATACTTGAAACTCTCCAATCGAATTTTAGTAAGAACAAAGTATTAAGTTTGGTATTAGTATTGCAGCTCATTTGGGAAATGAGCACAGCCATATTGCTAATTTCATATGTATCTTACAGTAATGATGGGGATGAATAACATAGGCTTTGCAGCAAACATGGTAAACCTTGTTCTGTATTTCTTAAATGTCATGCACTTTGATCTTTCTGGCTCTGCAAATACCACCACCAACTATTTGGGTACTTCTTTCTTGCTTACAATCGTTGGAGGCCTCATCTCCGACTCCTACATGAACCGCCTCAACACTTGCCTACTGTTTGGCGGAATAGAGTTACTGGTAACTAAATTTTTTAAACTTCAACTAGTCTCTCTGTTAATGAGTAGAAGCAGCACCTTTTTGACACCTTTTACTTTTTTCAGGGATATTTGTTGCTCATTGTTCAGTCTCATTATCATAAGCTGCAGCCTGAATCCTGTGGGAAGTATAGCTGTGTGGATGGTACTAAAGCTCTGCTATTTTATGCTTCTATTTGTTTTGCGGCTCTGGGAGGAGGTGGGATCAGAGGCTCACTGCCTGCTTTAGGTGCTGATCAATTTGACCAGAACGACCCGAAACAAAGCAAGCACATAGCCAGCTTCTTCAATTGGTTTTTGTTTAGTATAACTGTCTCAGCTTCTATTGGGGTTACAGTTGTAGTGTGGGTGAGCACAAACGAGGGATGGGACAAGGGCTTCATCATTTCCTTGATATGTTCTTTCATTGGTCTTTGTTTTGTTGTACTGGGAAAGCCTTTGTATCGCGTTCGAGTGCCCGGAGAAAGTGCCTTGTTGAGGATCTTACAGGTTCTCTCTACTAAGCCTCTCACATATAAAGGGATCAAAAGTTTTTAATTCCTACTAATTTTTTGAGATATTGGAAACCTGCAGGTGTTGGTGGTGACTGTAAGGAATCTGAAAGTACAGCTGCCACAGAATTCGCGAGAGTTATATGAGATACATGATCCTGTGTCTCCTTCACGCATAGAACACATCCGCCACAGCTACCAATTCAGGTATATTTTCATGGATCCTTAATGCTAGAGCGAGACGCCATTAATTTTATTGTAGCTGAAAAGTGTCAGCAAATTATCTATTTATCCAAACACTGGAAAGCAAGAAGCTTTTGATTTCTACTGGTTCCAATCCCCATACTTGGTGTCAAGCTTACCTATTCCAGGAAGAAAACGGCCCTTCTAGTATTTTGGGTTTGACGCACAAGAACTAATGCAAAAAATAATAATTCAAAATCCTTCCTAGTAGCAACAACTTGTTATGGATGAAGGATATTCAGAATGTTAGAATTCGATCACACACATACACGAGAGTAAAGAATTAACACAGAATGTTAGAATTCGATGATCACATTCGCTATGCTCCGCACAGTTATGAGCCACATGTTCAAGTTATGTTTCTCGACCTTTTTGGTCATCTTATGTGTGTTGAAGACCTAGTCAATTGATTTTTATCTGGTTTTTTCTTGTTCTGACATAATTAATTGGGGCAGGATACTAGATAAAGCTGCTGTGCTACCTGAAGGCACCAAGCCTGAGAAATGGAGAGTTTGTACTGTAACTCAGGTCGAAGAAGTAAAAATCCTAACAAGAATGATGCCAATTCTTCTCAGCACCACACTCATGAACACATGCTTAGCTCAATTGCAAACTTTCTCCATCCAACAGGGCTCCCTCATGGACACTAAAATCGGCAACTTTGATGTCCCACCCGCCTCAATTCCCATTATCCCTCTTATATTCATGTCTGTTCTCATACCTCTATATGAACTTCTCTTCGTCCCAATATTGAGAAAAATCACAGGTCGCCCGAATGGCATTACCCACCTCCAGAGAGTCGGGGTTGGCCAAATTCTCTCAGCCATTTCTATGGGAATGGCCGGGATCATAGAACTAAAAAGGAGGAACGAATTTGTCCATCACAACAAACGTATCAGCCTATTCTGGCTCTCCTATCATTTTGCAATCTTTGGGATAGCAGACATGTTCACCCTCGTTGGGCTAATGGAATTCTTTTACAGTGAGGCTCCTGCTGGCATGAGATCTCTCTCGACTTCTTTCTCCTTTCTTTCCTCTTCTATAGGCTACTACTTGAGCTCGGTATTGGTTGAGCTCATTAATAACATAACAGCTAAGTTCACTGCAAGCAATAAAGGGTGGCTGGAAGGACTTGATATGAATAAGAACCATGTCGAGTTCTTCTACTGGTTCTTGGCAATTCTCAGTGTGCTTAACTTCGGCAATTATGTGTTTTGGGCTAATTGGTACAAGTACAAGAAAGACATCCCTACTGACCAACAAAAACTTATCGGAGACCCCAGTACAGATCAATCTTTCACAAGTATGAGTATGAGCTTTGCATCTAAACAGCATGAGGAACTCTAGTCAAGAAAGAAATCATCTAAATATACGAGTTTCTTCAAATGTTTGTGCATGTATAACGGTAACAAGATAGCTTAATAGTTAGCAATGTTTTTGTCCCATCTAAATGTACTATTATGCAATTTCACTAGTTAATTTCTCATATATATATATATAGCAATTTATTAAGACGGTTGATATTGCTATAGCAAAATTATGTTGGCAGTCGCTAGAATAATTATACAAAAGTATCGCTAAATTAATAATATACTGGATTTAAGTTAAGTAGTAACAAAATAATAGTACAAGCAGATGGTAACAAAGACTGCTTACTATACCTACTACGAATCTAATCAATCCTTGTAATGTAGTTCTAATAAAGTGACACATTAAGAAGATAATTACATGTCTCAAGATAATAAAGTATTTATTTATACGAGATAAAGGCCAAAATAAACACCTACTTAATGTTAGCTTCTAGTGCTGCGGTATCATGGATTTGGCTCATTACTTTCATCAGCTTTAGGCCTAGTATTGAGGAGGACCTGTTAAAGATTAATTAACACACACACACACACACACATATATATATATTAATAGACATTAAATTCTGTGATATGAATAATATTTATTGATCCAATGGAATGGAGTTTATAAACAGTAATGTGGTAGCTAGGAATTATTGATCTCACCTTTCGGAGCATGGCATTTTCATTCATCAGTGTTGAAATCTTCTCTTCTAGCTTAGAGTTTGTGTCCTGTAACTCTGTGGCTCTAGATTCCAGATCACTAACATACACTTTCTTCCGTTCCCGGGCCTGTTGAGCAGAGACTCTGTTCCTCAACAACCTGTCATTATAGTTTCAATTATAATTACAATCAGTGATTGAATAAAAGTTTTCCTATCTATTTCGTACGTCCACTCTTTTTAATTCGGACATGCATTTTTTCCCCCGGCCATTCTTTAGAGAACTGATCGAGGGAGAAAAACTCTTGATCCATCTCAGTTCTTACTCGATTTAGATGTGTGTCATGTCAGTAGTTAACCATGACTTTTATGTGATTTTAGTTGATGCATGCATGCATAGAGAGAAATAACAAAGGATATATGAAAGGAATATTTAAGGATTTGTTAATTTGTAATAACAAGGAGAAACATATATGCACCCTATGTTCGTAGGTACGTAGTCCACAAAATCTTTTGACAATATATAAAGCAAACTTGTATATTTTATGTGGACTAAAATGCAATTTTGGGTTTACTTTGAACCACCCACTTTTCTAGTGGGGTTTTAAAATTATGAACATCATAAAGTCTCAGTAATATTACATTTTAGTTCTTTATAGTCGTGCTAGTCTTTCGGGTTGTAACCCCATAAATCTGTAATAAAATAACTTAAATTAACTCTCTCTCTTAATATATATATATATATATATATATAATTCTAGAGATGATGATGACGATGATGCACCTCTTGAGTCTTCTATGCTCCCGATCGACGGGGTTGCGACCTCTCCGGCGCTTCCCACTAGTCTGTTGGTCTTTATTATTAATATTAATATTATTATTCTTAGTAGAAGTGGTATTATTATTATTGTTTTTGGTAATTATATTCGAGTCTGTCATGTCTCCCAACTGTTCGGGTAATTGTGGAGCTTCCATGTCAGGAACTGTAAACATATCGTCATCGCTTTCCTCTAGAAATATAATCACAACACAAACCAAAATCACCATTAATCAGTTTATACGATCAAAAACAGGGACAGGGTAATCCATCATTTCATGATTGGAACTAATAAATCATTAGAAAAGAAGAACGTAACTAAATAAACAAGGATAATATATATATAATAAATCAAATGAAAGTAGGACAGTAGCTAGTATATGTACGTACGTACGTGCATGAACAGAAACCACAAAATATGTATGTATATATGTATGTATGTCTTTCTGTGTGCATGCATGTATGGAACTATATATATATATAGATATAGATACATAGACAGATAGATAGATGTAATTAATAATTACCAAGTTTGCCCTTGTTATCATGAGAGAAAGTATGAGAAGTGATATTCATCCTCCATGAAGAAGAAGCAGAATTAGAAGAGGCACCGGTACCACCACTTTGATTATCGTAATTTGCCCTCGAAACAACCGACGTCGACGATGATGCTGCCGGCGCCGGCGCGGAGGTATTATTTGACATAGCTAGGGAGAGAGAAAAAGGAAGGGAGGGGACAGAAATAGAATGAAGAAGATATTGTAGATGGAGGGGATAGACTGAGTAGGTAATACGTATGTATATATTACGTGTTTATTAGTAATATATATTTGGAGATAGTAATGCATGTGGTTGGGGTGAGTGGGTATAGTGTTTGCATGCTGACCTCAATTTCTCCGACTCGGACTATGAATAAGCTTCGTTTGCCTTTCAATATCTTGGCTCATGAATTGACACGTTGATGCCCATATAGCCGTCAGTCCAGTCCCGGCTGCTTCATCTTTTTATATGTGGGAACTGAACCAATAACTAACTCCCAATTTTTTTTTTTCTTTTTTATAACAAAACCCTACTTGACCGTACGTGGATAAACAATTCCAACCAAAACAAACAATCCCTTATATCTCCAATTGGTTTCTTTCTTTTTTTCTTTTTTTTTTTCGATAAAAAGGAATTTTATAACAATATTCAATCCCGAGTCTCATGAATCAAATCATAATAAGGTGGATTTACATTGCAACATCTTAAGTCCTTTATCCCACACTTATCATGTAAAATTGAAGTGTTACAAATTTAAAGTCAAATACATGGGGCAAGACCCATTTAATATGATCTCCGTTAAATTTTTTTATTATATTGTGTTATTGAGTTTTAAAATACATATAATAAAAAAGAAACGGACAAAAATTTGATCACTTTTTTAAATGCAATTTTTTTTTTTTTATAAATTCAATAACAATATGGAAAAAACAATAAATAAATAAATTATTATTTTAATTTCTATTACTAAATTAAGTTCTATTTTTTTCTTTTTTATTCCATGCAAACTCAGATCCATAGCGTTAGTTGTTTCCACTTAATTTCAATACCGTTATACCAATTTTAAGAAAATACTAAATTAGTATATAAAACTAATAAAACTATATGTATATATAGGAAAAATGTGTGTATATATATATATATATATATGAGGTTCCATCATATCAATAGGTTCTTTGTGGGAAGAACCCTTTTTTAAGCTACATAAAAATTTTACTTAAAAAAAAAAAAAATAAAATAAAATTTCAACCAAGTAGTAAAAAAAAAAGTTGTTACACGTGGATAGAATCCTACATATATATATATATATATATATATATATATATTAAAAAAGGCCCGACCCTAACCCTAAGAGCTAAGATTAGAGACCTGGGTCAGAGTTGGGGTCCAAAATAAAGGTTTATTCCCGACCCGACCCAACCACGACGGCCATCTTAAAATAAAAAAAGGGCCTTGGCTTGCATCCTGGGGCAACCTTCCACCCAAGTCTATTGAAATTTCGCGAAATCTGATACAAAGTAGTAAAATAGAATTCAAAAATCGAGAGGGATTAATAACAAGAAATCAGTCTCTGAAAATATAAGCATGAAATCGCACGCAGCATGGAGTTCTTCGAAGAACCCAGTCAAGTTCAGGATGCAAGTCTCATTTTTCTTTCTTTAATGGAGTAGCTTTTGTTTTCAATTTTCTTACCAGTTTAATGGCCTGTTGTTAACAAATTTTGGTGTTTTAATTTCAGTCCAACTGCTGATAATTTAGTTCCAATTCGTCTTGACATTGAAATCGACGGTCAGAGGTTCAGAGATGCTTTTACTTGGAATCCTTCTGGTAATACCTTCATTCATCTCCCTATAATTTATCTTCCTCCTCAATCTAATACTTGAAATTGTGCAAATAAGATATTTGGTTGCTAATTGCTTAGATACACAGTTAGATTGACAAATTTGTTGCAGCAAAATCCTGCTTCCTTAACTTCAGAAAGTGCACCAATGTGCTCGTAAATAAATATTCATATTTCTTGAGGTCAACTTATGCATAATATTGGTACCTAATTTCTTACCTGTCCCAAATTCCAAAAGACGAGATATGCCGAATCTATGAAAATTAAAAAGATTGTGTTGGTTGCGCACTGCTCTTTCATAAATGTATGCTGTGATTCTAATTTTTAAGTCTATCTAGAAAGAATGACGACAGAAATGGGTTCTACTTTAGAAAGAATACGGTTTTGATGGCTGGAAACGAACAAATTTAGAAATTTATAGCTTATACAAATTACACTGCTTGTTCGGCTTCCTCGGATTTTTTGCGTTAACACGGGCAATCGGCATGTAACGCACCGGCCCAAATGTCAGTGTGCCCAGCGTTTGAGGCGTGTTAGGAGTTCAAAACGCCACGCCGGATATATTTGGTGTTGACTTTATTCCTTAAACGCAGTAATCAAATGCTCTTGCATACCTTTCTTTCCCTTGATCCTTGCTCTATGAAACCCTCTTCTCATTCTCACACTTGATAAGTTAAAAATTCGTAAGTTGAAACTCAAATTTTCATCCTTTAGTTCTCAATTTCACATTTTTTTTGAGATTTGAAAGTGCAGTTTCTGATTATTTTCGAAATTTCTCACTCAAGCCTTGAAGTTTGAAAACATTGGAATGGGTTTAGTTACTAGTTAGAGAATGAAAGAGACAGAAGAAAAAAAACAATAGGTGTAGTTAGAGAATGAAAGAGACAGAAGTAAAAAATAATGATAGCAACGGTGGCTGTATTGTCGTGAATGTTTGAGGGAATGGAAAGAGCTTTTGTGAAGAAATTGTAAAAAAGTAAAGAAAGAAAAAGAAATTTTGTGAAGAAATTTTAAAAAAATAAAGAAAGAAAGAAAGAAAGAAAACGAAAGGGAAAGGGAAAGAAACCCACCTGTAATGTTCTAAAAGGCGCTAGGCGAGAGGCGGGCGGCCAGGGGGCCTAGCGCCTGGGTGGCCTAGTAGGTTGGATTTTTTTATTTTAAGACAATTTTAATATTTTATATTACATTATTCTAACAAAACAATAATATAAAGCAAAATAATCTATAATAAATATAATAATTAAATTATAGAATTAGTAGTAATTGCACTTAAGTAGTAAGATATATATCCATTGCTTGAAATAATTAAATTATAGAATTAGTGTTACTAGTAAATAGTATCTTGATATCTTCATATATATAATTATACACGTTCTTCTTCTCTCTCAAAAATTTAAATAAATGTTATTTTAAAATTATTGTGAATTTTATTGAATGAGACATTTGATATTATTAATTATGAAATTATTTTAATTTGTGTAATTTTCAAAATTGAGGACATACTGAGAAAATGACAAATACCATATACTAAGTATGACTAACATATCTTTGACGTATTAGTTTTATTCATAAACAAAATTGGTATTAAATAATAAAATTTAAAATTTTAAGAATTCAATTCAATATTAAAACTTAAGAAACTAAACATAAATTTAAGAATTATATTGAATTAAACTAAATATTACAAATGTATCATCATTTATATAATTTCAAGTTTGTACAAGTTCAAAAAATTACAACTATAATAACATTACCCATTTTGACTTGATCTTGTTCACTTCTTGTTGTGATTTGATATGCTACAACTTGCATTAAGAATATGGTAAATCATTAGAAAAATAAATATATTAAGATCTAGTTTTGGTAGTAATTTTTAAAAAAAAATCTCTGCCTAAGCCCCGCCTAATTGGCTGGAGCATTTTTTTTACCGATTTGACCTTGGGCGCGGCGCCAGGCCCCTAGGCAGATTTTTAGAACACTGCCCACTTGTATTTATTAAAGAAGAAACCCAAATGAAGTTGAAGATGGTAACATAAAAAGCATAAATAAAAAATAAACTTGTTGTAAGCAACTGACTTAGATAATGGAGAGAGGAAGCATGCACAATTTTTTTTAGTAAAGCGCAGACTGAGGAGAGGTAAATGGTTTTTCTAACTAGTATTGTCATTAATCTTATTTTTATTGACAAATTAATTATAACTATTATGATAATTTAATAGTATAGACAACAAGTGAGAAATAATATTATATTAATTTTCTTTCCACAAATCATTAGTTTTCATATAGTTACATATTTAATTTATTTACAATTATTATCATGTAATAATTTATGTCATTTTGTAATATTTCAATCACAACCGTGGGATTTGAAGCCATGATTTGTTCTTTTTTTTTTTGGGGAGGGGGGGAGGGGGGGGGGGGGGGGGGGAGGTGGTGCAAATTTTTTAATAGCATAAAATATATTCATCACTAAAAAGTAAAATTTCACTATTACAAAACTTATTTTTCTAAAACAAAAATAATGTAGTAATAGAATTTGCTTTGACAGAGACAACAAAATATAGCAAAAAAAAATCTTTTAGAACATATCAAAAGTTCGTCGGACCTTGGAGGGGCCGTGGCCTTACAAAATTTTCAAACCAAACCAAGTGTACAGTGAGTCTTACAAAATTTTCAAACCTTTGGGGTAAGTTTTACAAAATTTCCAAACCTTGGTGGGGCCTTCCAGTCTACATGTGGCTTCGTCCCTGATCACAACATTTGTAATTTTAGCCAAACAAAAATTGATGGTAGCCGAACAAGATCATAAATTTTCAAATGCATAAATTTTCAAACGTAGCTTTAGTTGCAAATGTACTTTCAGTTGCGTTTGTAAAACGCAGCTACCATTGTAGCCGCTACCGCTGCCTTGTAAAAAAATGAATCCATTGTTTATAAGTATTGTGTGCTTATTAGTAAAAACAATTTCCCTTTTTCTAGAGGACTATCCTCTATTTTTCGTAAAAATACAGCTATGAAGCTCATTGTCTATATAGTCTACGATTGAAGTACATTACATGCTTACAATATGATTGCTTTGTCCTTGGTTATGTATGACAGTTATTTTTGTGTCTTATGACCCAACTGCATGTCTTTCACTGTTATAGATCCAGATTCGGAGGTGGTGGTGTTTGCAAAAAGAACAGTTAAAGACTTGAAGCTTCCTCCTGCATTTGTTACACAGATTGCTCAATCCATTCAAGTAAGTTCCTCCTTTCCGTAGGGACTGCGAGGTTTTTTGCTTGGGAGGCTGTTTTGCTTCTATTTTTCCTCGATTACACCTGTCTGTACATGCGCATCACCCCTTTTTTGGTTACATTTTTTTAATAAAATTTACTTATTGAAAGAAAAGAGGAGATTACCTTAACTGCTCACCTCACTTCACCTTCCTCTTCTATATTTTGAATTTATCTTCGATTCTTTCCATCACACCTTGTTAAGCACTCTTGTCAATACTCAATACTTAATGTTCTTAATCTGTCAAATCTCAACTCAACTCAAAAACACCTTGTAATCAGTAAACATTCCCATTATTTTATAATTAACCATTCAATCCTGAATCACGAAGAACTAGGTTACTGTTAACATCACTTCAGTAGCTCCAGAGCAGACCTCAAAAGTCTTCTTTCCAACCGCAAAACTCAACCTACAAACCTGTACTTTTCTTATTTCAACAATGAACCTTCACTGCATTTACCTGTAATTATAGAATTTTTCAAAGTGATCCTGAATCACCCACCATTTATTACATCGCATACATCTATCTCTATATACACGCACACGCATGGTTTCCTATTATAGATATGTTTTTTGTACTTTCATGTAAATCCAGCTACACTTTTTTACGCAAGCACACAGACACAAACACATGCACAATGGCAAGAAACGAATTTGTGAGTTCTTAAATTCTATTTATTTATTTTAGAAATATACCTTGTGAACTACATCCTCAATTAATTACTTTGACAATTATCTTGATCTTATTTTGCTACTTTCTGAAGTTCAAATTATTTCAGTCGCAGCTGACAGAATTTCGATCACTTGAAGGGCAAGATATGCATACCGGCGAGAAAATTGTTCCAATCAAGGTTTGCCTTGGTTATGAAATGACGTCCTCCTTTTTTCTGACTTTTGGTTATTAACATGTATTAAATGGTGTCACCTTCTTTATCTTCCCCGTCTAATTCAAGCAGCTTGATCTCCGAGTGAATCATACCCTAATAAAGGATCAGTTCTTGTGGGTAAGTTTAATTATTGAATGGGTGTTGCATAATTGTATTATATCAAAAATTTGATACACTGTATTAATAATGACTATTTTATGCCTTTGGTTATCTTATGTTTTGCATCTGTTTAGTGCAACAAAATTTAAATTCTATGGATTTCAGGACTTGAACAACTTTGAGAGTGATCCTGAAGAATTTGCGAGAACCTTTTGCAAAGATCTGGGTATTGAAGACCCTGAAGTTGGAGTAAGCTTAGTAACTTAAATTTTCCCTGCATTTTGGGGATGGTTTACTCTCAATTTAAATTGGATCTTCTTTTGTAATGTTTTACTGTCATTCAGAATTGGCTTAGAATTTTATGGGGATTTTAAATTTTATTACGAGTAGTTTCCATCTCTGTGATTCAGGTGTTGTTTTTGTTAATGTCTATATATTAGTAATGTATTTAAATATAGGGATGATGGTTGTGAAGAAATTTCACAGCCACAAAAAATTCCTTGATAGAACTTTGTTTGATGTTAAACTGCATTCCCATTTATCTAAATTTTTAAGCTATTTTTTTAATAAAAAAGAAAGAAAGAAAAGCTTTTTGAACAATTTGAGTATTCTTAAGGACGCAGTTAGTGTTCAATATAATGTCAAATGATTTTGGAGATCCTCTTTACCAATTGATGCAAAATGCGTATCCCTTCATGATCATCAATTATGTGTGTTTCTTTGTGTCTGCCTGCATGATTTTTTTCTGTTCTCTTACTCTGTCTTCTCTCTGTGAGTGCATGTGCGTGTGTATTTGTGTGCATGCGTACATATGTATCATTCTTGCGGTCTCTCTCTGTCACTTTGGCCCTTGCCCTTCTAATATAGATATTGTCATCTCTCCTTCATCTTGAATTGTAGAATGTTTAATTTATTGAAACTTGACCAAATTTTGTCTTTGCAGCCGGCAATTGCTTTTGCAATTAGGGAGCATCTCTATGAGGTTAGAATTTTATTGCGCATTTTAAGCATACTTTTGTCCTATATGCTTCTGTGGACATCATGTGAACATTTTTTTTCAGTTTACTATCTTTAGTAGTCTCTCTTTTAGATTGCAATTCAAAGCGTAACTTCAGCAAGAGAAAGCAGAATAAGCAAGAAGGGCCGTAGAGGAACTGAACATTTTCCACCCAGGTTTGATTATTTTGTTTGGAATTTCTGCTGTTGCTTGTTTTATTTTCCAATGCAAAAGCCTCATCAATCAAACTTATGATTATAAAGACTTCAAGTAACATTTGTATGTTTGGTCTCTCTCTCTCTCTCTCTCTCTCTCTCTCAGTAAGGCAGGTGGCACTGGATTGGATTTGATGAAGTTATATGGTTTTAGATCAAGTGTAATTCGGTATGTCTGCTTATCTTGTTATCAGCATGTCACATGGGACTAAAAGAATCTGTAGATTTGTTTTTGTATTAAACTGAACACTGCATCAGTCTGACAGTATGTAGTAGCCTAAGAGGGGTTAGGATAATTTATAAACCACAAAAGTTGTATCTTGGTCATGCTTCAGCAGCAAGATGTTTGTGAAATTTACCATATTTATATTCTGGATGATATTACATCTGTTCATGATCTCCCGACATAATTTGAACTCTGAAGTCTGGTAAATCTTGTTCAGGAAAAGAAAGGAGTGGGATGTATATGAACCCATTGTTGATATTCTATCAAATGAGGAAGTGGATGCACTTGAAGCAAGAGAAGAGAGGAATGCTCGATGAGGTGACAGTTGTAATATGGAGGTACTAAACTACTAATGTTGATTTGGAATGAGCAGAAATCTTTTTTATATGAAAAGATGTTGTATTGATTATACTTTTTATTTTCATTTGCAGATCTTTTTGCATCTCTTGTTTATTTGAAGGGAAAGAAAAGGGAAACAAAAAAATATTTGAAAGTAAGCCTAATTATACTTAAAATTTTGAGTAAATTTTCTTTGGATCTGGCCACAATTTTATATATCACAGTATTCATGAATCTGCCATTAAGCATTATAACATGAATTTTTTTATGATAATTATTTGCTAGTGTTTCTTTATTAAGTTCTTGTATATGGCTGCAATTCTATAGTTTTTCGTTTCTTTTTTGTTTTGTTGTCGGCAAGGATGATAAGCTCCTCTAGTTGGAATACATGGTTCAAAAATCGAAACTATGTTGAGTCACTTTAGGGCCAGAAAGTTTACCACTTTACCCAATATACAGTCAAATTGAATTGAAAAGTGTTTTTAACATAATAAAAGTTCTTTTATTTTAATTGTTATTTATATAGGTAGAGAGTTATTTAGTCTTAAATGTCGCCATTACATCAAATACTTTCTTTTACTCTCGTATCATTGAGGTTCTCCCTCCATGGAAAGATTATTTTTTATTTTTTTTCCATTTTAGCAAAATTATAGTATTTGTATTCTGGAAATTGTTGCAGGAGCTTACTTTTTCTTTTTCTTTTTCTTTTGCCCTTTTCTTTTGGGCCTTTTGGCAAGTGAACTATTTCACTGAAGGAGGAAAATATATATGTAGAGAGCAAACTCGAAAACAAACAGGTGAAAAGACAAAATAAACATAAACATGTAAAACAAAAGCATCTGCTTACAGACAGAAACCCTTCATCTTACAACAGACAAACATATGAAAACCTTCTGCTTATCCTCATCTGTGTGAGACCCTTGCCCATTGGAAAACTCTCTCAAAATAAATAAATGTCCTTTTGAAGGACCTAAAAAGAATTTCATTTTCAGTACCTAACAATAGCATAGCAGCTATAAATGTTACCTCCACAGTTAGCACCAGAATATAAAAATCAAAGCTGTTTTAGCCTTTTAGGATTGCTGTAGGAAAACCACACATTTTTTTGAGTCCCCATATCTATTACCATAAATTTAAGCCCAATTACAATTGCGAAGCTTATTAATACACGGGATGAGATTGATAGAAATTATTTGAGAAACTCACTTATTACACATCTCTCTAGAAAAGTTACCCGTAAGAATTATTTACATAAATGACAATCAAAAAATCAACATAAACATTAATAATATATATTTCATTTTATTTATTTTAGCATCATTCTAACCTTATATTTCCTTTAAAATAGTAAAACTAAAAACCACGTAAACGGTAATAATAATAAAAAAAAAGAGCTATTATAAAGTATAATGCCTGGGTGAGTTTTGTCCTGATGTCGGTGGTGTGTGGCAACTATTTTGGAGTTTTGTCTTGATGTCGGTGTGCGGTATCCTTTCTATGTAGTTAGTGTAAATGTGAAATATTCACTCTATCGGCGAAGTTGGTATAATTTTGACTTGAATTATTATGCAATACACAGATTATATGGGGAATTTTGATTTTGTAGGAAAACCCAGAGAAAAGAAAATACTTGAGGCTAAAAATTGTCAATCTGCAGATCGCTCTGGTGTTTGAGTTAATCGGATTATAACATACAAAATCAACTAAACAAAGCATAGTATAAGATTCAGTGTATCAAAATGGTGATTTCAAAGGAAAAAGGAACAGAGTTCAACAATAAAATAAAAATCTCACCATGATTCTTATTTATCATGGGGATTCTCTTTGGAGAGGAGAGGAGAGGAGAGGAGAAGGGAGGAATAACATGGTAGTTATCAAAAAAGAAATAGAATTTTTTTTTACAAAGCATAATCTTCAGCTGCCATGATCATCATCATAATAGGTAATATGCAAGAAGAAGATTTGCTTTCATAACCACCTTAATTTTGATTTCTCTCCATCCATCTGTATATATTTCTCCCTTGTTTGATTTCTCTTGTTTGGATTGTATTCTTCTTCTTCTTCTGGGTTAATTTCCCTGGTTTGGGCAGTAAGCGATGTTCGTCTTTCTGTGCTTCACCACTTGAACAAGATTTCTATAAACTGAAGATCAAAACATACTCCAAAGTCACGCAAGTATGAATTTAAACTAACTAGTTTGCTAATACTATTGATGGGGGCAGGGGAGAGGCAGAGGTTCTTGATTTTGAACCATGTAATCACCTATCTAATTTGATTTATGGAGTAGCTAGGTAGCCTGGAGTTGTTAATGTCAAATATCAAGAATTGACATTGCAGATTCTAGGCTTGGATTTGTCCAAAATAGACCACATGACTTGAACATCCTCGTATGCGCATGCCATCACTTCTCCTTGAAGTTGAAGATCCATCATCCTCTTATCATCATCATGCCCTGCAAAATTCACCACTTGTTCCGTTACTTGCTTGACTAGCTAAACCACACACACACACACACACACACATATATATATATATATATATATATATATATATATATATATGTACGAGAAATGATCCATAGTCAATATTTACTTTGAGCCAACTTTAGCAAGAATTCTTGGGGAAGTTGGCTCACAGTCGGGCAGCGTTGACTATAGATCATGTCCGCACACGTATATATGATTGTATGTATGTTTTTTATGGCTATGTATATGATGTACCTTGGTGGTGGTGGTGGGACTTGTGATCTCTGGTTGTGGTGGTGGTGGTGTTGTGGTGGTTCTGATGATTGAAAAAAGTGCGAGCTGCTTTTCTGAATGGAGACGTGATTGTTCTTTTTACCCAAGAAGAATTAGTAGTCATTGTAGATGTAGGTACCTTTATGATTCTTCTTCAATTGATCCTCAAAATGTCTAGCTAGGTTGATTATAGGCACACACTCAACTGATCTATCTATCTATCTCAAAAGGGAACAACTGGTGTTATTTATATTGTACCATAAAGGAGAGAGGGAGGAAGGGGGTGGCATGTGTGTGGGTCGGAGAAAAAGGCAAGATCCGTGAGATGAGCTTTGATGGGTTATAATCCTTTTCTTATCTCTAAAATATCTAAAAACATTTTAAAATAAAAATTGCTCCATCTATGTACTCTTTTCTTTTTAATTTCTTTCCATTCTTATTTGTAAAGTTGCTACCGACTAGACTGCCTCGTTCCACAAGGCGCATGCTCCTTGTCAAAACTACCTAAATCTACGGAAGTAATTTTGGTTAATTGATCAATACAGTATCGATACACATGTCAATAGGGGAGGATGTTTGAGATTGATTAAAAGAAGTGATTATTGATTTTGATTGTTGTTTTTGTGTATAATCAGTTTTAAAAAAATAATTTGTGTTTGGTTAATAAAAAAATACTTAAAACTAGTAAAAAGCGAAAAATGTTTGATAGAGAAAAATTATTAACCACTTATTTCAAGTGTAAATTATTATTGATAAAAAATGCAAATTACATAAAAAAATATTTTCTATGAATGAAATTACTAAAATAAATATAGATAAATTGGTAATATAATTAGTCAAATTTGATTGTTAGATTTGATAAACATTCTAAGTCTAAGCATATAACACTCCCCCATATTCTGAATTATTATTTTTGGTTTCATTTTCTGTCTTATTTTATGTATTATTATGTAAAGTAAACTTTTTAATTATTTACGGATTATTTTATAAATAGATAAGAATTATATGACTGCAGTCAAGTCATGAGATAGAGCGTGATATATGAGATCTGAATTCCCATCCCATTCAACTCTTCAATTTTTTTTCTGTTTTTTTTCAAAATTAGGAATATATATATTGTTCGGAAGCATTTTACCGACCTTCACGTGGGCCGAAAGCCTGACATTAAAAGGGCTTTAGGAGATCATTGGACTGAAGCCCATGGAGGGGTTGGAGTTGTTCGGCTTGGCGTCCGAGTCCTTTTGGGCCGGAGCCTCATCTTAGTGGATGTCTTCAGGTTCGGTACTCGAGCCCTTCGGGCCGGAGCCTTACCTTGTCGTGTGGTATTCGGGGTCGGGTCTTCGAGTTGGGGTTGTTTGGGCTGCTTGCACAAATGAGCTTTCTTGCGTCTTGAGTTCGAGATTCTAGCAGAGTAGTTGAATAAGGTAACTCAAAGGTAGTGGTTGGATTGGATTCCACTTGCACCTTTTAAGGAGATTGTGTTGGACCCAAATTATGGTAACTACCATAATTTGGAGTCCTAGTCCGACTCGGAGAAGGATTCTAAAGGTAGTGAGCATTATAAATACAAGGCCAAAGTTACATTAACGGTGTAATACCTACTTTTGAGTACTAAACACTTAGCCTCCATTGTTAAACCTTGTAGCAGCTGTATTCTCACACCGGAGCTATCCCTCGGCCAGCAAGTCGTCAAGCTTCATGTGATCTATTATTGTGCGGTTTCTAGCGCGTGGATTACGTGATTGGGCCTTGCCACGTGAAACTTTAAGCGTTAACATTGGCTCTGAAGGAGGGCTTTAGTGTTCTTACAATCACAATCGGACTTTTTTTCCGATAAAAAGTTGTGGCGGCGTGGAGTATCTTGTCTCGACCACGAAAAGGCTAAAACACACCGCACCAACCAGGTGAGGGGGTCGGTCAAGGCCAGATTGGGTTCCAGAATCCAGGAAGATAAGGTGGAACCCTCTCTTCCCCTCGGCGAATACTCTTTCACGACGGCGGCAACACTGACCAACTGTAGTCGGTAAGCGAGAATCACTCACTGGTAACTTGAGGTGCATGGAAAAAGCCGAGGCGAGGCGATCGAGATCGAGAGGAATTCATTCTGCGAGAAAAAGATCACAATGAAACAAGGACGCCATAATGGCCCTACACCTTCAATGAAGGCTCGAGCAATGAGATGGCTAACATGGCCGGAGAACAGGAGGCATCCTCAAAGAGGCGTAGGCATCAGAGCCGATCTCGGTCACCCCGACGGAGAGAGGCGGATAAGGAAAGGAGTAAACACAAAAGTCGCTTTCGAGAGATGGTAAGCCGAGAAAAGAGCCGTCAGCAGAAAGCGATGATCAGAACATCCAGGCAGGGTCGGGACTGAGGAGGAGGGACGGGACTCCGGAACACGGGCGGGACAGACCACGATCGCCCCCCCATAAAGGAGAGTCTGACCCCCTCACTCAAAAGGGTGTGAGTGGAAAAATTCTTCGTTGGCAAAAGAATTCGACGGGGATGCCTTGACTACACATAGGTCGCCTTTCTCGACGGAGATCAATCAGGAGACAGCCGACCCCAAAAGGAAGATGCCCCCGATGGAGGCCTACGACGGGATGGGGGATCCGTATGACCACTCAGACGGGTATGATAGGTTGATGACATACTACGGGCATTCGGATGCTGCCAAGTGTCATATGTTCGCAACAACTTTGAAAAAGAGCGCCCGGGAGTGGATGAGAACCCTGGCGACGAAATTAATTAATTCATGGAATGATCTTCGGGAGAAATTTCACGCTCGGTTCGGGAGTAATAAGTGGCGGGGAAAGATCACAGCCTCCCTCATACAGGTCAGACAGAAACTAGATGAAAGTCTGGGACAATACGTCAAGAGGTTCCGAGAGGCTATGGGGTCGGTAGTAGAATTAAACTACCAACTAGCCCTGGGCTTCTTCACAACTGGCTTAGACATTGGGAAGTCAAAGAAATTGATGAAAGATTTAGTGATCAACCCTCCGGCAGACTTGACAGAAGCTTTCCACCGAGCCGAGGGACATATTGCAATAGAGGAGACGATGGGAAAACTTCAAACCCCACTCCCAATCCTACGAAAAACCCAGGGATCGGGATAAACAGAATTTTCAGAAGTCAGACAATCAGGGGAAGTCAGATAACTATGGTAAGAAAAGCTATACTGGCAGAGGTTCGGGCAGTGGACGACCACCTTTCCCCAACAAAAATGTCAACAAAGTCTACACCGCTTTTCAACACGGATCGGGCTAAAATCTTTGGAGGAGATCACGAAACAAGCCCTTTTTCAAACCATGCCAAGCGATCCCAAAGCACAGGAAGAGGGTTTGGAGCAGATATTGTCGTATCATCGCCCTCTAGGGCATCTGACGGAGAAACGCAACAACCTGAAAGATCTGATAGAGAAGAACGTCCAGAATGGGCAACTGGTGCAGTATGTGGTCGGTCGAGAAGGTTCGGAGGCCCCCCGGGAGGAGAACAGGGAATCGACACGGGAAACACAGCCACAACCGCACCCACAAGCCCGAGGAGTGATTGATGTAATTTCGGGCGGGTCGGTAGGGCGGTAATAGGAAGGAAGAAGGCGGTCATCTCGGTAGTATTGTTTGATAGAAGTTCATCACCCCGAAAGGATAGGGCCTATTCAGGGGTATCCATCTCATTTTCGGACGAAGACTACCATGCCGACCATATCGAACCACATGATGGGGCACTGGTAAAAACAGCACAGGTCGGGCCAGTCGACATGAAAAAAATGATGATCGACAACAGGTCCTCGGTGGACATACTCTACACGCATGCCTATCAGAGGATGGATCTGGGAGAAAAAAAGATGGAATTGGGAGGAAAGGGTCCGTTGTACGATTTTAGTGGCGACCCGGTGCATGTGTCAGGTACGATAGAGCTACCACTCCGGTTGGATGTGACCCTCGAGAAGCGAAATAATGGTAAAAATTTTTGTAAGACAAGTGGATTATACTTCTGGCGCCATATTGGGAAGGGCGACATTATACATTAAAGATTACAGCAAATCGCATACCTCACTTCAAAATTAAGTTTCCTACAATCGAATGGGATCGGGAGGTAAAAGGTGAATTGGACATTGCCTCAAGGTGTTATCGGAATACTTTGATTTCCTCGAGGGTCGGGGGTCGATGACGGAAATGCATAACGATGGCCATCGAGATAGAGTCGTTCAAAGCAAAGCGAAGATCGAATCCATGGCACTACCGCAGAAGAGCGAAGATGTGGAATTGATACCGTGGAATTGAAAAAACGATCAAAATTGGGGCGGGATTACCGTAGGCCGCTGAGCAGTGCAGTGGACTTGCTTGGTGTATCTTGGAATATCTTCGCGTGGAGCCTAGTGATATGCCCGATAAATAATCGGTAAGACTGCATGGAATCGCATATCTGATTCAGAAGAAAAACCGTGATCTGAAAAAGAAGGATCTTTGCCCCGGAAAGACAGAGGATCATAGATGAGGAGATTGGTAAAATGCTGGAGGCGGGATTCATCTTCGAGATCGACTATTCCGAATGGCTGGCGAATGTGGTTTTGGTTCAAAAGCAAAATGGGAAGTGGAGGTTGTGCATCGACTACACGGATCTGAATAAGGCATGCCCAAAAGATTTCTATCCTCTACCCAACATAGACCAACTGATTGATGCCACTTCGGGGTATGGAATGTTAAGTTTCATGGACGCTTTCTCAGGATATCACCAAATCTCGATGCACAAGGCTGATATCCCAAAGATTAGCTTCATCACTCATCGGGCTATATATGTGAGACCCCGAATTTTATGAAATAAAAGTATTCAATTTTTCTATTTTAGTAAATGGTTAAATTGATAAAAGGTTAAAGTTAAGGGTGATATGTGAAAATTTTTCAAAGTAAACAAGTTGTCGTAAAGTACACGTCACTATTCACTCTAGTATTATTCACTCGGGTATTTGGGGCACTTTTGTGTCGAATTACTATTCACGAGTTACTATTTATGAGTTCTTATTCACGAGTTACTATTCATGAGTTACTTATTCACGATTCTTATTCACGATTCTTATTCACTTTAATTACTATTCATGAGTTACTATTCACCCGAACAAAATATTTTATTGAAATAACGACGGAAGTTTTACTGTTGACAAATTGTTGAACTACTTTCGGTAGTAAAAGTATAAGATGTCACGCGTGGTTGCGTAAGTAAGACACCAAGATTGATTATTGATATTTATGTAAGAAGTCGGTAAGTTTGACTCAATTATTATCGATTATTAATATGAATTATTATAAGCGATAATGACGCGTTTTGTTTTAATTATTATAGTGATAATGGCGTGTTGGTGGGAGGGAACATCGATAATGACGTTTTGTTTTATTAAGTAATAAAAGCGAAGCATCTTTTTATATAAAATATAATATTTTATTAAAGTTATTACATAAATAGAATATATTATATTTTATTATGCGTAGTGTTGCGTAGTGTTTTTATAGTGTTTTGCGTAGTATTGCATAGTGTTTGCATAGTAAAATGTTTTTATATAAATAGAATATATTATATTTTATTTAAAAGATTTTTCTTTAAATATGGATAGTCAGATTAAAGTAAATCAATCCTGACCGCTTCATGGATTAGTTTCTTATGCATTCTATTTTCCTATAAATAGAAGCTCATTCCTTCATTATTTTCTTACTTAATTCATTGAAACTACAGAGAGAAATTATAGAGAAGCTATAGAGAGAAAATTATAGAAAGAAGAAGAGTATTCTGCTACTTCACTACTTACATATTCAGTTCTTTTACGGTAGTGGGGTGTTATTCTTTCTTCTTGAAGAAGAACTTCATTATTCCATTCACTTTATTCTTACATTGGAATAACTTTGTAAAAGTGACATACCCTATACATAATCTGTATATATGGCGTATCCTATACTTGGTGAAATCCTTATGTTATTCCATTCTTATTTATTACATTGGAATAACTTTGTATCTGTGATTTTACCTATACTTGGTGACATTATTCTATTATTACATTGGAACATCACATGCGTGTGTTTTACAGGACTTTGGTTAGATTTATTATTACATTGGAACATCCTGCGTACATGTGTTTTTACACCGGATCTGGTTCCGCCTTTATCATTCTGTTGGAATATCTATCTGTGTGTTTTACACCGGATCTCAGTTCCATCTTTATTATTACATTTGGAACATCCATCGCTTGTGAATTTCACGACACAGTTCCGTTATTATTATTACTGTTGGAATAACTTTTGCATCGCAAGAAATCGCATGCGTAAATGGTGATTTCTTTTGTTATTCCATTCTTTATTATACCCAATTGGTTAAAACTTTGACTTATACTCCATGAAATTAGTAGAATATCCTTGATATTTGCGTTTCATCCAATATCTTTTCATGGAAATATTCTTACGATCATTCTTGAATTTTACTCTCTGAAAAAGATGTCGTATTGACAATTTGGGCGTTAATAATTCATGGATTAAATAATTCTTGAACTTGTTTTATTGAATTATTATGTCATTGTCATCATCCTCATGTTATATTATGTTATCTTTGGTTTACGTGCATAGATGAACTTAGTATGATTATGACCGAGGATCATTCGGTATAATCATGACTTGATATAAATGATGTGACAAAAGTCCTCGATGGCTTTGTAATGCGGTGATGGATAGTTTTTGGTATGATTATGACCGGGGGTGATTCGGTATAGTCATGACCATTGATAATTTGATGAAAATCCTTGGCCAGTAATACGAGGATGATTAGATGTGGTGGTTTATTTATTAAAATTTGAGTCTCGGCGATAAAAATTGATGAAAACCTTTTAAAACCTAAAAGATAGTAGACTTTATTCTCTACTTGACTCTTTTAATAGATTGTTTATTCCATTGCAGATTAAACCGGTTGTCTATTGTATTTTATCGGTTTAACATTTTGTTGAAGGCTAATGATAATTTATTCTGCGCATTATCTTAGTCATAATATTTCTTCTTGGGCTAGTTGAGCTCACCTTTTTCTTTCACCGTCTTCTTGAGGAAATGAGAACATAAATTTGGAGACGAGTCGGGGAGCGGAGTAATGGTCGGAGGATAGCATTAATAGTCCTCACTATTACGTGAAATAGTGTGATAATAGTTGTAATGAGGACTCCTTTTGAGTTTGTATAATATCTAGTAGACAATATTTGTATTCAAACTCACGATTTATATCAAATATTATACCACGACAGTTAGGTTAGTAAGTTGTATTTGAATTTATGTACCATGTAAGTGGCGACCCAAGATGGGTGGCGTATACCTAATTTTAGGGCGTCGCGGTTGGTATCGAGCCATAAGTGTGAAGAGCCCCAGCCTCTCATTTGGTGACTTCATTGATGATGGGAATGCACCTGCCCAGGACTCTCCGTAGGGACGCCTTGCCTTTTTCGGTGTGGTGATGATAGTACCAATGTGAGGTGCTGACACAAGTTGGTGTCCAGAGTCACAGTTGGTATCAGAGCTTAGGGATATGATCCCTGGCTGAGGTGTGAGACAAGAACTAGGAGGGGAGAGACGGGGAATTCCTTCGCTAGTATGACCTACCTAAGTTTATTTGGTAATTTAATTGGTCGGTCAGAGTATAGGGATAATATGTGATATGTTAATTAACCCTTATTTTGAAACTATGTTTTAGAGTGATATTTGAAATACAGGAGATGAGAAATGAGAAAATCATGATAGCGAGGAAATTACCGGTATGCAATCTGAAAAGCAAGCGGTATTCTCATCTCTTGAATATCAGTGCGTCGTAAATTTTGAGGCGAAATTTCATAAGGAGGGAGATTGTGAGACCTAATTTTTATGAAATAAAAGTATTCAATTTTTCTATTTTAGTAAATGGTTAAATTGATAAAAGGTTAAAGTTAAGGGTGATATGTGAAAATTTTTCAAAGTAAACAAGTTGTCATAAAAAGTACACGGTCACTATTCACTTAAGTATTATTCACTCTAAATTATTTGGGGCACTTTTTGTGTCAGAGTTACTATTCACGAGTTCTTATTTATGAGTTCTTATTCACGAGTTACTATTAAATGAGTTTCTATTCACGAGTTCTTATTCACGAGTTCTTATTCACGATTCTTATTCACGAATTACTATTCATGAGTTCTTATTCACTTCAACAAAATATTTTATTGAAATAACGACGGAAGTTTCTGGTTGACAATTGTTGAACTACTTTCGGTAGTAAAAAATACGATGTCTGTGTGGTTGTTGCGTAGTAGCACCTGCGGTATTGATTATTGATATTTATGTAAGAAGTCGGTAAGTTTGACTTCGATTATTATCGATTATTAATATGAATTATTATAGCGATAATGACGTTTTGTTTTAATTATTATAGTGATAATGACGTGTTGGTGGGAGGAGCATCGATAATGACGTTTTGTTTTATTAAGTAATAAAACGAAAACATCTTTTATATAAAATAGAATACTTTATTAAAGTTATTACATAAATAGAATATATTATATTTTATTATGCGTAGTGTTGCGTAGTGTTTTTACATAGTGTTTTGCGTAGTATTGCGTAGTGTTTGCATAGTAAAATGTTTTTATATAAATAGAATATATTATATTTTATTTAAAAGATTTTTCTTTAAATATGGATAGTCGATTAAAATGTAAATCAATCTGGATAGTTCATGGATTAATTCTTATCGTTCTATTTTCCTATAAATGAAGCTCGTTCCTTCATTATTTTCTTACTGAATTCATTGAAACTACAGAGAGAGAAATTATAGAGAGAAGCTATAGAGAGAAAATTATAGAAAGAAGAAGAGTGATTCTTCTTACTTCTACTTCATATTCGGTTTCTTTTACGGTAGGAGGGTGTTATTCTTCTTCTTGAAAGAGAACTTACATTATTCCATTCACTTATTATTACATTGGAATAACTTTAAAAAAGTGACATACCTATACATAATCAGATATGCGGCGTATCCTATCTTGGTGAAATCCTTATGTTATTCCATTCTTATTTATTACATTGGAATAACTTTGTATCTGTGATTTACCCTATACTTGGTGACATTATTCTATTATTACATTTGGAACATCACATGCATGTGTTTTACACGGGACTGGTTCCGCTTTTATTATTCATTGGAACATCCATGCATGTGTTTTTACAGGACTGGTTCGATTTTATTATTACATTGGAACATCACATGCGTGTGTTTTACAGGACTGGTTCCGTCTTTATCATTCTGTTGGAATATCCTATCTCGTGTGTTTTTACAGGATGCAGTTCCATCTTTATTATTCATTGGAACATCCCATCGGTGTGAATTTCACGACTGGTTCCGTTATTATTATTACATTGGAATAACTTTTGTACATCTGCAATCTGCGTGCGTGGTGATTTCTTTTGTTATTCCATTCTTTATTATACCCAAATTGGTTAAAACTTTGACTTATACTCCATGAAATTAGTAGAATATCCTTGATATTTGCGTTTCATCCATATCTTTTCATGGAAATATTCTTCCGATCATTCTTGAATTTTACTCTACGAAAACGATGTCGTGTTGACAATTTGGGCGTTAATAATTCATGGATTAAATAATTCTTGAACTTGTTTTATTGAATTATTATGTCATTGTCATCATCCTCATGTTATATTATGTTATCTTTGGTTTACGTGCATAGATGAACTTAGTATGATTATGACCGAGGATCATTCGGTATAATCATGACTTGATATAAATGATGTGACAAAAGTCCTCGATGGCTTTGTAAATGCGATGATGGATAGTTTTGGTATGATTATGACCGGGGGTGATTCGGTATAGTCATGACCATTGATAATTTGATGAAAATCCTTGGCCAGTGATACGAGGGATGATTAGATGTGGTGGTTTATTTATTAAAATTTGAGTCTCGTGATAAAAATTGATGAAAACCTTTTAAAACCTAAAAGATAGTAGACTTTATTCTCTACTGACTCTTTTAATAGATTGTTTATTCCATTGCAGATTAAACCGGTTTATACATTGTATTTTATCGGTTTAACATTTTTGAAGGCTAATGATAATTTATTACGCATTATCTTAGTCATAATATTTCTTCTTGGGCTAGTTAGTTGAGCTCACTTTTCTTTCACTGCTTTATTCTCTTGAAATGAGAACATAAATTTGACTTAGTCGGGGAGCGGAGTAATGGTCCGGAGGATAGCATTAATAGTCCTCACTATTCGTGAAATAGTGTGATAATAGTTGTAATGAGGACTCCTTTTGAGTTTGTATAATATCTAGTAGACAATATTTGTATTCAAACTCACGGTTTATATCGTATTATACCACGACGCTTAGGTTAGTAAGTTGTATTTGAATTTATGTACCATGTAAGTGGCGACCCAAGATGGGTGGCGTATACTAATTTTGGGGGCGTCCACAATATATGCGATGTCGGAAGATGACCTTCGGATTCTTTGACGCGAGCAACTTATCAACGGATGATGAACTTCGTATTCGTAAAGCAATTGGTCGAGATATGAAAGTGTACGTGGGCGACGTGATCGTAAAAAGCATGTCGATCAGGGATCATTGGAAGAACTAGAAAGACCGCTTGAAAACAAGAAGGCAATGATAATAAGCGAACTCCAACTGACGAATGTACCTTCTGGTTTGGGCTCGGGAAAGTTTTTTGATACTTTCGGTCGTGAAAAGGAATCGAAGCCAACCCGGAGAAGATTTCAAGCGATCTTAGATATGAAATATCCAAAGACATTCAAAGATGTCTGAGAGGTTGACAGTAGGATAATTTGCGCCTTGAGATTCGTGTCAAGTCGGTAGAAAGATGTTTACCCTTTTTCGACACTCTCAAGGTAAAAAACGATAAGAGCTTCCAGATGGACTTGAGAATGCGAAGACGCGTTCGAGGATCAAGAAATATCTAAGTTAAGACCGCATTATTGATGAAATCGATCCTTCTAACCTTTATATTTATATTTGGTCACGAGCCCGATGTTAATAGGGGCGACCGATACGTGATAAGGGAAAGCGGTTCCTTGTATACTACGTCGACCACGTGCTTGAACGCGAGATCGAGATACGAACACGGAAAAGTTCGCTTTATGCCTTGATAATTGCCAAAGAAAGCTCGAGCACTATTTCGAGGTCGGCTATAATAGTGGTATACGGACCGGTAGTTAAAGAAGATTTTGCATAAGCCAGAGGTATCAGGTCGGTTGGCCGCTTGGGCGATGGAATTAACACAGTTTGCAATAGAATACCATCCACGGACGACAATCAAAGAGCAGGCCTTAGCAGATTTTGTGGAAGAGTGTTCCTTTACAGAGTCAAACGTAAGCATAGTGGCCGAAACCCAACAAGGGCAGACCTCATGGACCTTATACGTGGATGGATCAGCAACTTCAGACGTCAGTGGGGCAGGGGTCATTCTGACAAGTCCCGAAGGGTTCAAGGTACAGCAGGACATACAATTTCAGTTTAAGACCACGAACAACGAAGCAGAGTACGAGGCCATCCTAGCAGGAATACGGTTGGCCCGAAGCTTGGAGGTACAGAAGTTAGTCATCTACAGTGATTCGCAGCTGGTGGTCAAGCAGCTGTCGGGTGATTATGAGGCTCGGGGGGCAAGAATGTCGAAATACCTGGCCGAAGTAAAGGATAAGCTTGCATACTTCGCATCGCATAGTTGTCAGGGGGTGGATCGGTCAGATAATACGATAAGCAGATGCCCCTAGCGAGATTAAGCGAACCACCGGCAAAGCTCCTTCAACGGATCGGTATACGGAGGTCTTAGAATCGACTAGTGTTCAAAGATGAAGTGTTAGCTCTAAACCGATTGATCATTGCTCACGCCTTATATTTCTACTGGCGATGAAGTTCTACCTTGAGATCAGAATCCTTCCGAGAAAAATCAAGCATCGAAGCTCAAATTTCATACTCATTGACGGAGATTTGTCATCAAAAGGGCTTTCGAGTTCTCCACTTACTCAAATGTTTAACCCGTCGAAGCGGACTACACACTTTGGGAAGTACATGAAGGGATCTGTGGGGATCACGTGGGGCCAAGTCAACGACACACAAGATTTTGAGGCGAGGTATTATTGGTAGACTATCTATCTGAAGGCGCGAGGAATTCGTCGAAAAGGTGTCCCAAATGTCACCAACGAAGACCATCCCGCATCGACCTCCAGAAGAGTTGTATTCATCGTATCCCCGATTCCTTTCTTTCTTGTATGGGGAATCGACATCCTAGGCCTCTACCGAAGGCGAGGACAAGTTAGCTTTGTGATCGTGGCTATCGACTATACGATGAAAGTGGGTTGAGCCAAACCACTACTGAAGATCACCGAGCAAGAATGCCTAAAGTTTTTCAAAGAAGGAGTGGTTTATCGTTTTGGTATCCCGATAGCAGTGGTCTCCGATAATGGCAGACAGTTTGTGGGGTCTAAGTTCGAAGGTTTTCTGAAAGAGTTGGGAATTCAAAGACCGAAGACTTGATCGCCCACCCTCAATCGAATGGTCAAGTAGAAGTGACCAATCGAACCTTGCTCAACGGAATTAAAAGAAGGTTGGACGAATTGAAGGGTCGGTTGTAAAACCCCAAATTATTAATAAATGAAATTTATTTTCCTCTATTTATTATTTTGAAATAGTAAGGGTTGATTTGATTAATGTGGATAGTTATGGGTAAAATACATGAAATATTTGAATAAGCAAGTGGTTATAAAATATTCATTATCGTCGGGGAATATTCGTTTGGTCGTGGAATATTAAATGCTTTGTCGAGAGAATATTAAATGCGACAGCGATCTTTTGTGGGCCCATAACGAAAGCGATTGGATGAAGAAAACGTACAAATATAAGTTGTTTATAAATAACAGTAGTAGTTATTCTTTGTAAGACCCCAAATTATTAATAAATGAAATTTATTTTCCTCTATTTATTATTTTGAAATAGTAAGGGTTGATTTGATTAATGTGGATAGTTATGGGTAAAATACACAAATATTTCAATAAGCAGTGGTTATAAAATATTCATTATTGTTTGAATATTCGTTTGGTCGTGGAATATTAAATGCTTTGTCGGGAATATTAAATCGACGCCAGTGCGATCTTTTATGGGCCCCATAACTTGGAAAGCAATTGGATGAAGAAACGACAAATATAAGTTGTTTATAAATAACGGCGTAGTTATTCAGATTATCTTGTTGGAATACCTAGTGGTTAAAAACACACTAATCTGGCGTTGTTGAGCGAGAAGCACACGGTATTGCACCAATTATTGATTCTTACGTGAAAGCACTACTCGATAATTGTTACGATGAATTACTTATTCAATTATTTTATTTTATTGATTCAATAATTCTTTGCATTGATATTTTATATTACTTGTTGTCTCAATAAATTGTCATTACACAGTATTTTCCATTATCGAAGCAATAATTCATATTATCTGAATAATATTATTAGAAAATATTATTGGCAAAGTCTAGAAAGTTCTGTCTAAGGAGAGGTTTGGTCACCTAATTGCGCTCTAGTAAGGAGAAGTCTTTATTGGAAAGCCCCCTCTTTCTTGGGAACGGCCTGGTTGCCAGTACTGTGATTCTGTAATATTATTTGTGAATAATTAATTATTGATTTATATGAAGAGGAAAATATTGATTTTATGTGGATATAGATGGAGAAAATTTTTAATGTAACAATTGTTGAAAATTAATATTTTGTCTTTTTTTAATAAAATAATTCATTTAAATATATTATTTTAATAATATATTAACGGTGATATTTTTATAATGAATATGGGATATATGAGTATATGAGGAGGAAGAGTATTTTTGTGGCATTAAATGTTTAACACATATTTTGTGTGTTGGTGGACACAATTATTAATAGAAATTTGATTATAACTTTATAAAATCGCCTCGCTTATGGATTTGGTCAATTTACATTTGGAATTTGGAAAAACTTTCTTCTGCAAAGTTGTAGAGAATTGAATTTCCTATAAAAAGTCATGAGATTCAAATTTTCTAATAAAATGGCTATTTATTATGAATTATTGAAGTTCCGAAGCTCCGAAATAATTGATTTTTGGAAGTTTTAAATATTTATATTAACAAAAACGTTTTTTCAATGTGTGGGCCTCATTTTGCATGTGTGCAATTGCTTAATTCTGGATTCAAAAGTGTGCGTAGAGAATTTATAATATATATTATTATTTTATTAAATTTTCTACTTTTGGTGTTCTAAGCGTTTTCCTATAAATAGGGTGCTTAAGTTAGAATTGAAAATCACACCAGAAATCAAGTTTTCTCTCTCTATATTATCGGCGTATTCTTGTGAGTATTTTGAGTATTGCTATCTGCTCTGGTAAAATTCAAGTCATAGCTTTATATCCTGGTTTTTAAATTAAAATCTTGATCTTTTCGAGTAAGGATAGTAAAGGGATTTTTAAGGGTGATTATGTTTTTTCGTTTTGTATTTTTTCGGACCTTCAAAAATTCGGAAAAAAATTTGAAATGATGTTTTGATGAGTTTTGTAGATTGTGTCCAAAAATGGCGATTTTTGGATGTATAGATTAGGAGTTATGGATTTTATGAGAAAAGACTATTTTAAAAGTAATTACTTATAATTCCTTGTGATTAACTCCAAAATTGATGAAATTTTTATTGGGAGTACATCTATATAATATCAGTATACCATGTAAATTTCAGAATTTTTGGATAAAAGTATAATTTATGATAAATGTTTAAATATTCGGTGGTTTTGACCATGTGAAAAATATTAAATGAATTTTAAAATTACGAGAAAAATATATATTCAATATGGGACTATATTTTTCTAAATCCCGAAAAATAAATATTTTTGGAACCGATTTGGTATTTTTCATGAAAATATTCTAGTTATGAGTAAATGAATTAAATATGTTATGTGAAGTAAGAAAATTGGAAAATATGATTTATTGGCTTGAGAATCATATATAGAGGTATATCAGATTTTTTATGATTTGTTTTGGTTAATGATGATGAAATCTTATGAGTTTGGCATTTTAAATGATTAAATGCATTAATTATTAAAGTGTAAATAATTGGATTAAATTATTTATAAGTTTAAGAAATGATTAAAATATTGTTGTAATATTAATAATATTAGATTATGAGATTTCTAAGTGATTTATAACATTTGGATTAAGGTGTTATAAATATGGATATGAATTTTATTATGAAACTTTATCTTTTCGTTATCGAGGGATTCTTAAAGACGTATACTGGCATTATGTATTGAATCTGAAGTACTATTCACGACAAATTAGTTTCTTCTACGACCAAATTATCGTTGATTTATGAATCTTACTCTTGAAATTAAAACCATGTTTTGATTATATTGTTTTTATATAACATTCTTATAACCCTAATGATGATATTTCTCTTTGACTTGAGTGTAAAGATGGGTAGATTATTGGTATGATCGTGACTATAGGTTCTCTTTGGCCGATGGTGCAAAAGTTGAATTGTTGGTAGGTATGATCATAACCATTAAATTTACTAATTGAATATTTTTAGCTTAAGTGCAAAAGTGAATTGATCAACATGGTTATAATTATCGTTATATAACTTCGAATTGATTATGTATTTCTTTGATATATGAATATCTTTAAATTTTGTAGTCAAAGATGAATTATTGATGAATATCTTTGGCCGTAGTGCAAATATGACCTTTATTGTTAAATATCTTTGGCTCGTAGTGCAAAGATGATGACTTGTTATTGAATATCTTTGGCACGTATGTGCAAAGATGAATCTGATGATGAATATCTTTGGTAGTGGTGCAGATGAATTTATTAGTATGATTATGAGCGAGAACTGTGATTTGGTATAACCATGATCTTTGATGTTTCGGTAAAGGCAATGATGAAATTATCTTCGTCCGGATAAGAAGAGAATTTAGAACCACAATTATGATTATGAGTTATACATATGATTGTGGACGAGGAATTGTTGATTGATGTTACGGAATAAAACATTGTTGGTGGACTTTTAACATGGAGAAGATAATAGATTTTATGGTCTATTTGACTTTTCTAATGGATTGCTTCATTCCATTACTATGACTATGGTTGAAAAGTTTTATCATCTACCATATGTTCTAAATCTCCGATTTATTATTGATGAAGACTATTGATAATTTATTTATCTTTAGTCATAATATTCTTCTTGAGCTAGTTGTCTCACACCTTTTTGTTTCACAATTCCTTTTAGGTAATAAAAGTGTAGTCGGGTCGAGCGGGGATAATGAGGGAATAGAATGGTGGTCTATAGATGTTGAGGGTGAGGTGAATTTAACTTGGAAGGGTGTTTTGCCACTATCATACAAGATGTCTAATGACATCTGACCTCGTGTCATCATAAGACATGGTTGTGCTCATCCACTTCTTGAGTATATTTACAAGCACTACCTATATAATCTTGGTGTTTATTTGGAGTATAACACCCAATTAGAGACAAGTGGAGATAATGATATGTCGAGAAGACTCACCATTGGGAAGAATATGATAGTAATCTTCTCGTTTTTCTTTGGGGTCTATTAGATTGACCAAGGATAATTACGTGGCCATATGATATCTACCATACCCTAAAAGCATGGCCTCCCATGTATACGAAGGTTTCATGAGCACTTCCCAAAGATTCTAATTTCTAAAACAGCTTTTTGACTATACCTTTATGTAAGGTGTCATTGTGACGTCTACTGATTGGTATATATTTGTATCCAAACTCACAACATATGTGTTGTTGTATTTTTGCACGACAATTGTTGTAATAAAGTTGTAGTTGTTTTCCGTACCATATATTTGGCGACTCAGAATGGGTTGAATGGAATGGACCTATTTTGGGGTCGTTACATTTGGTATCGAGCTAGGGATATGATCTCCGGCGGAGATCGGGATTAGAACAAGAGGGAGAGATGAGTAAATCTTTCGCTAGTGTGTCCTACCTAAGCTTATTTGTTGGTCAGTCATAATATCGGGATATTATGTGATATGTTAATTTATTCAATTAACCCTTGTTTTGAAGCTGTATTCTAGAATGATATCTGAATTACAGGAGATGAGCAATGGAGAAATTATGAGGACATAAAAGATGGAATCTGAAATGAAAGCAAGGTATTCTCATCTTTTCGAAATACCAGGTACGTACGTCAATTTCGAGGACGAAATTTCATAAAGAGGGGAAGTTGTAAGACCCTAAATTATTAATAAATAAAATTTATTTTCCTCTATTTATTATTTTAAAATAGTAAGGGTTGATTTGATTAATGTGGATAGTTATGGGTAAAATACACAAATATTTCGAATAAGCAAGTGGTTATAAAATATTCATTATTGTTTTAGGGAATATTCGTTTGGTCGTGGAATATTCGCATCGTCAGGGAATATTAAATGCGACGGTAGCCATCTTTTGTGGGCCCATAACGTAAAAGCAATTGGATGAAGAAAACGACAAATATAAGTTGTTTATAAATAACAGGCAGTAGTTATTCTGCAATTATCTTGTTGGAATACCCTGGTTGGTTAAAACACACTATTACGCCGCGTTGTTGAACAAGAAGACATTTGCAGATTGCACCAATTATTGATTCTTACGTGAAGAAGGCCTTTACTCAATAATTATTACGATAATTACTATTCAACATTTTATTTTATTGATTCAATAATTGTTGCATTGATATTTTATATTACTGTTGTCTCAATAAATTGTCATTACACAGTATTTTTCATTATCGAAGCAATAATTCATATTATTTGAATAATATTATTAGAAAACATTATTAGCAATGTCTAGAAAGTTCGTCAAGGAGAGGTTTGGTTGCTAATTGCATGGCTACCAAGAAGGAGAAGTCTTTATTGAAAAGCCCTCTTTCCTGGAACTACCGGTTGCAAAGATCTTGTGATTCTGTAATATTATTTGTGAATAATTAATTATTAATTTTTATGATGAGGAAAATATTAATTTTATGTGGATATAGATGGAGAAAATTTTTAATGTGACAATTGTTGAAAATTAATATTTTGTCTTTTTCGATAAAATAATTCATTTAAATATATTATTTTAATAATATATTAATTGGTGATATTTTTATAATGAATGTGGGATATATGAGTATATGAGGAGGAAGAGTATTTTGTGGCATTAAATGTTCAACACATATTTTGTGTGTTGGTGGACACAATTATTAATCAAATTTGATTATAGCACAATAAAATCGCTTGCTTATGGATTTCTTCCAATTTCTGCTTGGAATTTGGAAAAACTTTCTTCGCAAAGTTGTAGAGAATTGACTTTCCTATAAAAAGCCTCGAGATTCAATTTTCTCGATAAAATGGCTATTTATTATGAATTATTGAAGTTCAAGTTCAAATAATTGATTTTTGGAAGTTTTAAATATTTATATTAACAAAAACGTTTTTTCAATGTGTGGGCCTCATTTTGCATGTGTGCAATTCTTTGGTTCTGGATTCAAAAGTGTGCGTAGAGAATTTATAATATATATTATTATTTTATTAAATTTTACTTTTGGTGTTCTAAGCATTTTCCTATAAATAGGGTGCTTAGGTTAGAATTGAAAATCACACCGTAAATCAAGTTTTCTCTCTCTATATTATCGAGTGTATTCTTGTGAGTATTTTGAGTATACTTTGAGTATTGCTATACTGGTCTAAGTTCAAGTCATAGCTTTTATATCCTGTTTTAACTAGAAGTCTTGTCTTTCGAGGTAAGGGATGTTATTTTATTCAAAATGATATTATTTCTTCAATATCATTATCGCCGAAATATTGGTTGGAAATCTTTATCAAATTTGAAACTTTTCATGTTGGGTTACTTATTCATGAGTTCTTATTCACGAGTTACTTATTCATGAGTTACTATTCACGAGTTATTATTCACGAGTACTATTCATGAAGCATGATGATGTTTTTGTGAAATTTTTATCTTTTGGTGTGAGTTACTATTCATGTATATTTACACTATTCACGATATCTGACTATTCACGAATACTACACTATTCATAGAAAAATGAAATTTCTTCTTTTTGTCCAAAATATCTATTCGGATACTAGCTTTGAAATCTATTTTTGATCATTCTTGAATTTTACTTGATGTGATTATTTATGAAGTATTTTTGAACTCCGGATTGTTTAAAAGTACGAATCCATAATACTTGTTCTTTTGTTTCAATTGGATTCGTTTTCTTTAAAATTATTTTCATCATCCTCGGTCTAAAATGATGATGTTCTTGAATATCTTTGGTGCAGAGTGCAAAGATGAATGATTTTATGATGAATATCTTTGGCCCGTAGTGTAAAGATGAGCAGGTGTTGAGATGAACATGACTTCTTCGATTAATATCTTTGGCCCGTAGTACAAAGATGAACAGTGTTTAGATGAATATGACCCGGTGATGAATATCTTTGGCACCTGTGAGTGCAAAAGATGAATATTTGATTACTGAGATATATATTGATTGATGTTACGAGGATAAAATATCGACGATGAACTTTTAAATTCATATATAGAAGATAGTAGTTTGCATTCTCTACTTAACTCTTCTAATGAATTGTTGTTTCCGCTGCATTGTTGATTTAAAACCGGTTGTCTATTGTATTCTATTAGATTTTTCCTGTTGGAGACTAACGATAATTTGTTGTATATTATCTTAGTCATAATATTCTTTACTTGAGGCTAGTTGAGCTCACCCTTTTCCTTGTTGTTCCATTTTTCTTCTCAAGAGGCGAGAATGTAATGAGAGTTCTAGTGGGTAATGGAATGAAGGTTCTAGAGAGAGTTGTTTAGTAGTCCTCGCCATTTTGTAAAATAATGTATAAATAATTGTGATGAGGATTTATTTGGGTATGTATATTGTCTAGAAGACAATAATAGTATTTAAACTCACAAGATATATATGTTGTCGTATTTTGCATTTACAAATGTATTAATAAAGTTGTAGTTATTTCTGTACCATGTATTTGGCGACTCAGAATGGGTTGGATGGAATGGACCTATTTTGGGGGCGTCACATCGGTGGCCCGAAGAGCTACTATCTATTTTATGGGCATATCGGACTACTCCAAGGACTACAACCGGGGACTCTCCGTTCAGACTGGCATTCGGGACCGATGCACTCATACCAGTTGAGATCGGATCCCCCACCCTTCGAGTCAGTCAGTACAAAGAGCTATACAACGATGAAGGTTTAAAAACAAATTTGGATCTACTGGAAGAAGTTTGGGACTCAGTTGTGATGAGGTTGCCTATCAATCAACAGCAAACAGCCCGACACTATAATCAAAAGGTGAAGCCGAGGAGGTTTGCAGTAGGTGACTTAGTCCTCCGGGAGTTGGAGGCATCTGTAAGACCCCGAATTTTTTAAATAAAAAGGAATTTCCTTTATTTATTATTTTGAAATAGTAAGGGTTGATTTGATTAATGTGGATAGTTAAGGGTTAAATACGCAAATATTTCAAAATAAGCAAGTGGTTATAAAATATTCATTATCGTCGGGGAATATTCGTTTGGTCGTGGAATATTAAATGCGTTTGGGAATATTCGTGCGACGACAACCATGTGTGGGCCCCATAACTGAAAAAGAAAGCGATTGGATGAAGAAAACGACAAATATAAGTTGTTTTTAAATAACGGCGCGTAGTTATTCAAGATTATCTTTGTTGAATACCCGTTAGTTTTAAACACACTAATCTGCGTTGTTGAAGCGATACCAGATTGCACCAATTATTAATTCTTACGTGAAGAAGGCACTACTCAATAATGGTTACGGTAATTCTTTGCTCGATTATTTTATTGAGTTAATAATTCTTTAGCGTTGATATTTTATATTGTTGTTGTTTCAATAATTGTCATTACACACATTTTTTATTATCGAAGCAATAATTCATATTATCCTAATAATATTATTAGATAACATTATTGGCAATGTCTAGAAAGTTACTGTACAAGGAGAGGTTTAGTCACCTAATCATGCCGCCAAGAAGAAGAAATTCTTATTGAAAGCCCCTCTTCTCAGAAGCTGCTCGTTGTCGAATATTGTGATTCTGTAATATTATTTGTGAATAATTAATTATTGATTTATATGATGAGGAAAATATTGATTTTATGTGGATATAGATGGAGAAAATTTTAAAATGACAATTGTTGAAAATTAATATTTTATCTTTTTCCGATAAAATAATTCATTTAAATATATTATTTTAATAATATATTAATCGGTGATATTTTTTACAATGAATGTGGGATATATGAGTATACGAGGAGGAAGAGTATTTTTGTTGCAATAAATATTTAAAACATGTTAAACATGCTCGGTGGACCCCATTTATTGATCGAAATTTGATTATAGCACAATAAAATCGCTTGGTTGTGGATTTCGGTCAATTTCTATTTGGAATTTGGAAAAACTTTCTTCTAAAAGTTGTAGAAATTGAAATTCCTATAAAACTCGCGAGATTCGAATTTTCCGATGAAAGGACTATTTATTATGAATTATTGAAGTTCAAGTTCAAAATAATTGATTTTTGGGAGTTTAAAATATTTTTGTAAGAAAAACATTTTTTGTTGTAATTAAGTGGCTCACGTGTGTTATAAATGATCTGAAATCAGATTTCTAAGGTGGGCTTGAATATTTTAAGAAATATTATTATTTTATTAAATTTTCTTTTTGGTGTTCTAAAGATTTTCCTATAAATAGGGTGCTTGGGTTAGAATTGAAAATCACACCAGAAATCAAGTTTTCTCTCTATATTATCGAGCGTATTCTTGTGAGTATTTTGAATATACTTTGAGTATTGCTAGACGGTCTGAGTTCCCTTCAAAGACTATACCCTTAGATTCTAGCTGTAAGAAGTCTTGATCTTTCGAGGTAAGGGATATTATTTTTTTCGTAATGATATTATTTCTTCAATATCATTATACTGAAATGTTGATCTGAAGTTTTTATCAAATTTGGAACTTTTTCATGTCGGGGTTACTATTCATGGGTTACTATTTATGAGTTACTATTCACGAGTTACTATTCATGAGTTACTATTCACGAGTTACTATTCACGAGTTACTATTCATGAGTTACTATTCACGAGTTACTATTCACGAGTACTATTCATGAAGCGTGAAGATGTTTTTGTGGAATTTCTATCTTTTGGTGTCTGAGTTACTTATTCACGATATATCTGACTTATTCACGATATCTGACATTATTCACGATACCTGATCTTATTCAATAGAAAAATAAAATTTCTTCTTTTCGTCAAAACATCTATTACGGATACTAACTCTAATTGTATCCATGTTTTGATCATTCTTGAATTTTACACCACTATGATTATTTTTGAGGTATTTTTGACGTGGATAAAACCAAGTACGAATCCTTAATCCTTAATCCTTGTCATTTTGTTTCACTTTGGATTCGTTTCTTTAAAAATATTTTCATCATCCTCGGTCTTAAATGATGATATTATGGAATATCTTTGGCCCAGTAGTGCAAAGATGAATGATTTCTTAAGAATATCTTTGGCTGAAAGTGCGAAGATGAATGATTTCTTAAGAATATCTTTGGCTTTAGTAGTCAAAGATGAATGATTTAAAGAATATCTTTGGCCCGTAGTGCAAAGATGAATGTGTGTTTAAATGAACATGACCAACTGATGAATATCTTTAGCTTTGTAGTGCAAAGATGAATATTTGATTCCGTATGTATATTGATTGATGTTACGGGGATAAAAGATGAGCGATGAACTTTTAAATTCATACATGAAGATAGTAGTTTGCATTCTCTACTTAACTCTTCTAATGAATTATTATTTCATTGCGAATATTGATTTAAAATTTGTTGTCTATCAGATTCTATTATATTTTTCCTGTTGAAGACTAACGATAATTTGTTGTATATTATCTTAGTCATAATATTCTTTTATTGAGCTAGTTGAGCTCAACCTTTTCCTTTTGTTCCATTTTTCTCGGGAGGCGAGAATATAAAATAAAGTGCAGTGGGAAATGTATGGAATGAAGGTTTTAGAAAGGATTGTTTAGTAGTCCTCATCATTTTGTAAAATAATGTATCAATAAATGTGATGAGGATTTATTTGAGTATAGATATTGCCTGAAGATAATATTTGTATTCAAACTCACAGTTTTACCGTTGTAATAATAAAGTTGTAGTTGTTTACGTACCATGTATTGACAACTCGAATAGTGTGATGTATACCTATTTTGGGGGCGCCACAGTTGGTATCGAGCTTAGGATATGATCTCTGGCGGAGATCGGGAATAGAACTAGGAGGGAGAGGCGAGTAAATCCTTCGCTAGTGTCCTACCTAAGCTTATTTGTTAGTTGGTCAAGATATAGGGATATTATGTGATATATTGATTTCCTTAATTAACCCTTGTTTTATGGCGATGATTTGAGAATGTCGATCGAGAATATTAACAATGGAAATGAGACCGTGGAGATGCTCAGTACTCACCAACGAGGAGAACGTCTGACAACAGTCGGCAATGTTCCTCCTCGCGAACAACACCATTGAAAGAGATGATGAACGAGGGATGTTTAGAAGTTTTTGCGATTCATGCAAAATTAGACGAGGAAACTTCGTGTTTCAAAATACGAGGAGGAAATGATAGCAATTCACGGGTTGTCACAAACGAAACAGTTCAAAGAGTTGGGACCACCGAATTTAAGGGAAAGCGATCCGATCATGTAAGCGGAAACATGGGTGAAACAAATTACCAAGATATTCGATGTCTTGGGATGCGGAGAACGAAAGTTCCATTCGCCACCTTTATGTTCCGTGGCGAAGCGGATTCATCGGTGGAGTCTCGTGAAGCGTACCATCCACCAAGACTCAAAGCATGTCTTGGGAGACGTTTGAAGCTATTTAATGACAAATACTTTCACGAAAGTGTTCGTCGTATGAAGGAAGTGGAGTTCATCGATTGGAACAAAACAACGATGGCGGTGTCTCGAAGACGAGGCAAAGTTTGCAGAGTTATCCGTGTTTGCACCTCATTTGGTGGAGAATGAGGAACGTATTATGCTGATGTTTCTTAGAGGTTTGAAACCCAAGATACGTCGAGATCTCATTTCTCATAAATTTTCTCTTTATTCGGATGTTGTAAATGAGGCTCAATTATTAGAGCGAGATAACGAGTACGGTCAACCGAGGACCACAACCAGGATCGTGACGAGAGATAGCGAATCAGCAATGAATAATGATAACTCGGAGAAAAAAGCAGACGGACAAAATGGTAACCACTTTGGTGGTAATCATGCCATGAAAATAGAAGAAGCGAGTCGAAGAGGAGATTTTAAAAGGGAGATTTAACAACGACCGTGTGAAGATGATGAGTCTTGCAAAAGAATCGGTTCTAAGGAGGAGAACGACCACCGGTTATATGCTACAAATGCGGAAAAGAGGGACATATCACCAAAAGCGCCTGACAATTCAAGGTATGCTATAATTGTGGAAAGGAAGGACATATCGCTCGAGATTAGACAATGCGAAACCTAGTTCAATGAGGGACGGTGACTCAAAAGATCGTCCCGAGAAAAGTCAAAGTCAACGATTAGGGAAGAAGCGTTTGTTGTGATTGGTCATAATGCGAGGAACCCAAACGAGGTGATCACGGGTAAGCTATTTATAAATTCTTGCGAAGTTTATACCTTACTTGATACCTATCTTACCCATTCATTTATCTCTCCCGCATGTGCTCAACGCTTTAAACTTGACTCGGAGAAATTAGACTTTGACCTATCTGTGGAAACTCCGTTAGAGAAACTTTCATCACATCCACATCGCTTATAAATCTTGTTTGATTCAAGTTGGCACCATTACTCTTACTGTTGACCTTATCTCTTTAAAGATACTTGCTTTTGATGTGATTTTAGGATTGATTGGTTAACTACTCATCACGCCAAAATTGATTGTTTTCGTAAGGTTGTTAGTTTTCATATTCCTAACCAACCTGACTGTTTTATGCGAATTCAAGCAACTAAACCATTAAAATCGATCATTGTCATATCTAATCATAAAGCTATTCGTTTATTAAAAAAGCGGATGTCAAGCTTTCTTAGCCCATGTTATGGATTTGAATAAAGACACGCCAAATTTGAATAATATTCTGTTGTTATTGACTTTCCCGACGTATTTCAAGAACTTCCTTGGCCTACCCCGAACGTGAAGTTGAATTCTTTATCGATCTTGAACTCGCACAAAGCCCATTTCTAAAACCCCATATCGAATGGCTCTATTGAACTTCGTGGAGTTAAAGGTCCAACTACGAGGAATTGTTGGACATCGGTTTCATTCGCCCTAGTACATCTCCTCGGGGTGCTCTGTTTTATTTGTAAAGAAGAAAGACGGGAGTATGCGACTTTCAGTATTGACTATCTGGAATTGAACCATGTCACCATCAAGAATAGGTATCCTCTACCTCGTATTGATGACTTGTTTGACCAAATTCTGCAGGGCACAATTCTTTTCAAAAATCGATCTTCGCTTACGGATATCATCAAATCAAGAAGATTAGGCGAGGATATTCCAAAGACGCCTTCGAAACTTCGGTATGGGCATTATGAATTCTTAGTCATGTCTTTCGGACTAACTAATGCTCCTGCGGCTTTCATGGATATGATGAACCGAGTATTCAAGGAATATTTGGATCAATTCGTTGTTGTCTTTATTGATGACATCCTCATATATTCCAAAAGCCGTGAAGATCATGAGCACCATTTGAAGCTGGTACTCCAAAGGCTTCGTGAAAACCAACTATATGCCAAATTGAAGAAATGCGAGTTCTGGCTTAAGGAAGTAGCATTCCTTGGGCACGTGGTGTCGAAACATGGAGTATCTGTTGATCCGTGAAGATTGAGCAATACAAAGTTAGAACAACCAAGTCGATGGATCAAGTACATAGCTTTTGGGCTTAAATTTGGTTATTATCGGAGATTCGTGGAAGGGTTTTCTCGAATCGCTACTCCATTAACTCAAATTAACTTTCTAAGGGTACAAAATTCGTTTGGAGCGAAGAATGCGAGAAAAGTTTCCAAGAGCTTAAGAGGAGACTTATTTCTAAGACTGCTTCTAACAATACCATCCGGTTCGGATGGATTTGTTATCTCAAATGATGCTTCGAGCAAAGGGTTAGGATGTGTTCTCATGCAACGTGGAAAGTCATAGCCTATGCCTCATGACAACTTAAAAGAGTATGAGAGGAATTATCCTACTCATGATCTAGAGTTAGCGCGCAATTCGCTTCGCTAAAAATATGGAGGCACTATCTATATATGGGGAGAAAGTGGAGATATATTCGCACCATAAAAGCCTTAAATATTTCTTCACTCAAAAGAACTCAACACGCGGCAATGACGTTGGCTCGAGCTATTGAAAGACTACGACCACACTATTCAATACCATCCTGGTAAAGCGAGCGTGGTAAATGACGCGTTGAGTAGAAGATCATATCACGGAACAAGTGCGATGATGTCAAGTATCGCGACAGAGCCAACTTTAATAGAAAAAGTTAAGGTCGCTTTCGAGCCACCGAATCGAGTCGATGCGTATGAAGAAGAAAGTACAAGAAGGAGCTATTCCTAAGCGAGAATTGATAAAGAAGGAATACTTGAGTCCACTCTAGACTTTGTGTTCTAACGACTCGATTTAAAGTACAAGATTATGATGGAGGCACACAATCGCCATTTGCAATCCATCCTGGAAGTACTAAAATGTATCGTGATCTTGACATACATTTTGGTGGAACAATATGAAGAGAGAGATTGCAAAGTTTATCTCGATGTGTTTAACTTGCCAACGTGTAAAGGCGGAGCATCTTGTACCTAAGGGTCCGTTGCAACCACTTGAGATTCCTGAATGGAAGTGGTAACACATTACTATGGATTTCGTTCTGGTCTTCCTACGGTTTCTCAAGGCATCAATGCTATTTGGGTTATTGTTGATAGATTAACCAAGTCTGCTTTCATTTCTTGCGATCTGAGAGACTTATTCCTTGAACGCCTTCTTAGTATATGCGTGAATGAGATTGTGAGGTTGCATGGCATGCTCTGTATCCATAGTTTCGATCGTGACCCAAGATTCACTTCAAGATTTTGGGTTAGCTTGCAAAAAGCTATGGGCACAGTTTGCGATTTAGTTCGGCATACCATCCCCAAACCAGACGAACAATCGAGAGGACTATTCAAACTCTTGAAGATCTATTAAGACTCGTGTCCTGAACTTCAAGGGTAGTTGGGATAAGTATTTACCATTGGTGGAATTCTCCTACAACAACAAGTTTATCGTGCAAGTATAGGTGTGGCTCCATTCAAGCATTATATGGACGAAAATGTCGTTCTCCAATATGTTGGGATGAGGTGGGTGAAGCAACATTGTTGGGACCCGAGTTAAATACGTATGACTCACCGAAAAGATCCAAATGATTCGACAACGATACAAAAAGCGGCACAAGATCGACAAAAGAGTTATGCGGATCTTTATCGAAAGGACGTGGAATTTAATGTAGGGGATCATGTATTGTTGCGGAAGTTGCTCCGTGGAAGGAGAGTTACAAGATTTAGGAAGAGAGAAAGCTCAATCCACGATTTATCGGTCCATTTCAAATTCTTGACCGAGAGTAGGAAATGTAGCCTATAGACTTGCGTTACCTCCCGAGTATGTCTCGTGTTCATAATGTGTTTCACATATCTCGTACTTCAGAAATATGTGAAAGACCCGAACCACGTTATCGAGTTAGAACCGGACGAGATAACCAGAAGACTTAACGTGTATGAGGAGGTACCGTCAAGATCTTGGATAGGAAGGAGCATGTCCCTACGCCAAGAAAGGTCATACCACAAGTTAAAGTTTTGTGGAGGAATCATGCTATAGAAAATGACCGGGAATTGGAAAGCGAAAATGAAAGCGAGGTATCCTCACCTTTTGAAACACCAGTATGCGTCGTCAATTTCGAGGACGAAAATTTCATAAGGAGGGGGGTTGTAAGACCCCGAATTTTTTAAATAAAAGGAATTTCCTTTATTTATTATTTTGAAATAGTAAGGGTTGATTTGATTAATATGGATAGTTAAGGGTTAAATACGCAACCATCGAAATACATTTGCCATGGAGTTGTGGTCGACGACGCACACCTCTCCATCATTCCGACGAGCAACCGCTGCCTAAGTCCAATCGGATGATTAAAAAAAATTATGTAAGTCTGGAGTTGCCTCCAATTCTTTCCATCATTCGGGAGACCTCCGGATGACCCACGACCAATGTTGAGATGCTTCAGAGGTAATTCGTTAACCACTCCATTATCGGTTTTATCGAGCTACTTTATTTCAAAATAAGCAAGTGGTTATAAAATATTCATTATCGTCGGGAATATTCGTTTGGTCGTGGAATATTAAATGCATGTCGGGGAATATTCGTGCGACTAACAAGACGACCATGTGTGGGCCCCATAACGTAAAAGCGATTGGATGAAGAAAACGACAAATATAAGTTGTTTTTAAATAACGGCGTAGTTATTCACAGATTATCTTGTTGGAATACACGGTGGTTAAAACACACTAATACGCGTTGTTGAGCAGAAAGATACCAGTATTGCACCAATTATTGATTCTACGTACGTGAAGGCACTACTCAATAATGGTTACGATAATTATCGCTCAAGAGATTTTTTATTGAGTTAATAATTCTTTGCGTTGATATTTTATATTGTTGTTGTTTCAATAATTGTCATTACACAAGATTTTTTATTATCGAAGCTAATAATTCATATTATCTCGAATAATATTATTAGATAACATTATTGGCAATGTCTAGAAAGTTCTCGTCTAAGGAGATGTTTAGTCACCTAATCAAGGCCACCAAGAAGAAGAAATTCTTATTGAAAGCCCCTCTTTCCTGTGAACCGCCAGCTGGTTGTCATATTGTGATTACGTAATATTATTTGTGAATAATTAATTATTGATTTATATGATGAGGAAAATATTGATTTTATGTGGATATAGATGGAGAAAATTTTAAAATGACAATTGTTGAAAATTAATATTTTATCTTTTTCGATAAAATAATTCATTTAAATATATTATTTTAATAATATATTAATTGGTGATATTTTTTACAACTAATGTGGGATATATGAGTATACGAGGAGGAAGAGTATTTTGTTGCAATAAATATTTAAAACATGTTAAACATGTCGGTTGGACCCCATTTATTGATCGAAATTTGATTATAAATTGTAAAATCGCTTGGTTTTGTGGATTTCCTGGTCAATTTCTATTTGGAATTTGGAAAAACTTTCTTCTCGCAAAGTTGTAGAAATTGAAATTCCTATAAAACTCATGAGATTCGAATTTTTCTGATGAAAGGACTATTTATTATGAATTATCAAGTTCAAGCTCAAATAATTGATTTTTGGGAGTTTAAAATATTTTTTGTAAGAAAAACATTTTTTGTTGTAATTGAGTGGCTCACATGTGTTATAAATGATCTGAAATCAGATTTCTAAGGTGGGCTTGAATATTTTAAGAAATATTATTATTTTATTAAATTTTCTACGCTTTGTGTTCTAAGCGTTTTCCTATAAATAGGGTCTTAGGTTAGAATTGAAAATCACACCGTAAATCAAGTTTTCTCTCTATATTATCGAAATTTATTCTTGTGAGTATTTTGAGTATACTTTGAGTATTGCTAGACGGTCTGAAGTTCCTTCAAAGACTATACCCTTGATTCTAGCTAAAGATCGATCTTTCGAGGTAAGGGATATTATTTTTTTTTTCAGAATGATATTATTTCTTCAATATCATTATAATTTGAAATGTTGATCTCAAGTTTTTATCAAATTTGGAACTTTTTCATGCTCTGGGGTTACTATTCATGGGTTACTATTTATGAGTTACTATTCACGAGTTACTATTCATGAGTTCTTATTCACGAGTTCTTATTCACGAGTTACTATTCATGAGTTCTTATTCACGAGTTACTATTCACGAAGTTACTTATTCATGAGTTACTATTCACGAGTTACTATTCACGAGTACTATTCATGAAGCGTGAAGATGTTTTTGTGGAATTTCTATCTTTTGGTGTCTAGTTACTATTCACGTATACTTAAGACTTTATTCACGATATCTGGGATTATTCATTATACTGTCTTATTCAATGAAAAATAAAATTTCTTCTTTTCGTCTAAAACATCTATTCTCGGATACTAACTCTAATTGTATCCATGTTTTGATCATTCTTGAATTTTACACCACTATGATTATTTTTGAGGTATTTTTGGACGTGGATAAAACCAAGTACGAATCCTTAATCCTTAATCCTTGTCATTTTGTTTCAATGGATTCGCTTTCTTTAAAAAATATTTTTCATCATCCTCGGTCTTAAATGATGATATTATGGAATATCTTTGCCTATAAAGTGCAAAGATGAATGATTTCTTAAGAATATCTTTGGCTCAGTAGTGCAAAGATGAATGATTTCTAAAGAATATCTTTGGCAGAAAGTGCAAGATGAATGATTTCTGAAGAATATCTTTGGCCGTAGAAGTGCAAAAGATGAACAGTGTTTAAATGAACATGACCAATCGATGAATATCTTTGGCTGTAGTAGTGCAAAGATGAATATTTGATTCAGGATGTATATTGATTGATGTTACTGAGGATAAAAGATAGACGATGAACTTTTAAATTCATACATAGAAGATAGTAGTTTGCATTCTCTACTTAACTCTTCTAATGAATTATTATTTCATTATGAATATTGATTTAAAATTTGTTGTCTATCAGATTCTATTATATTTTTCCTGTTGAAGACTAACGATAATTTGTTGATATTATCTTAGTCATAATATTCTTCTTGAGCTAGTTGAGCTCACCCTTTTCCTTTTGTTCCATTTTTCTCGGGAGGCGAGAATATAATGCGAGTGCAGCCTGGGGTATGGAATGAAGGTTTTAGAAAAGGATTGTTTAGTAGTCCTCACCATTTTTGTAAAATAATGTATCAATAAATGTGATGAGGATTTATTTGAGTATAGATATTATCTGGAAGATAATATTTGTATTCAAACTCACGCTTTACCTGTTGTAATAATAAAGTTGTAGTTGTTTCGTATTCATGTATTGACAACTCGTAATAGGTGATGTATACCTATTTTGGGGCGCAAGATCAACCCCCAACACACCGGCAAGTCGATGCCTAACTTGGGAAGGACCTTATGAGGTGGTGGAGGTGCTTAGAAGCCGTATATATACTTGAGCCATGGATGGTTCGGAAGTAAATAATACATGGCATGCTGGAAGACTTAGAAAATTTTACTAGTAATAGTTATGTCATTCTTTTCTTTATCCATGTAACCGTTTCAATCTTAAATAAAATAAATGAAAGTTTTCCTTAGAGATGCTTAACTTCATCTATATTCATATGACTCTTAATACTCGAACGGATAAACTTCGGACACCATCCGGTCAAGAGGTTCGGAAAGACACCACTGATCGAGATAAGTCACGAGTATAACTGATCGGGAAAATTATAAAATTTTTGATCAGACAAACTTCGGGCACTATCAGATCAAGAGGTTCGGAAAGATACCACTGATCGAGATAAGTCGTGGGTATAACTGATTACAAAAATTCATAAACGGAAAACTTTTATACTTCATTCATAGTTGTGGAATTTTTACAGAACCCGATCGCTCACAATTCGGGTGACCTACAAACAAGAAGGAAAATGGAAGAAGTACAAAAATTTACAAGGCTATTCGGGAGGAGGATCATCGCCGGCTTCGGATTCTTCATCTGACGAGTCAAGAAAGGCAGCATCGAACCCAGCAGCTATTAACTTTGCCTTAGCCTTTTCACGATAAGTCTCGTACTATTCGCCAAACTGGGCCATGACTTTCTCGTTCAAAGCTTCGGACTCTTCATATTCAGCAATAGCTATCTTCTTGGACTTCAATGAAGCTCTCCTTGCAAGGCTCCAACTTCAAATTAGATTAAAGCATTGTTGTCTCGGATCAAATGCATCATTTTGTCATGCATCCCGGAGAGTTTTTCGGTCATGGCAGTGATGGCCTTCTCCCGGTCCTTGACGTCCTCGATCAGATGCTCCTTCTCCCCGAGAAGCTTCTTAGCATGATTATCCAAACCGACGAACTCTTCTTGTAGGAGGGAGTATTGTGACTTGAGTTCATTGGACTGATGCTCGGCTTGGGTCGCTTTATTATGGGTTTTGGCATAGAGCTCTTTTTCCTTTTTCAGCTCCGAAGTCAGACCACGAATCTCCGCCTCAAAAAGCTGCACATCCGTCATCAGTTGTGCCTCTTTCTTGGTAGATCGGGTGAGAGGCGGAATGGCTCGAGCTAAGATGGCGTTGGCCTGCGACAGGAAAATCGGGTCAGTCGTGCAGAATTAAATATGACAGTGATAAGGAAAAGACAGCCAATTTAAGGATTACCTGACATTGGGCCCGAACATATGCTACAAGGTACTCTTCAGAAGAGAGTCCCTTGAACCGTTCGTCATCGCCCGAAAGCTTGAAATGATCGAACAGGTTGAACGGAAAAACTTCCGAAGGGCTTTTCGGCCAGCAAGTGGTCGGAGTTCCTTGAGACGAACTCGCCCGGGAAGTGGGAGTGGTAGCGGGTAGGGGATCAGCCTCAACAACCCGCTGTTCAAGATGTTGTTGCTCAGGATCGCTGCTGAGTCGGGGCTTCTTGGATCGGGGCTCGAGAGGAACCTCTTCGGTTTCCTCTGAATCTTCGATCACCGCGACCCGAGCGGGGGGAAGAGTCGGTTTTGATGGAAGAACAACAATGGATTTAGCGGGAGCTTTGGCGGAAGGCCTCTTGGTTTTCTTTAATAGAGCCGCCTTTCATGAAAACCATCTTCGTGGCATTTTTGTGGTGGGCTCGTGGGAGGGGACGAGACCAAAGTGGAACTCGTGGAAAGTTCCATAATCGGGATGGTTTTTCTCCCACCATCTCGTCGATGATCGGAAAGGTGGATCGGCTCGTTTGTGGTTGGAGGAGGTGCTTTGGATTCAAAGATCCTTCGAAGCCAAGATTGTCAACTGCATAATGAGAATGGGTTAAAATATAAAACATCCGAGACAAAACGATGAAAATATAAGAGGGATTGATTGTCCGTCTGGGGGAGATACTTACATCCATGTTTGTATAGCCAGAGCTTCACCGGGCAAAGACCGTTAGGCTCCACTCGGTTTTGCTCCATTTTTTGTAGAAAGCCTTAAAGGCGTCTTACTCAATCCTTCGAAATTTTGACACTTTGGCTATAGGGTCCTCGAGATGAGCCCAGTTGGGAAGAAGTCAAGGTCGGTTCCCGGATAAAGATCCACTTGTCGTGCCACCCTTGTTGCTCGAAGGGGTTTTGATGATATGAGTTGGTTGGCCTGCTTATTTAGTTGTCCCGGCACTGGTTCTTTCGAATCATAATGATAAATAAAGGAAAAAGAAATCGAGACCGAGAGTGATCCCGATCTCTTGGCATAACATGAACGAAGGAAACTAGATGGATGTACGAGTTCGGCACGAGTTGTGCGAACCCGATTCCAGCAAAATTTAGAAAGGAGGAAATGAACTCATGAAGGGGGAACCGAATCCCGTATTTCAGAATATAAAGGGGGACGGCCACCCACTCGCCATCAGGCCTCCAGAACATCTTCTCGTCGGGGCTTGCGTTGCAAGTTTGATTCGGGAGGGATGTTGTAAAGGATTCGGACGTCGGAGAGTTGAGAGGGTGTGATGGTGGAGGGGGTGTGAAGATGAGAAAACTCCTCTTTGGAGTGATAAGCATTTCGGATCCTGGCCTCGACACTTATTGGAGTAGGCAGGACCGATGAGGGAGTGACGTCGGAAAGGACCACCGGTAATTCGACAGGAACCAGGTCGCCGGTGGTGATGGGGGGGGGGAATTGACTCACAGACAGGGAGAGGAGTGCTAGATTCAGCCATTTGGTGTGATGAGAAGGAAACGGGACACAGATGTGGGCTTTTAAGGAGAATGCGAACAAGAATAGAGCTCGAAAATGAGTAGAAAGCTCAAAATCAAAGAGAAATGAAGAATGGAATACTTGCCAAAAATTGCCCTTGCCAGAAATATTAGGCAGAGAGTTTGAAATTGAGAAATCTAAAAAAGTAATAATGAGGGGAAAAAGGGGGTTTTTATAGGTGTAGGTGCACGTTGCCCAAGGGCAGCTATTAAATGCTCAAGGTGGGACCAAGCATGGGGAGGCGTGTAGCGTTTCGAGAAATGAGGACAGACCGTTTGGCTTCCCCAGACAACTCATTAGCTGTCGTGACCTTTCGTATACCTGACCTTTCAAGTCTCTGATTATAAGTATATTACAATCAGAGACTGGGGGGCAATGTTAGGGAGCATTTACCGACCTTTACGTGGGCCGAAGGCCTGACATTAGAAAGGCTTTAAGAGACCATTGGGCTGAAGCCCATGGAGGGGTTGGAGTTGTTCGGCTTGGCGTCCGAGTCCTTTTGGGCCGGAGCCTCATCTTAGTGGATGTCTTCAGGTTCGGTATTCGAGCCCTTCGAGCCGGAGCCTTACCTTGTCGTGTGGTGTTCGGGGTCGGGTCTTCGAGTCCTTTGGGCCGAAGCCCAGACCTGATGGTGGGGTTGTTTGGGCCTGCACAGTGGGCTTTCCTACGTGCAGAGTTCAGGATCCTAGCCGTAGTTGAATAAGGTAACTCCAAAGGTAGTGGTTGGATTGGATTCCACTTGCACCTTTTAAAGAGATTGTGTTGGACCCAAATTATGGTAACTACCATAATTTGGAGTCCTAGTCCGACTCGGAGAAGGATTCTAAAGGTGGTGAGCATTATAAATACAAGGCCAAGGTTACAATTAACAGGTAATACCTACTTTTGAGCACTAAACACTTAGCCTCCATTGTTAAACCTTGTAATTACTTTACTTTATTCTCACACCGAGTTATCCCCCATGGGCACGAAGCCGTCAAGCTTCAATGTGATCTGTTATCAATGCGTGTTCTAGCGCGTGGATTCTGTGATTGACGCGCCGTGAAATCTCAAGCGTTAACATATATGTGACGCCCCAAAATAGATATACATCACACATCTTGGGTCGCCGACATACATGGTACGTAATACAAATACAATCTTAAATATACAACAAAAGTCGTGAGTTTTAATATAAATATTGTCTTCTAGCATATCCACTCTCGAATAAGTCCTCATTACAATTATTATCACACTATTTCATAGAATAGTGAGGACTACTAATGATATCATCTCGACCATCACTCCGCCCCCGACTAGTCCTCGCTACATTCTCATTTCTCAAGAGAGAGCAGGTGAATGAAAGGTGAGCTCAACTAAAGACAATAAGAAATATTATGACTAAGATAATGCAGGATAAATTATCATTAGCCTTCAACAATGTTAAACCGATAAAATACAATAGACAACAAGTTTAACTACAAATGGAATAAGTAATCCATTAAAAGAGTCAAGTAGAGAATAAAATCTACTATCTTTTATGATTTAAAAGTTTTTCATCACTTTTATCATTTGAGACTCAACAATAAATAATCCACATCATCCCCGCACTACTGGACAAGGATATTCATTAGGGTCACGACCACAAATTATCCATGCACTACGGGCCAAGGATATTCGTGTATTCATCAATGGTCATGATCATGCCAACAATCGTCCCATCAATGCACTACGGACCAACGAGGACTTTTATCACATCATTTGTAACATTACGGTCCATGATTATACCGAAATAATCCTCGATCATAATCATACCAAGTCCATCTACGCACTACGGTGCCACGATGACTTTCAAAAATATAAACACGAGGATGATGACAATGATATAAGAATTCAATAAAACAAGTTCACGAATTAATTTATCCAGAACTAATAACGCCCAAATTGTCAACACGATACTTCTTTGTAGAGTAAAATTCAAGAATGCTCGTAAGAATATTTCCATGAAAAGATACTTGGATGAAGCTTGAATATCAAGGATATTCCACTAATTTCATGGAGTATAGAAATCAAAACTTTAACCAACCGAAAGTATAATAAATAATGGAATAACAAAAGAAATCACCGTGCATGTGATAGATAAGACATGCAAAGTTATTCCAATGAATAATAAATATGGAACTGTGCACAACAGTAAACGCATGCGAGCGAGGATATTTTGACATAATAATAAATACGAAACCAGTCCAACAGAAAAACACGCATATATGATATTCCAAATGTAATAATAAAGAATGGAATAACATAAGGATTTCACCAAGTATATGGGAGTCCGCGTATATAGGTTATTCCAACAGAATAATAAAGACGGAACCAGGTCCTGCGTAAAATGCACAGACAGAATATTCTAACAGAATAATAAAGAATGGAATAACATAAGGATTTCACCAAGTATAAGGTAGTCTGCGTATACAGGTTATTCCAACAGAATAATAAAGAATGGAATAATAGAATAATTTCACCATGTATGCGAAGATTGTCAGATAAACAAAGTTATTCCAACATAATAATAAGGAATGGAATAACAATAGCTCTCTTCATGAATATGAAAGAATAATACCCCTTACCGTAAAAGACACTGGATATCGAACTAGTGAAGTAGCGAGATACTCTTCTTCTTTCTCTCTATAATTTCTCTCTAGAGTTTCAAAGAATTTCGTAAGAAATAATAAAGGAATGAGCTTATTTATGAAGAATAGATTGAATAAGAATTAATTCTTGAATCGGTCTGATTGATTTACTTTTAAACGGACGGTTGATTGATTTACTATTAAAACTTAAAGCAACTATCCATACCGATTTATTATTAAAACTTTAAACCAAATGATCCATATTGATTCACTATTATAACTTTCCACCAATGATCCATATTGATTCACTAATATAACTTCAACCAACTATTCAAAAAATTAAGACATCTCCTCATGGAATAATATTGTACCCAAATACCCGAATGCACAATACTAGAGTGAATAATAACCGGGTGAATAAGAACTCGTGAATAAGAACTCATGAATAATACTCAGAACCTAAAAATTCCCCTAATACGATTGAACAATATAACCTCCGACATCAATTATCATCTAATAGATGTCGATTTCTACTAACACAAATAATCCCAACACAATAAAACTATCAAATTCATCTTTAATCAACACGAACTTATTCATCATTAATATTATAACTCACAATATTTAGCAACCAGGTTGTTCCCGGAAAGAGGGGCTTTCAATAAAGATTTCTCCCTATTGGCGCATTGATTAGGTGACCAAACCTCTCCTCGATGTAACTTCTGGACATTGTAAATATTGTAATTTAATAATATGAATAACTTTGTCGTCTCAATTATTGATTTAATAATATAACATATAATGCGCAGATGATCTTTGTGACAATAATCGAATCAATAATATGAGAGATATGATGCAACAATTACTGTAAGCAATAATTGAGTATAACCGGTGACTTCTCACGTAAACATCAATAATCAATACCGCGTGCTACTATGCAACCACGCCAGACATCAGTACTTTCTTACTATCGGGTAGTTCAACAGCTTTAACAATAACACCTCCGCCGTTATTTATAAAATATTTTTGTCATTTTCTCAATCCGACAATAATTCTATTGTGGGGTCCACCAATGATTGTGTCGTTGTACGAATATTTCCGACAAAAAAGAATATTCCTCAACCAATCGAATATTTTATAACAACTTGCATACTTAGCAAAATTTATAAATATTACCCACAACTATAACATTATATCAAATTCATTCTATAATATTCAAAAATGATATTTATAAAAAAATCATCTTTATTAAAAAAAAAAATTGGGGTCTTACAAAATATATATATATATATATATATATACTATTTTGACTACAAATAAACAAAACCAAAAAAAATACACAAAACAGGACTTTTCTTGGTCTTTGTCCTTTACTTTTCCCTCCTCAAAGTCGGTGTTTGTCATTCGGTCCATTCTTTCTCGCTTGGTGTCTGGCGAATGGGTTGATCAACATTTTAAATAGTAAGTATAGTACTATCTCCGTTCTAAAAATTTTCGTTTAAAATTTTACCATATGAATTAAAAAAATTATTTAATATTATTATTTAACAATTAAAATTTATTTAAAATTCTATTATTACCCTTTTATAGGAAATTGAAAATTATTAATACAAGTGAGAAAATTTTTTAGAACAATGAGAGAAGATAAGAGTATTATAGGAAAGTAAATAATGTATTCTTCTCAAAAGTTGTAAACGACAAATATTTTAAAACAAATTTTTTCTTCTAAAACATAATTTTTTAGGAACGGGGAGAGTATATTATTAGGCGCTAATTTCTATACATGCTACCGTGAGAACACATGTTAAAAATTGACTTAAATAATTATCTTCTAATATTATTTTTATTGACAATATATAAAAAATAATAATAAATTCATAACAAAAAATAATATTTTTATAATAAAATCGTCATTTATAGATTTTATATCAACAACTATAGCAACTATTTTTACTATTGCTATACATCTATAAAGATATTTGTGTTGTAAAAATATCAAAAATTATTGTCAATTTCTTATATAAATAGTTTGTTCATATTAGTATCTATTTAAAAAAATAGACCATTGAATCGAGAGTATTTCTCTGTGCACATGCAGCGCAGCTTCAAAAGACACGTACAAAAGAAAAAGAGTACTAGTAAAATTATTTTTGTCCCATTTCTCTACAACACTTTCTCTACTCTTTTTATTAGATGTGAGTCTTTGAATACGAAGTTGGATGTGCACAAAAATATATTTTTGAATCTATGTGCGGTTTAATTAATTACTCTCTTCGTTTTTTAATATAAATCGTTTAAAAAAAAAAATTTAATTTTTATCGTTTGAAAATATCAAATAAGTATTAATTAATTAATTTCTAATATTAGTTCAAGTATTAAATATAATTTTGATTCTCTCACTATTTTTTTATTCAATAAATAATATTCTATTTTTTTAATATATTCATTGATATTATATTTAATATTATATAATTATTTTCTTATTTTTTTTAAATTTTTGTGTATAATTCTAAAATGTAGTAGTAGTATATATTATAACGATACCGAGGAAGTAGTTTCATAGTATTTGTTTGGAACTATGAATGTGAAATTATATATCCTTTAGAATATTTTGATTAAGTATTTATTTCCCAAGTCCCCCAGTTGGAGGCTGATTTACAGTTGATATAGTATTACTACTACAATTTTTTTTTAACGGCCCACACACCTTTAATGTTCTCATTAAATACACTACTTGCGTAAGTGAACGTTGAGTTCTGCTCAATTAGTTTTCAAACACTTTTTAGTAATATGTTAGGTTGTATTTGTTTGTAAAAAAATAAAATGTTTGAAATTAGGTTATTTATTTTAATTTAATATTATTTTTGATTATTTTATCACGTTGTGATGAGAGATTAATAGTCATTTAAAAAGTTTTATAGACTACTCCCTCTATTCCTAAATAAGTGTCATTTAAAGTTTTTGCATATGGATTAAGAAAGTTATTTAATACTACTATTTTATAATTAAAATCTGTGTGAAATTTCATCACTACCCCTTTATGAGAAGTTAAAAACTATTAATACTAAGGGTAAGAATTTCTTGGGACAATGAGAGAAGGTAAGGATGATATAAAAAAGTAAATAATTTATTCTCCTAGAAAGTTGTAAACGACAGATAAATTAGAACAAATTTTTTCTTCTAAAACGTCACTTATTTAGGAACGGATGGAGTATTTTTTGTCCTTTATAATCTCATGATGAATGTGAGAATTGAGATCCTCCATTTTAAGTTATCAAATAGTTTTATGGGATTGATAGTCCCACATTAATGACTAATAGTTCATCGTCAAATGATTAAATAGTCTAAAATAGTATTAAATTAAAACGAAGGTTGAATAGTTCAATCCCAAATATATTTTTTATAATTTTTATAAATAAATATGACGTTAAGGTTTAATTCGGATCTATGGACTATTAGTTTATTTATTTTATTTCTTAAAGAGTTTTTACTTACTATATGGGCATGCATGTGGGATGTATTTTTAAAGATATGTACATAATTTTGTAGTAGTATGTTAATTAAAAGATAAGAAAGGATATTTACACTCTAAATTTCTTGACTTGTGTTCAATACTTTCCTAAATGATAGTATTATATATGCGCATAGCATGTGCATTTCCCACATGCATATTTTTGTCTAGGAGTAGGAACCACACCAGAAATAGCCAGGTTTTTCCATCAACTTGAAACATTATTCCATATTTTCATCCCTCCAATTTCACAAAATCTATATATCTTAATTCTAGTATAGTTAGTTAAACATTATATTATCAATACTCTCCTCTCACTATGTGACAACCTGATTCAAACTAAGTACATAAAAATTTTACACTAGATCCTCGTCATAAAAAATGATCCATAATATATATTTATTATGAATTAAAAATATTCAGACAATATTTTTTCAATTCAATATAAGTTACCAATAGTAACAGATGATGCTAAAAATAGTACCATCGTCAGCTGTAACAAATAGTAGCGGACGGATGTGAATTTTTCAATTCTAACATCAGCCGTTGGTTTTTATATTAAACACATATTTTTTATTCATTCATAACAAATACTCCCTCAATTTCTAAATAAGTGACGTTTTGAACGGTTTCACACTTATTAAGGAAGTCATTTATTACTCCAATTCTGTCATTAAGATTGATATGTATTACCACAATTATCCTTACATTAATTAAGAAAAAATGTACTCCATATAGTCACCTAGATAAATGAGATAGAAAGATACTTGAGGGCAATAGAGAAAAAATTGTAATTAATGCTTCCTAGAAATTTGATAACGTCAAATATATTAGAAAATTTTGAACTCCCTAAAACGTCACTTATTTCGGAATTGAGGGATTATGTATACTATGAATCATTAGCCATATAAATATATATATATATATATATATATATATATATATGAATTATGATGTTAAAATTTAACATACAAAATGACTGAAAATCAATAGACAATTAATGAAATAGTTAGGACATGGATTAGTTAGTTTGCCCAACATCATGTTTACGAGTTGACTTTATTCAATTTTTATTCTATCTTTAAGTTAAACAGCATAGTGCTTAGTAATAGTAATTTATTTAATTAATTATCATGCATGTTGGAGTGATGTAATTGGCAGTTTGATGCATTGAGGCCGGCCGAGATTCTGTAATTTAATTCTAATAACGTCACGAATCCATGATGAATGCGCATCAACTTTATAGTTAGTTGAAAGCATATTCCATTTACATAATTCATTAGATGAAATGGGTATTTGTATTATTTAATTAATTAATTAGTCGAGCATTTTAAGTTAATTAACTGTGGTTGGTCTGTTAATGTAAACTTTCTACTCACAATCCCATCCACCAAGATTGTCGGTCTAAAATATTACTCATAAAAAATCTTAAGAAACTGAGTAATGTGATGTGATCAGTGGAAAATAATAGTGTAGTACTAAAAAATAATACTAATAAATATCTTATGATAAGAATAGTGGTTAATATGAAATTAACTTTGATCAATATAATGTCCAAGTGTAGACGGGAGGTAATCTCTCTCTGCGTGTCAATTGAACAATTAACAAATTTATTATGAAATTAACTTCATACATAATACTATGATAAGTGATAGAACAAACATTACACTAAGATTCCTTCTATTTCAGAGTTTCACATGAAATATAGTGATCATTTAGATAATACTAATCACCAACTTGCTACTTATTTGTCTATATAATATTGTTTCTGATGTTCTTATGATCTCTTGCATAATGTTCCTTGAAAAGGCCAAGCTTCTTATTATTATTTTCATAAGAAAATCTTCTTATTTTATTCAATAATTCTTAAATGAATTCGTTTTGATTTTCTTTTTCTTGATTTTAATTTATAATTAGATGAAACATTTACCTAGCTAGCTATAAAACAAATTAAAAGATACTTGAGTTCAACTTGTATATATTATTAGTTAAGGTTGAGAAGTGACATATATATTACCACCAATTCTCTTGAATAAAAAGTGTAGTACTACTAATATAATATAATATAATATAATATAGTTCTTCACTTGAGTCTTTACTAGATGAAAAAACATCAACATGTGAGTAGTAGTAACATGGAAAACAGATGAGATATGATGATAATAGTATACCCACACCAATTAACATGCATATTAATTAGGCAAATCATTTAAACACCCACTACCAAATTTCCATCAATTATTCTCCTTTTTCCACAATTCCCCACCTCAGACCTCACCTCATCTACCCATAATTCTAAGTTTCATTATTTGAGGAGTATAATAAATTCTCATTAATCAAAATACATAAAAGAAAATAAATTATATATTATATATATTTATAAAAAAAGAAAAATACTTAAATATAACTTTAAACTTAAATGTCACATATGTTTTAACCATAATATTAAGATCTTGTTAAATCAATCGACTGGGGAGGGAACTGGATTCTTCTCAAATCAATCGTGCATTTTAAACATTATTGTTAGGAAATTGATATTTTTATAATAATTTTTAATATTTTTACACGACAAGTGGCGTTATAGATGTAGCGACGGAGCCGTCGCTATAGGATTTATAACGACGATTTTCATGTGAAAATATCATTTTTTACTGTGAATTTATCAATTTCCTATTATTATTATTATTAATTTGAACCCTAATTAATTAACTTTTCAAGTTGTTGGTCGAGCGTCAACTCGAAGAATGTTAGCCAACAAATTTGGATGTCTAAGAGTGCCCGATTCTCATTTTTATCGTCTTGCACGGTTACATTCTTTCTTTCCCAATAATTATAAAGCATTTCACTAGATCCAAGAGTTTCAATTTTGAATTATTCAGTTTAAAAGTGGACCGACCAGCTCAGTTTAAATGCAGGCCAATTAGTAATTACAAACTGAACTCATTACTTTAATTTACTGTTTTACTATTAAAGGAATTAATGAGGCTGGCCAATTAGGTTCACTTTTCACCACATTATGTTTATGTATGCAAATATTGAATGGAAATTAAGCACACAAAAGGGAAATTAAAGAATCCAAAGCAATTAATTGCTTAATTACTACTCCCTCCTATTCAAATTAAATGACGTTTTAAGGAGTTTAATTTTATTCTATATAAGTGTCGTTTTGGAATCTCTATGCAATATTGCACTATTTTTTTCTAATTTACCCTTCTATTTAATATGCTTAGTAAATGCAATTGTGGAGAGAGAAATAATTAATTAGGGACAATTGTGGAGAATGAGAAGAGACAATTGTGGAGAGAGAAGTAAATAATTAGAGACATAAAAGACATTTTGTGTTATTTCTTAATAAGTGTGCTTAACTCTAAAATGTCATTTAATCTGAATAGGAGGGAGTAGTAATTAAGCAATTAATTGCTTTGGATTCTTTAATTTCCCTTTTGTGTGCTTAATTTCCATTCAATATTTGCATACATAAACATAATGTGGTGAAAAGTGAACCTAATTGGCCAGCCTCATTAATTCCTTTAATAGTAAAACAGTAAATTAAAGTAATGAGTTCAGTCATTTAATCTGAATAGGAGGGAGTATATACTACTTCCTCCGTCCCAAATTATCTGCTGTTCTAGAGTTCTACACATATACCAATATGTGTGATAAAAATACTAAAATACCCTTATATGCTAATTTTTTGTTTTCTGTAATTAAGGCTTTAGTAAAAGGAGATTGTCCATGGAAGAGTGTGTCAAGGTCTTTTAAGAAGCATAACTTTGGCAATCACATTCTTATCGGTGGGAATATGAAAAAGATGCTTAAAAAAGAGTAGAGACTTGAATGAGTAATGACTATCAACAATTAAGGTAAAAGAGCAAACTTGAAAAACAAAGGAAAAAATGCATTGAAATCTTGAAAAAGCAGATATTGTGGGACAAAATTTTTCTGCTAAAACAGCAGATAATTTGGGACGGAGGGAGTAGTAATTATATTCTATTCTCTTTTTTTCTTGAGGGCCGGGCCACTTTTTTTCCAGATTTATATATATATGTATCGTATTAATTAAATTAAATTGGTCTGATGATATTTAATTTGTCAAATGTTTTCTATTTCAGTAGTCTATATATGTATAGTGGAAGGGGAAAGTAGAATCAAGTGGGCTTAATATTAACCATCAAAAGTTTAAAGGAGTGCACATGCATGCATGCTTCTTGCTGGAACCAAAAATAATTAAAAGTAGTGTACTCCATTTGGGATCTCAAGAGGGAAAGTAGATTATATTTAGATGGTTCTCCCACCATGCAGCTGCTATATATGCAGAAAAGACACTTAGTGGCCCATAAATAATAATGTACATTAATAGTTACTTTAAACTAGCACGCATGCATGCATGCATGTGATATATATATATATATATATATATATATATATGTATGCGTTTGTTTTGACCTATTTCAGATTGATAAATTAAGAGGAGATAGGAAGAGTGTAGATAGAATCCTGCAGGTGAAATTAATTAAGGGTTGAGTAAACTTAAGCATAAATATGGATGCATGCATGCATGAGCTGGTATGTTTAAGCATATTGATTCTTCACCACAACCTGTCTTTGTTTCATTCAAAAGGTTATATTATAGGGCTGCTTTGAGGGTTTTGTCTGTCTTTGATGGGAAGTAGCCATGAATTAGATGCCAGTGCCACCAGCATTATTATTATGTTAGGTTCCTTTTTACCATTCTTATATTAATGCCCAAAGGTTATCATATATAGCATTCATTTGTTAATTATTATTTCCTAATTAATCCAATTAAGTACCTTAAATTGTAATTACCAATCCAATAACACAGACCAAGTTAATGATTTTTTGAGCTAGCTAGCTAGCCCATTGGTTTAATCAACCAACACCACCAGGAATCTAAGTAAAGAATTTCTGGATTTTAATTTGCTTCCAACCAAGAACTATAAGATTCCATTGCTAGCACTAGATATATAACTTTTGAAGAAATAGACTAAAAATGATATGATGTTCCAAGTTTTCCTCAAGTATAAATTGGTTAAACACAATTTTCAATTAACAGTAGTAGTGATAACGATAATAACTAAAATGAATTAGGAGCTAGGTTATATAAATGAAGAGGGGCAAATAATTTTTGTTAAAAATCCAGAATTATGAAGAAAAAAACACGGGGCTCATTTTTTGGGCTGGACAGAGGGGAGTTATAGGTTGCAGAGTGAAAGTAGAGTAGCAAATGGAGTTATAATGTTTGTTAGGTGCATGCATGCATGATAAAGTAAGCAACAATGTAACCATAAGCAGTGATAATATATATATATATATATATATATATATATATATATATATGAAAAAATGGAAGTTCACAGTTGTGCAAGTTCCAAATTTACACAGTCTATAATCATAAAGTTAAATCACCTTATGATCGTAGAGTACTAGTTAGTCTACTACCGTAGAAACATAAACTAAATCCTCAGATCGTAGAGTGATTACTCTACGGTCATAGATTGACTTAATTTTACGATCGTAGACTGTGTACATTTAGGAGTTTGTATAGTTGTACAGCTCCACTAACCATATATATATATATATATATATATATATATATATATATATATATATATATCAAGCAAATTATATATTACACGGAATAACATGAACAGATAGTCTTCATTTCATTGGAGAACTAGAGATTAACTACCCGTGCATCTGCAAGCTCACATGTATATGAGTGTATGTGAGCGGGTTGTATGTGGTACGTAGTATTCCTATGTTAAAAATGATGACATATCATTTAAATTAAATTATTTTATGATATATATAATCTTTGACATTATTCAAATTGAAGAGCCAAACTACAAAAAATTAAGTTCCCTTCGTAACTCTCCAAGATATATATAGCAAGACTTTTACCAAGCTATGATATTAAAAGAAGGTAACTACGTACTCTCATCTTCTTGATCCTTAATCTAATGCCAGCTTTGAAACAGCAAAGGAGATCGATCTTGCTGGCGCCAGGCAGCCATGGAAGCAACTATTTTACTTTCAGCTAGCTCTAGCTAGCTAGTAGCTAGCATATGTACGTACGTACGTACTCCTCTGGCGGCCTTGCCACATCGACACTGAAATCCTATCTAGAAATATCATGTGTACGTACGTACGTAATTATGATAATCCTAAACTTTGTTTCTTTTTTGGGTTATTCCAGTGACCAAAAATATATATATCAATGTACTTGAGATAGATGCATGAACATTGAAAGAAAGAATAAATTAATACCAAAAGGCATAAACATATATAAGAGATCGATCGCAAGGGACATGATCAGCAGGAAATAATAAAGAATGTTGTTCAAATACAAAGCATGTCCGATGCCAATGTTTTTGAATGATAGCCGATAGAGATTCCAAGATGAGAGTACACTGGGAAATTTTATTTAATTACCATTGTTCTTGTAATATCTATTGAAAATGTAGTGATTAATTATGTTATCATATGAGTTTAAAGTCATGAAACTGCAAATACAAAATATACCAAAATTAACAATATATATTTGCTTGAATTTCTTTTGTTAAGAGCTTCATTACTTACATAAAACAGATTAATAGTTCTAACATATATAAAATATATAGAAGATATATATGATCAGCAAAGGAATTTAAGGAATATATATATATATATATATATATATATATATATAACAAGAATATATATATATAAGAGAGCTAGCTAGCTAGCTAGCTTTGATTGACAAAATGATCTTTTTACATCTTAATTTATTGTAATTCATGAACAATATATAGCTAGCTACCTACCGCGCCGTGCATGTAAATTACAATAGAAAAAGAAATACAAGGAACTAATGGCAAATTAAGGGGATCAGAGCTAGTTAATTAAGGCTATATATTTCAAACAGCATACTGGTCAGGGTCGGACACACGAGTTTCATGGAATCTGGCAATGAAGGCTGAGGCTTTACGATCAATGCCAGGTTCGCCAAACCAGCGTCCTCTGTCTTCATCACTCGGGCATATTCTTCTAGTAGTGTTCCCTGCAGCTTCATCGCAATAATCCTCACTTCCGGTACCAGAACAACAAGCCTTAAATATGGAGAAAATGGAAGATGATTTCCTCTGACGCCTATTGTAACTTCCCATTAATTATACTCTAGCTCTTCTCTTCTCTTCTATTCTAGATCTGTTTCAACTATATATCCTTTTGAAGAAGGGAAATCGGATGGAATGGATTTCTATAGATGAGTTAGGTTTTGAGTGGCATGAAATATCTTTTGGCCACCCAAGTGCATTTATATACTAAAGGGAGGAGCTAGCTAGTCATATAAATTTATCACAGATTTCTCGAATGTCTGCGATCCTACAATCGTAGAGTAGTCACTACAATATGAGGATTCTACAATTCTACGATAGCAGAGTACTGACTACTCTACAATCAGTCAGTGACTATTCTACGATCGTAGGGTGACTTAACTCTATGATCGTAAACTGTGTATATTTGGAACTTGTACAGTTATGCACCTTTATTTTCTATATATATATATATATAAATATATAATATTGCAGTGAATCAAGGTTTTAGTAGACTTTGTATCTTAGGTTTTAAGTAAATGGTCAAGGTTGGCTGAAATGACATGACACATAGTATTAAAGTTTGTAATGGTGGTAAAACAAAGACAAACAAAGCACAACTGTTATTGTCCTCTACTTTTGGTCTTGACCCAAACATTAATTTCCTTAGAAGGTTCACTAAAGAACCCTTTTTCCTTATTTCAATCACTTGCCCTTCCTTAATGTTCCCTACTTCCTTGAAATATTACCCCCCAAAAAAGAAGAAAGTATATTTTTTAAAATTTTAATAATGAAACTGCTAGCTAGCCATTTACTTTCATTTCCCACTTTCTCTATATAGTGAAAAAAAAGTTCAAAATATAACAAGATCATGTTGTGTGCATTCAGTAAACTAACTATTAGATATGTACAATGAAGCTTAATTAAGTTAGTGACCTACTAGCTTAGCTAGCTAGATATAGCACATCAACTAACCCTTTAGAGGATAAAGCCTAGCAAGCTGTATTATGGGAATTAAGGCTTTTGTTTAGTTTAGTTGTCAGTGTTCTCTTTTGATCAGCTTGATTTAAACTTTTAGCCCTTCTCTGCTACCAGTGCATGCAAGCTGTTTCCCTTTTGGACATCTTTAGTATATACAAAAAATATGGCAAGAAATCTCACCCATTGGCCATTGGAGCCAAGAATTTTCCTCTGCAAGCACGTCTTGTACTTTAAAGAAGGGCCGGGGGAGGTATATATTTCTCCTTTTGCCTCGAGAATATTTTAACTAATCATTTATATAAGTTTCTTTTTCCTAATCTATCATACATTCATGCTGATATTATAATATATATATTGATAGAGAATAAATATCAGGAAAAGGGTCAAATTCTGTTAGGCATATCAAGAAAAAAGCAGCAAAGACGTAGGTCCAATCTGTTGAATACGCATCTACTCTCTGCCTAAATAAACCATAGATGAGCTAGCTACGTACGGTACATAGGTTAATTAGGTACTTCTCCATTACTTATTATAAGCTCACAAGGTGAAAACATTTTCTCTGCGAATCGATTCCTAAGCAAGCTGGTTTGTTTCAAACATATTAGTAAGTCATGCATGGTGTAAAGAAAATAATAAAGAATTAAAGCTTTTTCAGTCAATATATGGAAAATTATGAATGAGAATGGACGGAACAACTACTATAAAAAAATATGATAAACAACTATTTATTCTCTCAAATGAGTGAGGAATTTTTTTTTTTTTTAGTAATTTCCTTTCAAGGCATCTGGTGTTTCATGATGGTTGTTAATTAATGTATACACGGCAATGGCATGCCAAATTTTTTGTTAATTATGTCCAAAATCTTGTTACTTAGAAGTGATTGTTACAACCACAAAGAAACGACAAATCTCAATTACACATATATATAATTAAAGAGCTAGAATTGTTACGTACGGACATTCTATCCTGCGTAAGCATCTTGATAAATTGAAATGCAAGAGTGGCATATCCGAAAGCCCTAAGAAATTAATGCATGGGAAACAAGGTCGGATTCAGCCCGAAAAAGTGATCTAACTGTTGTCATTTCTTCTGTCATGATCTTCAACTTCTGTTAGAAATAGAGAGGTTAAACTAATTTTTAATCAAATATAATGAACGCAAAGCTAATTTACATTATCAGATGAAAGTAATTGAAATAAATTATGTAGAAGATGCAAAACAAAAAATTCAAAAATAAAAATTGAGGGAGTAAATTTTGAAATAGAAAACTAATATTTTCACATGATTCATGTCCTTCCAAATAAATGGCTCTTTGTTCAAAGTTGGTACGCGGGCCAGCCTCAAGGATTTGATTTATTTGGTCTTAACTCAGACCATGAAAAAGCCCAAGTGAATTGGGCTGACAAAGTTAGAGCTTTTCCTAATTGAATTGGGCTATGGATCGACATTTGATTGAACACATGTAATACAACCTTAAGACCAAATAAGAAGAGGAGACCAGTGAACATAAATAAGATAACCCATATTGAGGAAGCTAATTTGTTGGAAATAATTTTGGAATATAAAACCAAAAAAATATTTATTAAGTCTCATAAAAAGAGTCTATTTATTTTATATTATGTTTCTCCCTATATAAATTATTACTTTTTTAGTCTAATAATGGTGATAAAATAAAGATATTGCGAACACAAATTTAATGGTGATATAATAAATATATATATGTATGTATAAAAAAAAATTAATTTAATCAAAGTTTGATGATCCAAGTTGAGTTGGTTAATTATTCCAGCTTAGTCCATTCAACCACTCACCCTTTGTCTAATAAGATTTTTGTTTGAGGATAAGAAATGGAGGGTGGAAATAAAATGAATTCCATTCCACCCCAATTACTTTTACACGGCCTGTTTGGTTACCAACAAATAATGAAATACTTGTGATTGAAAGTTTTAGTCGAATTATGATGGTGAGGTATTTGTATATAAGAGATAGTTAGGAATTAAGAAAAGTCTCAAATTATAATTGTGAAAAATATACATATATGGAATAAGTAAGAATAAGAAGAGTCACTTTAATTTATTTTATCTTATCGCATATAGTTACACATTTAATTACATAAATTTAATTTCACATTATATTTGTTAACACGTATATTATTTTCCATTATATAATACCATATCTATACTTAAGATGATATAAATGAAGTAATCTTAAAATGTATTAAATTTGTACAAATGGTCAAAATTATAAGATCATAATCATAATTCCAAAAAAAAAAAAAAACTTACTTCAACAACTACGTTCCTACCTAACACGATAACCACCTTTTATATATATATATATATATTTATATATATATATGGATCCAAGTTGCTGTAAAGCAACCTCTTTTTTGGCCGGTTGAAATTTTATTTATAATTTTTTTTTGTTTCAATTTAAATTTTAAAAGGTTAAAAAGAAATATTCCACGTTATGCATCATCAGATTTAAACCCATATATATATATATATATATACACACGCACACACACCCACTCACCCCCTACGTACTAATAATGTATGCTTTTTTAGACTTTGAGGTAGGAAAATGTGGAGTTTAAAGTAATACTTAATTCACAAAGTTTAGAATAAGATCATACTACAATTCACATACCCGGCACGAAACATCCCATTCACCAATATTTTGAATAATCCTCCGGTCCAGTCAGACATTAATTTTGGATTTGCTGAGCTTAGCTGAGAAAGAGAGATGGAGATGCCACCAACAGCACCAAACAAGACGGAGGAATTGGATGCTCCACTTCATGCAGTTGGGTTCGAGATTGAAGAATTGTCGCCGGAAAAGGTCACCGGCCGCCTTCATGTCACCGAGAAGTGTTGCCAGGTTCTGTTCTGTCGTTCCATTCTTTTTTCTGATCAAAAACCCCATTTCTTTTCTTGGTTTAGTATTAAATTAGTACCAGTTAAGACTGAATTACTTATAATTGAGAGGAAGCAGCCGTTTAAGGTGTTACACGGAGGAGTGTCGGCTTTGATATCGGAATCACTGGCGAGTATGGGTGCACACATGGCATCAGGGCTGCAAAGGGTGGCCGGAATTCATCTCAGCATCAACCATCTCAGGCGTGCCGACCTCGGCGACCTTGTCCATGCTCAGGCCACCCCTGTCTCCGTTGGCAAGACCATTCAGGTCTGATTTCTTTCTGTCTTTCCTATTCCATACAAACACTTGGTTCTTATTCATTACCAGTGGAAAATTATGGGCCTTATTATCATTATCTTTAGAGAAGAGGAAAATCAATTTTATATGCCTCACCCCATTAATCAAAGAAACTCATCATTGAGACTCTCTTCCATAGGCTTATAAATCATAAGCACCAAAATCCCTTACAAATCTCATCTCTCAATAGCCATCTAAATTGTCTTTCTACTTCATTTAACAAATTACACCACACCATTTTTGGATACACTCCAACGAAGAACAAACAATTTACCACGCAAGTGATTAAATTGAACAGGGAAGAGAATTTTGCTGCAAAAACACAAGTAGCAGGTGTAGCACCAATAGGTTGTAGCTCATTTCATCATTAGTATTAGATGGTTTTCACCTTCTTCACTAAGATTATGTATGTTTCTCCATTGCATATCAATCATCTCCCCCTTAAAAAACTTTACTTGTGTAAATGTAATAGTGCCTTGCTTACATTTTGTTCTATTAGCTATTTAACTACCTACAACTTTCATAATCCAAATTTTGCAATGGCTACACTTTGTTTGAGAGATTAGCTTACACCTTGAATGTTTAGCATTTCGCTTCTTATCACATTCTCTAGTTAATTCTGAAAAATTAGATTGTGCGAGTTTTGTGCATAAAGTTCCAAGGATATCAAGGGTCATTAACGAGGTCTTGGTGTGGCATCATTGAGCAGGTATGGGAGGTGAGACTTTGGAAGACTGATCCTTCAAACTCAGAGAGCAGATCTTTGGTATCGTTATCAAGGGTTACTCTTCTATCCAACATGCCTGTGCCAAACCATGCCAAAGATGCTGCTAAAAGCATAAAGAAGTATGCAAAATTATGAGGCAATTAATCTATATTGTTTCTAACATCAAATCCGATTGCATTATACAATATAACGTGTATAAATTTACATGTATTCAATTATCACAAGAAGAATCTTCAATAGATAGAAACAAATTTCCCAATATGGTTGTGGTTCACCTCACCTAATAAAGTGTGTAGCGCATATTTTAACATGGAAGAAGACAGTTTGATGAGTAGGATGATATAAGACACAAATTTGGTAGAGAGATAAGAGGCGGACTAGTCTAAAGAATATCCGTCTTTTAACTTGTTAGAGCTTCTGAAATGAGATGAATCATTCGTAGGAAGCTTCCTGTTTCACTGTCATGGTGATAAAAATCGTATCTTTCTAAATGTTTTGTGAACCAACAGGAATTTGAACATGTGGTTTGGATTGATTTGTATATAAAGTCTTACCTTTACTTGTAAAAGTGACAATAATTTGTCGTTTCTGTTAGATAGATGACCTAGATGTGGACCAAGGCTTTTTGGACAGTGGAATGAGCCTTGGTCCCGCATTCAGCCGATCAAGATACTACAGATACATGCTATTGCTCGGGGTTTTATTATGAAGGGAAGCTTCATAATGTTATTATTAATTAGTAATTACAACCACATAGCTTTCTTCATCTAGAAAATGGTTGGTATATGTGCAAACACAACTTTGAGATGTACTGAAAGGCTATTCAAATCAACTGAAATATATATATAAGCACGCAAAAGTTTAGTTCATACAACTTTGAGTTACATTACAATGGACCCGTTATGCACATGGTACCAAGTCAATATTGACAAGTAAAAGCTAGGTTTGATCATGATCAAAGACCCGGCATCCTTCCAACTTCTGGTGGAATCTTCCTTTCTTTTTCCTCGGACAAATTTATTCCAGATATCAATTGCCTTGACAAAACCAGAAACAAGCAATAGTATCAATCATTGCTGGCTAGTGGCTGTGTGTAGTATTATTTTCGAATGCATGTGTGAAAATAAAATGAATTTGATGAAGAAAGCTATATATATTGTGGAAATGGAAATACCAACCTGAGATTGCTAAGTTTTTGGGTCAAGTCTTTAATCTCAAGGCTGGAAAGCCTGAGTGAAGACAAGGTTCCGGGTATCTCTTTCGAAATTACTTTGGACAGTAAATCCATGGAAGTAATTAATCTACTAATGGCCTGCACAATTATAAGACTAACAAATCCTGGGTGAAATGACAAAAGAATTAAGTATCGAAAAGATTAACGCTTACAGTCATAGCTGGAATGGAAATTATAGCCAAACAGATTATTGATCCAACAGCCTGAAACCCAGTCCCAGAGCAGGCAGTATATGAGTGACACTAAATAATTAGTATATTATTATATATAAAAACTAATCCTTCTCCCACCCTCCCAAAATGAAGGAGTTCGAAACCATACCATGGATAGAGCGAGCAAGAGGGAAAGAAGACCCAATTCAGGAGTGGGTCGAATCCTAAGCTGCCTACTCGACTCAATGAGCGGAGCTGATGAATACCCCATCATGAATTTTGATGATTCTGTTTTCTGCGGCTCGGAAGCTTCATCGCAGCGGTTGGCTAATACGATTGATGATGACGCCACTGTTTTTTCCGGCCGCATCACTATTGATGCCGGAAAACGAGTTGGGCTCTCAGAAAAGACTACGACTCGGCTGTGGAGGAGAGGAGAACATCGTTGCAACATGTCTGAGACTACTCTGTTTGGAACCAAATTCCACTGAATTGGGAATTCGGAGGGATTTTAAAATACTAAACGACAACACAGCTTTGTGCTGTTATAACCAAAAGTTCCAACTTTTATTAGTACTGTGTAGAAATTTATTACTGATGATTCATGCAACAGAATAAAATAAAATTTACAAATATATTCCGTGCATCTAACATTCCTTGCATAAACTTGGTTGGACAGAAAGTGTACTAAGCACTTTCAGCAAATCCTACTTGAAGATTACCAAAGTCGAATATTGTGTGGTATGCTCCCAAGAATATATCTCCCAGAACCCTGCATGCAAAAACACACACACCTCATAATAGAGGACGATATGCGTATAGGAGATGGTCACATTCCGAAATCTGTATAACAATAAGTTTGGAAGGCGTACCAGAGAGGACCTTGTGAGGGAGGAACATCCAAACCAACAAACCCGCTAAGACAGAATGTTGTAAAGTTTTCTTCAATTTTTATGGTGTACTGAACAATTTTCCACATACATAAAACAAGAAACTTTCAGTTGAGAGAATACCAATTAAAAAAAGAGTATCAGTTTGTGAGTAATTTACAGAGAAAATGATACTCCTTTTTCCATAACCTAGACTATACAAGCTGAAGGACATGATACAACAAAAAGCACACCTGTTCTGGAGAGAGGGGGAAGGATTTACCCCCCATCACGAATGAAATATGTGGCATGGTAGCAATGCTATCACAGTTGACAAATGAGTATCCCTTGGGATTTGGCAGCCTTTCACACAGCTTTAACACATAACGGATAAAAGTTTCAGGACAGAATTTACATGTTTCTTGTTGATGTGATCTTCTAGGGAATAGAAAATTCACCTTGTTAGCATGTTTGAACACTGTTTCTTTTGTTTTCTGCTGTCCAAGCTCCTTGTGGATCCAGAAAACGATTGCCTCACAGGTACTACATACAGCATTCTCATCAGTTTGTAAGTTCCCCGTGTTTTGACCTTCAATCACCGTTTCAATTCCAGGACTGCACAGATGACAATAAACAAAGTACTCATCCTCCCACCAGTAAAAGGTAAAAAAAACAGCAAAAATGATGAAAACTTCACCTTGAATATTGAGATCCACTATACAAACAGAGCCCGATGTCTACACATATTTTTTCAGGTTGTAGCTGTGGGGAAGGAAGCAAGATTTTAAGATGTATTCATTCAGTCATTTAATAGGAGAGTTTTATTAAAAGAGTTATAAATAAGAATAAAAGGCTAACCCCTGATATCAAGGATTCCCATATTGAACCCCCATAGTCCAAGAGAACTTTTTTACATTCAAAGCTCACAATACCATCTGCTCCAATGGCGTGGTTGATTTGAGCCACAATAGCCTGAAATAATGCTAGTAAAGGTGTATTAGAAGAATCGTCAAAGTTGGAAAAAAGATAACAGATCAAAAATACATCACTGAGTGGACGCGTACGGTTGGACCAGCTAGAAAGGATGTCCCTGAATCCACAATTGCAGCACATCCACCCTCACACAGATCTGAGAATTACAAAGTATGTAAATATGTCATTTTGTAAAGAAAAGCTTTAGGCATCAATTATAAGATAACTACAGACATTTTAAAGTTACAGATATTATTTGTTCGTGATACAAAGTGAAGCAAATGCCAATGAGGAGCTACAAAAGAAATTGACCGTCAGACAGAAAATCCTGTCCTTCAACCATTTTGCCTTCTTAGTAAGAGATTATAGGATAGGTGGTCTAAGATGAAAAGGCATCACCTGTTGAATTGTTTGCGATGAAAATGTCTCCCATCTCAATCTGTAAGAATGGTGAATTAAATCTATTTGGTAAATCAGGATCTAAATAATAGTTAAGACTATTGAAAAATAAAACTTCAGAATCCTTTTACCTGCCAGTAACCAGTTGGAGTGATAGGAACATAAGTGTGATCTCCCTTGAAATGTGTACAATCAACACCACCAAAGATAATCTCACCTCCTACAGTTGACTTTGGATCTGGATTTAGCCAGAGAGAGAATATTTGCTCGCAAAGAAGACCTTGGAGTACCATATTGTACCTGCGGTTATTACAATGCAAATCAATTTATGTTAAGGAAATCATTCCAAGCCAGATGATAAAAGCAGAATACCACACTGGGGTGACTTTCCCAACAGAAATTTCCTGAAAACCAAGTCCAAGTATGCCGTCAAACTTTGCAAGTAAGAATGCAGGAAATCCTTCCTTTGTAGCCTCAACAAACACCTAAATAAATTAAAAACTTCATCACTCACTTCTTCCTTAAACACAATATATAGAAAAAACATAGGCTGAATGTGAATAAGCACGCACTTGATCCTTGATAATGATATTCCCAACTTTTGTATTATCTTGGCTGAAGAAGCCATCTATTGACCCAGAATCATAATGGATCTTGCAATGTTTGCCTAAATTTAGAACCCACGTCGTAATCCGATTATAAATTCATTCAACAGAGCTATGTATAAAGTACATATCTTGTATATGTAGAGCCATATATTGCTGACCAAAATATTACTAACTAGTTTGCATTGTGTAGATTACCAATCTTGGTATATGTGGTCGATAGCCTTGACCTGTACTTGGAATGCATGTAGCAAACAATCTGCAAGTAATTGAATACTTCAAAACATAATTTCAATTAAGAAAATAATGTTAAACCACTTGGCATTCACAATATAACTTACAGAAAGATAGCATTTTGAAGATGGAACCCAAAGGTTGGAAGTTCCAGTATCAAAGACAACAGAAAAGAGCTGCGGAGGGGAGCCAATACCGATTTCTCCATAATACTGGGTGTCTAGATAGTTCTTTAGATATACAGCCTTCTCTTCTGGATCATCCAAACTCTTTTCAACATGCCCTGGTTCTTTGGCATAAATAACCTCTCTTCTTGTGATCCTTGCTCCATGTAAGCTGTTAAGGTTTAAGCGCCGCTTCTTTAGAGCAATTCTCACCAACCCATCATCAGATGAACCATTGAAAGCAAAAATGCACAAAGAGTTCCATAAACAGATTAAGAGTAGAAGAAGCTTTATCCCCATCCTCTCAAGAAGTACTTCTCTCGGTTTCACATAAAATAAGTACTGCAATATATTAACCACAAAGAAATCTCGAATAAGCTTTTCATCAGCTGTGGAATATAGTTAAATGAAGTTAATATAAAAGACCATAAATTATAAAATATTGCTATAATGATTCTACTATGGAGCCTCTTTCCACAAACAGCTACAGTACTGATTTTCTTTTCGTTTTCAAATTCCTTGTGTCAAAAGTGAAAAAAAAAACTGATATTATTCACAAACCTTTAAAGATCAAGAAAATGTACAACACAAGTAAGTTCTTGGATGATACACAACAGAGCTGATCAAAATTGCATCGGAAAGTAAGCAGGTATTGAAGCAATCAGACTAAGATTGTGAAGGCTAAAGAAACATGAGTATGATCGTAGTTCAGTTATTATATTGAAATGGGCATGTAATGAAAATAACACAATAAAATTAATTAATAATGTAGATACCTGTGAAGCACAAGTCCATCACTCACGAAAGTGAGCTATAAATATATATATACATACATACATATGTGTGTGTATATAATGTATTGGAGTATCATATAATGCTAAAAATGAAGAAAGTGCCGCGTAATTTCTTCCCGCCTCCCCAGGGATGTTTGTTATAAAAAAAAATATCCTGCAAATGCAGTTATACCGATCACAAGTTTTATTTTTATTTTTTAAAATCTCGACCTATGGACAAGATTTGATGATAAATTAAACCTTATATCCATCATTTACTATAATTAAATCGGCTATGTGTATAAACAAGTGGGTATGAGTTTAAGAATTTGAAGTAGCATTCACTTATATATGTAGACCTCAAGTTAAACTTTTAAATTATTTTGTAAGATTTTGAGTTGATAGCTGTTTGCTAATTTTGCTTACATTGACGAGCCCTTCAAAGATGCCTCATTTGCATTTGTTTTGTTGTTGGTGGAGATTAGTCCGACTGTAATAAGTTAACTCCCATTATCAAAATTTATATATATATATATAAACATAAATATTAAGTCATAAAATTATCTAATATTAAAGGTGATGACCTATGCACATTCTAAATTATTAGTTGCACACCTAATTATAAGTAGGCGACTAATTTGTCCCTAATAAAATAAGAGACCGCAATTCTTTCAATTATCATCTCTTAATTTTTATATAATGTTTAATAGTTTAACAAGTCGAAGGGGTAACGTCAATATGTTAAAAAAAATATAAATGTCAACGCAAACCAAAAAGTTATACAAGTATATTATGTGTTCAGACTATAGAGATTAAACTTGGGAATATACTCATTAATTAATCAAAATAAGGAAAAAGTTTTCTCAGCCAAAAAAATTGAAACTTGATATAAATCAGGAACGAGCTTAGGTGGTGTTTGATTACTGTCTTAATGGATTTGCCTTTGATTTGGTTAGAGGCAAATTTTGTTTGACAAAATTTTTTTTATTTTTTAATAGCTCTTAATTAATTAGACATAAAAATAAATATATAGTATTCAGAGGAGCCTCTGAGCGACAAAAATTTTTTTGGGATAATAATAACCTATTCCGTCTGTCTTTTATCTCAAATCAAACCTAGATCGTCATTTCTCTCCTTCAAATCGCTGTTGCTGCTCTTCTCTAGCGAATCCGCTACTGCTCCTTTGTCTTCTTTCACCAGTAATCTTCTCTCCCTTCTTCATCTATTGTTTACGCCGGTAATCGCTGAATCTCTACTTTTTAGTTTACCGTTTATGAAGCTACCCTTCTCCTTATTTTTTTTAAACCCAGTTCTCTGTAAAATCTTCTCTTTTTCTGCAATAAAACTTACTTTGAAGATTACTCAGTAGGTTTTATCCCTCTCTATTTTACAAACGGTTGTTTGTTTTTTTCTTTTTGGAATGGAAATGATTGTTCTTGGTGGACTTTAGTGGCAACAGAGTTGGATTATATGTTTCAGATCTCAATTCCCAATTTGTTTTGTCTTGAATTTGCTTGTTTATATGATTTTTAAGTAGTGGGTTGTGTTTATATGGGATGATTGCTTTGCGGGTGAAGGATTAGTTGTTACTGCAGAGTGGAGTCTCTAATAAGAAGAACAAATCCTAATTTTATACTCGGTCTTTTGTCATTTCTCAATCTTTCATCATTTTCCTTTTTTTCTACCACTTTTGTATCACACCATATAAATAATTAATTCACTTTTTGTAAAGTCATTGATAATTGCCACACATATAATGGACAGCCATGAGTTATTTATTTATTTATAATTTGTCAACCAAATAGTATACATAAACAATATAAGTTTACATGTTTCTATGTGATTATGAAGACACACTTGGGTATTTGGAGACATATTTTCCGGATTTATGCATTTATTATTTTGAGCCTCTCTGTTCGATAGTTCTAAATAAATATGCAATTTTATGTCTAGCATATCTTATTGTTGTGCTACCTTGCAAGTTATGGTATTGTTTCCGTAAAAGGGTGTACTTTCTTATAATTGTAATTGGTACGCAATAATTAACTTATTGGTTGTATACTCAATGATATACTAGAATACATTGTGACAAAATATAACTTATATCTTCCAAAATTTGTATTTGTACTGTTTACAATGAAATTCTGCTTTGCAGTCAAGTGTTATGAGAATGACTGTAGCATATGCTTGATGGTTGATAGAATTGGAAATTTATAAACAGTGAAGTTTATATAAGTGCCCATTTTAGAATACAGCTCCTCCTAACACCCACATCCTGTTTCATAATCCATATTTTACTTATGCTCAACTTCTTAGGTTATTTATTATTTGATTTTGGTACTATTTTTTATAATCTATGTACTTTAGGTATGGAACAAATCAGTGAAACTCAAAAACCAAAAAGGATTAGAGTGAGTTGGAGGAATGAATCACTAGTGAAAACTTTTTTAGAAGCATGTATTCGTGAGGTTGTGGAAAATGGTAGGGAAGGTGCAAGCCTCAAGCCACAATCATGGAGAAAAGTAGGAGAAATACTAAAAGATACCTACAACATGATTGTGGATCAAAAACAAATGAAGAATCATTTTGACTACTTGCGAGGAAAATATGGTGCATGGTGCAAACTCAAAAGTAAGACAGGAAATGTATATGACCCGTCAACGAATAGGTTCAACCTTTCTGATGAGAAATGGATACAAGAGATAAAGGTGTATTTTTAATATTTTTACATTCAAGTTATTAATAATAATCATTATTTTTTGTCTCAATTACAGATAAATATTATCTTTGTGATGCTGCATACATAAACACTCGAGGATTTTTATCTCCATATCGCAATACAAGGTATTGGTTAGGCGATTTTCGATCTTGACGCTTTTTGAATAAAGAGGAAAAATTCAACCATGCTCATGCACAACTCGAAATGTTATCGGAATTGCTTATGGTGTGTTGAAAGCAAGATTTTCAATTTTAAAATGAATGGCTCCTTACCCTTTTACAGTACAAAGGGATATAGTTATCACTTGCTTCGCAGTCCATAATTTCATAAGGAAGCATAACATTGAGGATGAATTGTTTGCTCAATATGATCGAGATAACATGTTTGACGATGAAGTGGAGCAAACTGAAGGAAACGGAGAAGAGGGACAAGATGAACCACAATGGGGTGATCAAGGCGTAGAATTTATGGTTAATCTACCTGAACAAATTGCACTTCAACTCTTAACAACTGTTTGAAGTTAATTTAATTTGTATGGTTGAATTATTATGTTATGTTGATATTTTTGGGACATGATACTATGTTTGAAGTTAATTTAAATTGTACGTTTTCATTTTTATTTTATCATATTGTGGTCAAAATATTATAAATATGTATTTAAAATACTATTCAGACCTTCTGATTATCAAACAGATTTTATTTAAACTGTTCAGAGGGTTAAAATGGTAAAATACTGTTATTCAGACATTTTAGAAAAATTAATTATCAAACAGCATTTTTGCATTCAGACGCAATTCTATTCAGATGTTTTATATTATTCAGACGTCTAAATTGTTCAGGTCTTAACACTCAGTTTTATCAAACACCACCTTAGATACATTAGATACATATACAGTTTAAGTTTGTTAGTTCAACACAACATGGGATCATCTGTGGACCAAATACAAATTTTAGACTATAATAGTTTACGGAAACACATTATCCAAAAAAATAAAAAAACTGAAATATAACTTGTAAATACTGGTAGTAAAAACTTAACAAAGTTGGCAATGAATCTTCAGGTCCAACTCAACAAACTGTATTTGAAGTTAAAAGAAATGTTGTCCCAAATTACAAAATGATTTTCCTCCATAAACAATTTCCAAGTATAATGTTACATAGTTTCATTTGATTTGTTAGACAAAAATCGGTGGTATGTAAAAATCACAGCTAGTATGTTTACTGGGACAGGAGTTTCTTTAGCCAAAAATTCCCGAGCCAGCAAAACACAAAGGACTGCAATGTTGTAGTGGACAACATATAAGCATCTGATCATCAATAGCTCCTTCCCCAGTAGGTCCATTTCTTGGCAGGCTTACCTGAGGCAAAGCAAAGAGTCCCTGCACAATTACCCCAGAAAGGGGGTGGGGGAGGTGTCAGGACTCTTCGAAAACAACTACCAATATTGGTCTTAGAATAAGACTTGATTCTAAAGGCAGTACAGTACAATCTTCCGGTGTCCCTATTCTTCAAGGAATAGACAAGTTTGACACCTAAAAACTACCAGCACCTGGTATCTGTATGTACCCGAGTCCATGTAACATTGATCTCAACTAGTTTTTAACTACACCTTTTTAGAAAGCTCTTCCCAGCGACACCGTTCCGGATAACATAATTTGTACCAACTAAGCGATTCAAATAAACCTATTACTACCGTACTCCATACCACCAAAAGTGACATTTTTTGTTCTCGATTTTATTTCATGTACCACATTGAACCACGATCTCGGTAATATTGCTCAAAACAACAAAATGATACCTGAAGGGAGGTCTGGCTGATCAAATGGAGAGCATAATGTCTTGGCTGCTCCCATCTCACCCTTTGTTCGTGTTTTCACGTCCTTCTCTACTTCCTGCACGAAAGTGAGAACATAAAGATAGCATTTCACGTTAGATATTGTGTTAATGCTTATGAATGCCAAAAATTCAAATACAAAATTATTTAGACAAATGATGAATAAGCACTAGACAAAGTAAGCGTGATTTGTTGGCCCTAAAACCCAAACCATAGATGTTTACAGTACCACATCGCAGCTAATAGACAAAGTGCCATGTCAAGGAAATAGAGACCTACTACGACTGATCAAAGAGAACAAAGTCTCGAGCAGTAGAACCATAACTTTCTTTCTACATACCTCTTCATCACACCAAGGAGCTAAGATCATCTTCTTTTTGCCAAGTGCTTCAACAAATTCATCCCATGTCTTCGCCTTCTCAATACAAGCATCTCGTTTTTCCTTGGCCAAATCAAATAGATTTCGTTGAATATCATCCAACATGTCCTTTACTTGCTCAACCAACTTGACCATGGGAATATCCACCTTCTTGAAATTGTCGCGGCGAACAGCACGTACCTATTAATAAACTAGATTAGTGTTGTATTTTGGTGATTTTCAAGCATTAAGAGGTAAATCAAAATACTACAATCCAGTAACAAGTCACCCAAAAACAAAACAAAAAACCTTGGGGAAAGAAAATCTGGCATCATAGTGGAAAGTACCTTGCGAAGCTTTTACTTGTTGGGAGTACAATTTCAAATTTTCAGTTGGGATTTTCGTCAAATTTTCATTTGGGATTTTCGTACTTACAGGGCAGAGGTTATGAATTTTATGAAAATATGTTCAAAAAGTGTAGAGAATACCAAAATCAAACAGAGGTGTATTTACTTAACAGTAATAACTACACAACCACCGCCCCCCCTCCCTTAAATATTGTTAACCAATAAATATTTTAATTCATGGAATGCAACAATTCATCATTAATATATATTAAGGAAAACTATTGCTCTGAGATGCTCAAAATCTCAACCATTTTCGATTTTCTTGACATTGAGAATTGTGACGGTTCTCCTTTGTGGTAATTAATTTCTTGAACCCAACTCGAATAATTGAACCATCCCATGACCCAGACCTCAGCCTATTACCTGGAATTAAGAGAAGACTATTATATTAAGAGAAGAACATTATTATATTATATTAAGAGAAGACCTCAGTCTATTATTGATGAATGCAGTTGATAAAAAATGCTGAAATCTAACAGAATACTGGGTTTCTATTTCAGAACAGAGCAAAAGCAGTTCAGTGCCAGTTAATAAATCCACTCACTGATACGACATGTATATATTATGCAACAAATGATATATTTTCTCCTGTGAGATGGCCTGTGCTATTTTGTCACTCTGCTTAGAATAATCAGAAGAAACCAAACGTTCATTCATTATGTAATAAAAAAGATCCAATCTACCTGATTATTAGCCAAGTCTTTTGGCCCAATTTCAATTCTTAAAGGAACACCTTTCATTTCCCAATGTGAATACTTCCAACCAGGTGAATAGTTTTCTCTAAGATCAGCCTCAACACGTAAACCAGCTTCACTCAACGTATTCACAGCATTAGAACAGGCATCTAAAATGGCCTTTGTGTCAGCATCTTTGTAAGGCACTGGAATCACAATGACTTGGACTGATGCAACTTTAGGCGGCATAACTAATCCTTTGTCATCCCCATGAACCATCACCATCACCCCAATCTGAAATTAAATAACCAGTAGGCAAAGGAATGTAAGGAGAAAAGAAAACAAAATATATAGAACAATTTGGAACAGGTAAAATTTAATACAGAGAAAAAGGAGTACCCATACCCATCAGTCATACCTATAAATGTATCCAGTAGTAGTATTAGTGCTTATATCTGTTCATTTTACTTGGCTACAAGGAGTTCTCTAGATTAAGAAATAACTAATAAGATATTCAAAAACCTTTTTTCTAGGATAAGATACGCATACAACAACTTAAAAATAAAACTACAAATACGGAGCTAATATTACATGATAAAAGGTAAAAACCATGCTTGAACATAGCTTCAGTACCTCCATGAAATGTAATGAAATTATGAAAATCATTACATATAATCCTTAAACCTCCTAAACAGCTATATGATGGAAATTGTCAACATAGAGTACATAATTCAAAAATAGTGTAAGCTCACCACCCTGCTGCATAAGTTACTACTAGTATGAATATTATTGGCTGAGTAAACACATTTGAAATGGATTAAACAGATACTATGCACTAAGCCATACTCCAATTCATCAGTTTCCAGCAAAACACCGGGGAGTAATGCAACACTTGATTCAAATCTCCTAGATCAATGCAGTATTCAAGAGAAACAGAAGAGAGAAAAAGTAAATGCACGCACTCTATAATAACTATTTTTGTCACATATGTGTGATATTCTACAATCTATACTTCCCCTTATTTACTACTGTAGTATGAATCTGAATAATGCGTATATTGCAGAGACAATACACGAAATCAGTAGATAATTGACAAATCAAAACCACATCATTGTTTCACAATACCAAAAATCAAAATTCTTTCTTATCACGTAGAAACACAGATTATCATGAAGAATATCCCATTATTAAACTTTATGTTCCCAAGGGAAATTGTTACTTAAAAAAAATCTTCACGTACAGAGAGACAGAAAAAATTACCATACGAGTAGAGTATGCCCAGGAATTTTGCCAAACCATGCCTTTCTCTCCCTTCTCATCCTCAAAATTTATCTCAAACATTTTTGCAAAATTTTGACCCAAACAATGTGACGTAGCTCCTTGTATACCTCGACCAGTGTTGGGAATAAAGGCCTGTGAAACAAAAATTAATAAGAATGAACAGACTATATCAAGAATCTTACAAAAGCTCAATTATAGCTTGTAAGATGCCAAGAGGTTAAACTTAATGCAACAAAAGCCATATCTACCTCAACACTTGTTGTGTAAAGGCCACCGGCAAACTTCTCCATCTCACTCTTTTTACCCTTCACAACTGGTATCGCCAGGTACTCTTCATATATTCTTCTATATAATTCCAATATATCAAGAACCTAAAGTAAAATGGAAATCACATATCAACAATGAAAGATAATAAAGGAAATAGCTCCCATAATGCATTGAAATTATAGAAAGAAGACTAATGGCTAGAGAACTGAAGCAGAGGCTGCATGTTAAAATCACTATAATAAGTGCTTTAAGCAATCATTGAACTCCACAAAATATCTCGGAACAAATAATATAATAAAAAACAGAAAAAATATGGTGTACAACTTTAAGGCTAAGCAGAAACCACAAAAAGGAGTGAAATGCGAAAAGTAAGAGACATGTCAATCTGAAAAACTCAATACCTCTGCATCTGCCTCATCCTTGGTTGCAAATGCTGTGTGCCCTTCTTGCCAAAGGAACTCTCGGCTCCTACAATCAGCAATGGGAGAAAAACATAAAGATATAAGCATTTAAAATTATCCTGAGCTAGCTTGATGGTAGGTGTTTTGAGGGTAAGGAGAGAAGTATTCTCATTTTCAATATCTCGTCTAGGGTCTGCTCTATTTCTGGTCTAACAAAGATGACTAACTGATTTACACTGTCATACAGTGAAGATATTTAGCATATGACAATATATTCTCTTACAAAGTTTTTCTAATGAAAAACGAAAACTTAAAAGACAATGATTTTCCTTTTCTAAACTCTTTCTTTTTTGGTCCCATGTCATTGAAAAAAATGTAGAAGAAAAACATAGCGACAGAAGACAAACTACCTAATGAATGGAGTTGGATGGCTGAACTCCCATCGAACAACATTGCACCACTGGTTCAGCTTTAAAGGTAAGTCACGGTGTCCTCTTATCCACTTTGAGTAATAAGGATACATAACAGTCTCACTTGTGGGACGGATTGCAATAGGAACCTCTAAGTCGGATTCTCCAGATTTTGTAACCCATGCAACCTAACATGAAAAGTAAGGTTAGGAGTATATTTTTTATAGAAATTTACCCCCCGTAATATGGTTTTGTAATAAATGCTGATAAATGACAAACAGCTCAAAGAATTAGCTGGGAAAAAAGAAGTCCAGAGCTAATTAATGGGAAAGCATAACATTTTTGATTAAGAGGTACAATCGCAAACTATAATATTTTTAGTAAAAGGTACAATCGCCTTAATTCAATAATGCCTTTTATTCAATTCACAAAGTAACACATACAATCACTTCCTGGAAAATGAAGACTAACCAAGTAATAACTTTGCCACAACAAAAAGATGATTTTAAAACACACACACACACACAAATAAGACATCTGGTTAGCTAAACCCAACCACAGTATGTAATGTGATATGCATTTTGGATGCAAAAATCATGCTAATCAAATTCGCTTACTAACCTCCGGAGCAAACCCCTCAATGTGATCCTTCTCTCTTTGCAATACACCAGGAGATACGAAAAGTGGGAAATAGCAGTTCTTGATCTTCATCTTTTTTATTTCTTTATCAAAAAAATCCTGCATAATTGACATCATCATAACAAAGAAGAAGATCATGAAAGACATTAGGTTAGGGTATAGAAAGAATAAGGATCTACAACACACATTATCTTGAGTTGAACACAATAAATAAGTAGGACTCAATATTAATCTAAATCCATAATTCTATAGCATCATCCAACCTTGAATCACCTATGCATATTGTTGAAAAGAGTAGTAGCTATGAGTCGGAGAGTAAGAATTTTAAAAACTAGAAGAAAGTGTCAGTATATGTCAGTTTAAGAAAAGAAGTGAAGAACATAAACTTTCAACGTTAAAGCTTATAGATAATACATATGTATACGTGTTATCAAGTTCATGGGATAAACTCAGTCATAATTTCTGTGGATTATATTATTATAAAGAAGCCCATCTAAACATAACTGATCTAAAACAATATGAACGTCGTGCCAATAAGCACTTTCCTCGAAGGAAAACATGACAAACAACTCTAAGTAAATAAACTTACTTGCATGGTTTCCCAAATCGACATTGTCCATGGCCTTAAAATGTAGCAACCAGAAATGTCGTAGTACTCGATCATTTCTCCACTAACAACCACCTAAAAGCTCAAAAAAACAAGAAGTAAGAACACATAACTTCAACACCAGGACATAATCGTAGACCTTTGATCAAAAGTATAGATTAATTAATTATTCTGGACACCACCAGAGTCTCAATTTAAAAGCAATTTTATGTCTAACAGTAAGAAGAAAATATTGGCAAGTAACTCTAGAAGTGCTATTATGAAAAACATGCAATAAAGTTTAAATCAAAATAATGAATTTGCTGACAAGTTGAAGATTTATCATGTAGAACTTGTATAAAGTAATTTCCCAACCCCCAACCAGATGATTCCTATGTAGAATAAGAGTTTAATAGTGTGTGATGTTTACAAAAACCTTAAAAAGGGAATTCTAAAGAAAAATGTAAGAAGTACCTCAGAGTACCACTCTCCAAAATTTTCATCCTTCTTGTAGGAAAGACCAAGTCCAGTCTCTTTCTTCACTTCCTTCTTTTTACCCCCTGAAACATTTCAAAATTTCAAACCATGAAAGCAAAACAATAGACAAAAGACCTGAACAGCATAAGAAACAAAATCCAAGTATTTAGATCAGAGAATGTTAGAAGTTTGAAATGCATACTAACCACTCTTGGCATTTGGTTTCTTCTTAGCCTCATTGGAAGCCATATCCTCCAAATTCAGTTACAATTCCTGAACACCATATTACCCACTACATAAATTCTTGAACGTGAATTACTCGTCAAAAACATAACTTTAAGATATTAACATCGAGAGAGCTTTCATAACAACAATGATTTCCCATACACAACCCCAAAAAGCGAATTACTGTGCAACATCAAACAAAGAGAGAAATTCGAGCAAATAAAATGAAATCAAATACTCAAACAGATAATAAATGAGAGAGTTTCTACAGATAATGATAACAATTCAAATATAGAACTTATAATAGTCCATTAAATCTGAAAACTCATAAATAAATACTCAACAGGTAAGTCGAGAATAATACCAATCGAATTCCCATCAACATAAATTAATCATGAAAAAGATATAAAGTGAAAGCAATAATGCGATTCGATATGCATCAAAGATTTGATAAATTAAGCGTAAAAACAAAGCAATCGATACTTGATTCCTAAGGCAAAAATGGGAATAGAGAAATCGTTAGTAGCGCCGCCGATAGTCAAGTCTTCGCAGGGTGGAGGCCTAAACCATAACAACTTCGATCGATTGGTAAATATACCTAATGAAAGGGCAAAACCGGTAAATCACACATCTGTCTATTGGGAATCAATTTAATTAGTCAAATACAGTCTATAATTTTGCTCAAATATTCGTTTTGTCCTAATTGGACTCCTTTTTTTTTCTTCTAAAATGTATTGTTAAATTTGTTTGTAAGTATTATATTTTGTATATAAATATTAATTTTGAGTGTCTAATTTATTTTTAAATTTAAATTTAATTATAAAATGACTTAATAATTTTAGGATTATTTATAATTCAAATATTATAATCATATGATTAATACTATTAGAATTATAATATCATAAATTATAAATTATAATCTCTGGATTATAATTTTTTACAAACAAACATACTTTTAAATCGAACTAATCTTAATCTAATTAAAATTAGGAAATTAAATTAAATTTTATAATTTATGTTGAATATACTTATACTTGGACGACATAAATATTTTTATACTTTCTTCAATAATCAAATTTAACATGTTTTAAGTAATTTTTCTTAATACAAACATTTATTCAATAATCAAATTTAACATGTTTTACAGTATTATCCACAACTCTATTTAGTCAATGATCAATAATTACATATAATAATTTTTATCATAATATTTTTATAATTTTACGGAGTTATTTTAGTTGATCACGAACCGAGATTCTATAATTTTTTTGATACAATGTATAAATTATCGGTATCTCATATAAGTCTGTTAAAATATGGTTATGGGTTGGTTTTGATTTTCAAAATATGGTTATGGTTCCATTTAAGAACTAAAACTATATTAACCATTTTTAATATGGGTTGTGTGGGTTGAAACTATATGGTTATGGTTCAAAATCATATTAACCGTTTTAAGATGTTTTGACTTTTAAACAAAACTTTTGAAAAATAATATTGTGACCGTCACAATTAAATTAATTAAATAATAATATGATATAAAAATTATTAATATAAATAACAAAATGCTAAAAAACTATACTAATAAAATTTTAAATTGAAATTATTAATACCCTTTCATATTTAAATAATTTTTTAAAATTATTATTAACTCACTAATAGAAAGGTTGGCATCCAAAATACATCATAGTATAATTCTATGAATGTCGTTTAAATATTGAAACATATTTATAATTCTTTTGTAACTAAAATACTAGAATTTACATAAACTGAACAACATTAGTCACAAAAATAAGAACATATTAATTTATAGAACATACAAGATAGGTAGAAAATTGAACTATATAATTCTTCTATATGAGAGATCGAGAATCATGTAAAAATATTAAAAATAATATGAAAATATCATAAAAATAATATCATTATTATAAACTTAATTACTAGTTACTATATTCTAAAGAGTTTATATATATATTTTAGAAACTTAATTACAAGGCTTTCTTGTGAAGATGTACTTTTGTTTTATTTATGCTTAAATTTTATCAATCGTCTTAATTTCTGTTTCTAACTAATTTGTGTTCTTGAATTATTAAAATAAGTAATTTTTTTTCTTCTAATTAAGTAGTAGTACGTGTAGGTAATTGTCTACCAGTTTCAAACGCAGAGGTGGTCTAATTCTAATTATAATGTGTACGTGTTTTCTTATTTTATAGTATATATTTAACCATATAATATGGGTTGAAAAATAGTTAATCAGTTCAAAATTATATTTATTTTAAAAAATATGGGTCCAAATTTTAATCAACCTGAATAAATAAAAATAGTTAACCAACCCATTTAGTTCTAATTAATATGATTTGACCCAACAATTAAGTAACTATATTACGAGGTCTAATCTTATGAAATATGTACAATTATATTTTAATTATGCATTCTCCGAGCACTCTTGTACAAAGAGATGCCCAATATCCAAATTCCCTAAAGTAGAGGGGAACTTTTGCATTTTAATTATGCATTCTCCAAGCACTCTTGTACAAAGTTTTCTCCCTCAAGTGCTCTCTTGTTTTCTTGTGATGTTTACATGGCGAAAGACTTACAAATAGAATCTCGCTTTGCCTTTACCATCACCCCCTAACACCCGCAACAGAAGCGTTCGATTCCAATCGAACGTTGGCCACGATGATTTGGTTGCCTCGATCGACTTCAACGCCTCTTACCAAAATTTGGCTGCCATGGCCGACAGAATCTGGAGTCAACCCCGATGGCATTGGCTGGACTAACTCTAGTGCTCTTCAGGTCCCAAATTGATGAGTATTGTTAGTTTCATTTTTAATATGAGGTATTATTAGATATGGGAATGGAGTTATTTATTAGATCTGGGTATGGTATTAATATATTTTGGTCAAATTTTAAGATTAGTGTTAACGCTAAGATCTTTAATTAATCCGTCGCGTAAGGCGATTACGATTCTGCACACACTAAACACAATCAACACTAAAAAATTCGACGAACTGACCCGACGTGAGGATAAACTTCAGTGTGAGAGTCGATCTGACGATCATGAGGTTAACAATGGAGGATAAAAATATCTAATGCCTTGAGAGAGATAAAATTATCAGTTGTGAGTGCGTACCTTTTTTCTTAAAGACTTCCTTGCATGTGTTATACTCCTTTTACCCTTCACAGTATCACCCACTTCTTATCTGATATAGCCCCGACTGATCGATGGTTCTCCGACCGCATACACTAAACCCACCCACTACCGTGGTCACTTTGTTTTTCTGGTCGGTCGTCCCCCGGATCCCATCCACATAAATCATAGCGACGATCTGACGATGATCAGTATCGTGCTTTTTTCATCATTCTGGGTCAAAAATGGAGATATTAAAATATCTAATGGTCGATCCTTTGATTACGCCCAAGCCTTTTAAGACTTAACTAAGAAAAACCATTGACTTCTTCTATTGTTGGCGGCGCCCCAATAAAACGACCCAAAAGATTTAAACAAACGAATGGGCCCAATCGATTTGACCCGATATGTGAAATATCACGACATAACATTGCTTTTGGTTTTTTATTAAGCGGGGTGTTTAATAAAAACTATAAATGGTCCAAGACATGGGAATTTGATAAGAGCGGAATAGGCCCAAAATGAAGCATATTAAGGCCCAATTGGTAAGGGATTAAAATTATAAAGGCAAGCTAAAATCGGAAATCCAACTGAAAGGCCCAATTTAATAAATATCTAAGGCTTACACCGGACGCTACCCCTTCCAGTTCTCCATCATTACCAGAAATTAAATATGTCGCCTTCGTAATTCGTGTAACTGCCAATATAAAAAGTAAATTCCCCCAAATTTGACAGTTTTTACCTGCTAATTTGAATTTCGGACACTTGAGCTCTTTTCTTCTCCCTCGAACCTTTCTTCCATTCTCTGCAAAATCTCAACAATGGTGGTCCTAAATACAAATCAGAGCTCGCCTCTTCGAGTGACCCCCATTAACACCGTCCCACCAAATCCAAGCCCCAGCAAAGAGGCATCAAGCTCAAACCCTAAGGCTACAACCCCAAGTAAGAATCCAACAACGAAGCCCCTTCTCAACCTTTCTGCATTTTATAGGAGTAAGGAACGTTATGCTCACGCCAACACTCCATCAACTATCACTGAATTCGATTTGAAGAGGATTCGAGCTCGCTGCCACATTCCGGATACGCACTTGGTGAGAGCTCCTAGATCCGAGGAACGAATGTATCAACGTCCTGAAGGATGGATGGTACATTAGATGACCATTCTAGAAAGGGTTCGATTCCTCTCCATGCTTTCATAGTAACCATCTTTGGGGTTTTTGGGTGTTGGGTTACGTAACTAGTGCCAAATTCTTATATCCATCCACGGCCTTCATCGCTTACGCCATGAATTAGGCGTGGAACCTACACTTAATTTTTTCTTCACCGTATACAAGATCGGCCAGTCTAGAGAGAAAGGATTCAAGGCCATAAGCAAACAATCTCCGAAGATAGGAGAGAAATTCGAGAGACGGTCGCTGATCTCTACTCCGTCTAACAACAAAGGATGGTTCTTCGTTAAGGGACCAGAGATTGCCTCCTTGCCGAGTTGGGCTACCGATGAGAAGATTTCTGCCAATTTTGGAGACATTCCCGAAGAGCGTGAGACCGAAATGATAGAGCTCTTTGACAACTTCCCGAAGGAGGAATGGAACTATGGACTTCTCTCCAAGCAGGCGTGGTTATACGACCACAAATGTAAGTATTAATCTGTATTATATATATAAATTTGGAAATTTATGTGAAGTGAATTCTGACATGGGACTGTTTACTTTATGCAGTATCTTTGATCAGACCAAACTCCTTGGAAATAAAGGAATTAGAAGATTTTCTCTCTGGAAAATCTTCGGAAGTTGTTGTAATTCCACTACTAGAAACTATACCCGAAGATGATCCAACCCCTGAAGCACATACCACTGGATCTCAAATAGACGAGCCAGAAGCTAATAACCTTCCTCTACCCGAAGAAACTCTTCAACCTCGTCGTAAAAAGAGGGCCATCCGAAAACCCCGATCAACCTCCATTCCGATCTCTGCTGAGCCCATCCCAGATCCTGAACCAATCATCCCAGAAACTGTACCAGTTACCAAACCAGTCCCCCCTCGAGGAGGTTTACTCAATCTGCCTGTTCACGATCGAAAAAATCTTCTTCGAGTCAAAAGTTAAGAACCAAAAATTACCCTCTCGACAACCGAAGAGCTTAGAGTGCCTCCGTCTTCAACCGAAGCTTCTCCGAAATAGTTCGGTGGAATCTGAAGCTTCGATTTAAGATGAGCAAATAGAACCTATCCCTACCTTAACTCAAAAAAGGAAACGACCGTCAGATAGTCACCTCAGCTCAGCTTCAGCACCATCCCCACTTCACGAACCCATTCCAGAGCGATCCCCATCTCCTGAGAACATATACATAGATCCCTCACCACCTCGTGATCAGCCCATTTTATCTCCTGAACGACCAAAGCCACCCCCACCTGGGCCTTCATCTTATGAATTCCAGAATGATGTTATGGCATCGCCGACTCTATGGCCTCGATATAATGCCAACTTCCCTTTTCATCTCTTTAATGCCTTTGTCCGCGATACCGACGATCACAAGTTCGGCGATCGCTCAATCGGGGATCTGCTCGACGAGGGTATGAGTTACATAGCACAGGTAAACTTATTTTCTCAATCTTCATACTTTTTGTCATGTTTAGGTTATATATCTAAAACTGATCGATTAATACTTAGTATGTACAGGCCAATGCTGTTTTCGGGCGTTTACGCCCTAAACATATGGAATTCGAAGCTGCGGAAGAGGCTGCCAGAAAAGAAAATGCCATTCTGCAATCTGCCGTAGCGAAAGAGAGTCATGAACGGGATATTGCCGAGTTTAACAACGAACATCTTCGGAAAGATTTGGCTCGGACTAAGGAAGAACTTAATGCCCTCAAAGAGGAGCTGAAAGCGACCAAAACCAGCCAACAAGACATGACGAGTATGAATGCTGACCTTGTTGAAAAGAACGAGGTTCTGAAGGTTAACAACGAAGAACTCGCCATAGCTAACCAGAGCCTGGCTATACAAGTGGACAATCTTCAGGTGAAGGCCCTTGAAGATAAAGAAAGGCATTTGGTCAGGCGTCGAAAGCTTCAAGATAAGCTGAAGGCTTTGAAGGAGTGAGGTCCTCCTCTAACCGAAGAGTTGCGTAGGGAAATTCAGGCTGGATACCGGGCGTCTGATGAGCTGAATGCAGAGATTTTGAAGGTCTACTCCGAAGGTTATGAAGTTTGCAGAGATCGAGGCAAAGAAAAGCTGATTGCAGCTCAATTAGATCCATCCCTTCTTGATTCTGAAGACGAAGGTGGTGATTGAATAGGATCTTACTGCTTTTTAGTGTTAAAAGTTTTGTAAGATTTTTTGTTTTCTGGTTATGTGAACTCTTTTTAATTATTAATGAAATTTTAATTTTCCTTCTCATGACTTCTTAGTAGTTTGTTTCTTGTTAATAATTCAGCATCAATGATCTTGAATGATCTTAACTTAGATTGTGAATCAGATAAGGCATATAACAGTTAAGTTAACAAATAATATAAATTGAATTCAATGAACTGAACTGAATGAACCGAACTCAACACTTGAACAAAATAAAGTAATGCATACTTATCGTTTTGAAGTGTTAGGCGAATTAAATATATAAGGTGAATTCTTTGATCCTCCTTGCACCATCAAGATCTTGTTTACCACTCGGGGTAAAACAAGTATATAAGGACATTTGTTTACCACTCGCGGTAGAACAATTTTATAAGGACCATGGAATTTGTTTACCACTCATGCAGAAAACAAATTCATAAGACACACCGACAATAATAAAATTTGCCATCGAATGGCCACCGAAGTCCAAGCCAAACCTCCTTACTTGGTGCATTTTGTTTACCACTCGCGGTAAAGAAAAATTAAAAGGACTATGGAATTTGTTTACCACTCGCGGTAAATCAAACCCATAAGGACACTCCTGTCGAAAAGGCTACCATCGAATGGTCAGCAAGTCCACCCCGTCCTCCTTACACCGATGAAGTTTGCCTACCACGAAGGACTAACAAATTCATAAGGACCACCTGCCAAAAAGGCTACCATCGAATGGTCAACGAGTCCCCCCCGTTCTCCTTACACCACTGTGATTTTAGGACCAATAGGAAGAAGATTAATTGTGAAAAAATTAATCTTTTATTATGATGATCCCACATTTACAGACTTCCGATAAACTGACTCGATCTCTACTGAAAATATTTCCGAAGTCTGCCATCATGCCAAGTATTCTTGATTTCCGATCCGTCCAATGCCTTCAACCGATAAGTTCCTGGCTTTGGTACTTCAATCACCTCATACGGTCCTTCCCAGTTCGGCATCAGCTTTTCCATGTTCTGAGGTGTAGATGTTTCAACTTCCCTGAGGACGAAATCTCCCACTTCAAATCTCCAAAGCTTTACCCCCTTATTGTAATGCTTGGCAACTCTCCGTTGATAGGCTCTCAGCTTGATCAAAGCCACCTCTCTGGCTTCTTCCAACAGATCCAAGTTGGCCTTTAGTCCTTCCTCATTGTAGATCTCTTTGAACTGACTGACCCGAAGACTGGTGGATCCAATCTCAACGGAGACTAAGGCATCAATGTCATAAGCCAACCAGAAAGGTGAGTCCCCCGTAGTAGTCCTCGGCGTAATCCGATAAGCCCATAATACACTGAGCAGCTCTTCTGGCCATCTTCCTTTAGCTTCGTCCAGTCTGCGCTTGATCCCATTCAGTAGCGTTCTCTTGGTCACTTCAACTTGCTCGTTCGATTGTGGATGAGCCACCGAAGTCTTCTTGTGTTGAACCCCCAGCTCCTTCAGAAATCCTTTAAACTTTGATCCCACAAACTGGCGTCCGTTATATGATATCACCACCTTAGGAATTCCGAAACGAAACACTACAGACTCCTTCATGAACTTCAGGCATTCTTGTTCCGTTATCAACCTAAGTGGCTTCGCTTCTACCCATTTGGTCATATAATCGATGACAACTATGACAAAACGACGACTTTTAGCTTTCGTGAATGGACCCATATATCCACCCCAGACGAGAAAGGGTATAGGAGATAAGATCGAGTATAGCTCTTACGGTGGTGATGTGGAATCTGATTTGTTGAAATGACACTTCTCACTTCTTCACATACTCAAGTAGCTTCCTTGAAGATTGTAGGCGATAGAAACCTATGAGAAGTACTTTGTAGGCTAATAACTTAGCGACCCGTATAGTGTCGCCACGGATGCCCTCGTGAACCTCCCGAAGAGTATATTCGACCGGACGGGACCAAACACTTCAATAATGGTGGCGAAAATGCCCTTCCGATAAAGATCCCCATCAATAAGAATGAAGTTGGCACTCTTGTACTTGATCTTCTTTGCCAACATCCGATCACGAAGGAAGGGCGTCATCTCGCCGGATATTCAATGTAGGAGTCATCCAGCGATCGAACGTTCAATACACATCACCGCTTCTTTGCCGGATACTCAAATTCCGCGAACCTCCAAATAAACCGACCCATCAAAACGCGTTAGCATCCCAGTAGTGGCGACGATACAATGCATCGTGAATAGAATGTCGTTACGATACATACTACAAACTTCATAGGAGACGAAATATTGAAGCCGATCTTTTAACTTTGCCAAATATTTGATCATCCTCGCCCCACGAGCTTCATGATCTCCTGATACTTGTTCGACGACCAGCTGAGAGTCGCTGCAAATAATTAACTTTTGAACCTTCAGACTCTTCGCTAATTGGACTCCTGCTAGCACTGCTTCGTACTCAGCCTCGTTGTTCGTTGCTCTGAACCCAAATATGATGGCCTGTTTGTAAGACCCCGAAATTTTTAAATAAAAAAGGAATTTCCTTTATTTATTATTTTGAAATAGTAAGGGTTGATTTGATTAATGTGGTTAGTTATGGGTAAAATGCGCAAATATTTCAAATTAAGCAAGTGGTTATAAAATATTCATTCTTTGTCGGAATATTCGTTTGGTCGTGGAATATTAAATCGTCAGGGAATATTAAATGCGACGGTAGCGACCGTATGTGTGGGCCCATAACTAAAGAGATTGGATGAGGAAAACAATGAAAGTTTGGGTGGTTATAAATAAGTAGTTGTTATTCTGAATTAAGGCTCGTTGGAATACCCGTTGGTTAAAATACGATGTCTGGCGTGGTTGCGCATGATGGCACTTCGGTATTACAATATTGTTGAATTATTGATTAAATGCGTAAGATGGCACTTACTTCGATAATTTTCACAAGAGTCTTGTTCAATATTTTATTTTATTGATTCAATAATTCTTTGCGTTGATATTTTATATTATTGTTGTTCAATAATTGTCAACGCATGATTTTCCATTATCGGATCAATAATTCATATTATTTGAATAATATTATTAGATAACATTATTGGCGATGTCTAGAAAGTTACGCTACAGGAGAGGTTTGGTCACCTAATTAATTGCGCGATGAGGAGAGATCCTTATTGAAAAGCCCCTCTTTCACAGGAACGACTGGTTGTCATAAATGTGATTACGTAATATTATTTGTGAATAATTAATTATTGATTCATATGATAAGGAAATATTTATTTTATGTGAATATAAATGATGGATTTATTTATGTGGTTATTAATGAAGGTATTAAAAGATCAAATCGGTGTTATTACTGACTTTATTGTGTGAGTTATAATATTTAATCCGATAGTTGGATCGTTGTAATTTTGGATATGTTATACATATATAAGTTGAGTATATGTCCATAAATTTTGAACCGTTAAAGATGAGCGTATAATTTATTATGAATTTTAAGAGGTGGTGATTGAAATTAGGTTATAAATGATTTTAGTGGAAAATTCTAGAATTGAGTGGGCCCCACTTGTGGTTGGTGAAAAAATGTGCTGAATTTTATTTCAAATGTGGTGGGTGGCAATAGTAGCGGTAAAGCCATCGGTGGCGGTCAAGTCTTGCTTGGTAATTTAACATTTTCCTATAAATAGAAATTTAAGTTAGAATTGAAAATCACATCGAAACAAAGTTTCTCTCTTTCTCTCTCTATATTATTGAGCGTATTTTGTGAGTATTTAGATACTTTGAGAGTTCTTTATTACGATCTGAGTTTCATTCAACATCACTTGAGCCTTTCCTTCCGGGCTTGATTCTTTGAGGTAAGGGATATTATTTTTTCGAAATGATATTATTTCTTGATATCATTATCTTTGAAATATTGGTTGGAACTTTTTATCAAATTTGAAACTTTTTCATGTCGGGTTACTATTCATGAGTTCTTATTCACGATTACTATTCATGAGTTACTATTTACGAGTTACTCTTATTCACGAGTACTATTCAATGAAGCGTGAAGATGTTTTTTGTGGAATTTCTATCTTTGGGTGTCGAGTTCTTATTCATTCGTGTATCACGGCTTTATTCACGATATCTGATCTTATTCACGAATCTGGCCTTATTCAATTAAAAAATGAAAATTCTTCTTTTCGTCCAAAATATCTATTTTGGATACTAAACTTGATTGTATCCATGTTTTGATCATTCTTGAATTTTACACCACTATGATTATTTTTGAGGTATTTTTGGGCGTGGATAAAACCAAGTACGAATCCTTAATCCTTGTCATTTTGTTTCCTTTGGATTCGTTTCTTTAAAAATATTTTCATCATCCTCGGTCTTAAATGATGATATTATTGAATATCTTTGGCTGTAGTGCAAAGATGAATGATTTCTGAAGAATATCTTTGGCTGTAGTGCAAAGATGAGCAGTGTTTAAATGAACATGATTATCGATGAATATCTTTGGCTTTGTAGTGCAAAGATGAGCAGTGTTTAAATGAATATGAATGATTGATGAATATCTTTGGCCTTTAGTGCAAAAGATGAGCAGTGTTGAGATGAACATGAATGGATTGATGAATATCTTTGGCTGTAGTGCAAAGATGAATATTTGATTTGAAATGAATATTGATTGATGTTACGAGGATAAAATATTGATGATGGACTTGTTAAATTCATAGATTATAGTAGATTTCATTCTCTACGTAACTCTTACATGAATTATTATTTCATTGCTAATATTGATCCCAAACTTGTTGTATATTGTATTTGTGGCGACCCCAAAATAGGTCCATTCCATCCAACCCATTACGAGTCGCCAAATACATGGTACGAAACAACTACAACTTTATTATCACAACAATAAAGCTGTGAGTTTAAATACAAATATTATCTTCTGAGCAATATTTATACTCAAATAAATCCTCATCACATTTATTGATACATTATTTTACAATAATGGTGAGGACTACTAAACAACTCTCTCTAGAACCTTCATTCCATACCCCGACTAGTACTCGCTTACATTCTCGCCTCACGAGAAGAAAAATGGAACAACAAGGAAAAGGGTGAGCTCAACTAGCCCGATAAAAGAATGTTATGACTAAGATAATATAGAACAAATTATCGTTAGTCTTCAACGAGGAAAAATCGATAGAATCTGATAGACAACAAGTTTCGGATCAATATTATTCGATGGAAATAATAATTCATAGAAGAGTTACGTAGAGAATAAAATCTACTATAATCTATGAATTTAACGATCCATCATCAATATTTTATCCTCCGTAACATCAATCAATATTCATCTCAAATCAAATATTCATCTTTGCACTTTACTGAACGCCAAAGATATTCATCGATCGATCGTGTTCATCTCAACACTGTTCATCTTTGCACTAAAGGCCAAAGATATTCATCGATCGATCGTGTTCATTTAAACACTGTTCATCTTTGCACTTCTGGGCCAAAGATATTCTTGAAATCATTCATCTTTACTACGGGCCAAAGATATTCAATAATATCATCATTTAAGGCGAGGATGATGAAAATATTTTTAAAAACGAATCCGGTGAAACAAAATGACAAGGATTAAGGATTAAGTACTTGGTTTTATCCACGTCCAAAAATACCTCAAAAATAATCATAGTGGTGTAAAATTCAAGAATTATCAAAACATGGATCTGATCAAAGCTAGTATCCGAATATAGATGTTTGGACAAAAGAAGAAATTTTATTTTCTATTGAATAGTGCCGATATCGTGAATAGTCTTAGATATCGTGAATAAATCTTGATATCGTGAATAATCACAAGTATCATGAATAGTAAATCCAACACCAAAAGATAGAAATTCCACAAAAACATCTTCACGCTTAAATGAATAGTACTGCTGAATAATAAGAACTCATGAATAATAGTAACTCGTGAATAAGAACTCATGAATAAGTAACCCCATACGAAAAAGTTCCAAATTTGATAAAAAGTTCCAACCAATATTTCGGCGTAATGATATTGAAGAAATAATATCATCCGAGAAGAAAATAACATCCCTTACCTCGAAAGAATCAATACTTGGAAGAAAAGTCGGAAGTGATCTTTGAATGAAACTTTGTCTTGAGCGACAACTCTCAAAGTATCTAAATACTCACAAAATACGCTCGATAATATAGAGAGAGAAGAGAAAACTTTGTTTACGGTGTGATTTTCAATTTTAACTTAGCCCTCTATTTATAGGAAAATGTTAGCCCCAAAGGCACTTGACTGCTACCGATGGCTTTACCTCGCTACTATTGCCACCCAAACATTTTGAAATAAAATTCAAAGACATTTTTCACCAACCACAAGTGGGGCCCACTCAATTCTAGAATTTTCCACCAAAATCAATTATAACCCTAATTTCAATCAGACACCTCTTAAAATTCATAACAAATCATTCGTGAATTTTAACGGTTCAAAATTTGTGGACATATACTCAACTTATGTATGTATAACATACCCAAAAATTACCACAATCAACGGTGGATTAAAATTATAACCCCATGATATATCTCAAAAACCACGATTTAATTTTAATACCTCCAATCAGATAAAATACTTGATAAAACACCTCAACATTAAATCATTCAATTATAACCACATAAAACAAATAAATCCATCATTTATAAATATTTTCTTATCATATAAATCAATAATTAATTATTCACAAATAATATTACGTAATCACAATTATGAATGACCGGTAGTTCCTCAGAAAGAGGGCTTTTCGATAAGGATTTCTCACTTTGGCCAGCGCGATTAGGTGACCAAACCTCTCCTTGAGATGTAACTTTCTAGACATTGCCAATAATGTTATCTAATAATATTATTCAAATAATATAAATTATTGATCCGATAATGGGAAATCTTATGCGGTGACAATTATTGAACAACAATAATATAAAATACCAACGCAAACAATTATTGAATCAATAAAATAAACTATTGAGCGAGAATTCTTGTGAAAATTATTGAGTAGTGCCTTCTTACGTAAGGATCAATAATTCAACAATCTTTGTGCAATCTGGTAATGCTCTTGTATGCGACCACGCGTATTCATCGTATTTTAACCACCCCGTATTCAACGATCTTAATTGGTAACAACTACGCTGGCGTTATTTATAACCACCCAAACTTTGTGCTTTTCCTCATCCAATCGCTTTCAGTTATGGGGCCCACATTATGGTACATCTTGATCGTCATTCGAATATTCCCCGAAGCAGATCGAATATTCCACGACCAAACGAATATTCCCCGACAAAAAATGAATATTTTATAACCACTTGCTTATTTTGAAATATTTGCGTATTTAACCCTTAACTATCCACATTAATCAAATCAACCCTTACTATTTCAAGATAATAAATAAAGAAAATTCCTTTTTTATTTAAAAATTTGAGGTCTTACAAGATTCTATCTATCGATTTTTCCTGTTGGAGACTAACGATAATTTGTTGTATATTATCTTAGTCATAACATTCTTTTTTTTGGGCTAGTTGAGCTCACCCTTTTCCTTGTTGTTCCATTTTTCTTCTCGGGAGGCGAGAATGTAATGCGAATCTTAGTCGGGGTATGGAATGAAGGTTACAGAGAGTTGTTTAGTAGTCCTCACCATTATTGTAAAATAATGTATCAATAAATGTGATGAGGATTTATTTGAGTATAAATATTGTCTAGAAGATAATATTTGTATTTAAACTCACGATTTTATTGTTGTGATAATAAAGTTGTAGTTGTTTACATACCATGTATTTGGCGACTTCGAGAATGGGTTGGATGGAATGGACCTATTTTGGGGTCGTCACATGGTTGGTATCGAGCTTAGGGATATGATCTCTGGCGGAGATCGGGGAATAGAACTAGGAGGAGAGACGTAAATCCTTGTAGTGTGTCCTACCTAAGCTTATTTGTTAGTTGGTCGATTATATAGGGATATTATGTGATTGATTTCCTTAATTAACCCTTGTTTTATGGTATGTAATTGAGAATGTCGTTCGAGAATATTAATAGTGGTGTAAATGAGACCGTGGAGATGCACATGCTTAACAACGAGGAGAAACGTGCAACAGGTGGCAATGTACCTCCTGTGAATAACACCACCGAAAGAGATGATGAACGAGGGGATGTTTAGAAGCTTTTTGCGATTCATGCAAAATCGAACGAGGAGACTCGTGTTCAAAATACTGAGGAGGAGATGATAGCGATTCACGGGTGGTCACGTGACAGCGCAGTTCGAAGAGTTGGGACCACCGAGTGCAGGGAAAGCGGATCCGATCATGCGGCGGAAACATGGGTCAAACAAATTACCAAGATATTCGATGTCTTGGGATGCGAAGGAACAAAGTTCCATTCGCTACTTTTATGTTCCGTGGCGAAGCGGATTCTTGGTGGGAATCATGAAGCGTACCCATTCAATTTACTTCGGCGTGTCGTGGGAGACGTTTGAAAGCAGTTCAATGACAAGTACTTCCTGAAAGTATTCAATCGTATGAAGGAAGTGGAGTTTATTAGATTGGGCGAAATAACATGGCGGTGTCCCGATGCGAGGCGAAGTTTGCGGAGTTATCCAGTTTGTACCTCATTTGGTGGAGAATGAGGAGCGTTATGGCGCGGATGTTTACGAGGTTTGAAACCCGGCATACGTCGGTATCTCATTTCTCATAAATTTTCTCTCTATTCGGATGTTGTAAGCGAGGGGCTCGGTTGTTAGAAGCGAGATAACGATACGTTCAACCGAGGGACCATAACCGAGATCATACCAAAGATAGCGATCATCGAATAACGATAACCGGTGGAGAAAGAAGAATACGGACAAAGGCGGTAACCACTCTGGTGGTAATCGTGGCCATGAAAATAGAAGAAGCGAGTTGGGAGGAGATTTTAAAAGAGGAGATTCAACAACGACCATGTAAAGGCGTCGGCGCCAAAGGGTAATGGTTCCAAGGAGGAGAAAAGACCATCGGTCGTATGTTACAAATCTTGGGAAAGAGGGACATATCATTGAAGCTTGCCTGAGCAGTTTAAGGTATGCTATAATTGTGGAAAAGAAGGACATATCGCTCGAGATTATGCGATATCAAAACCTAGTCTTGGTGAGGCGGTGATTGAAAGGATGTCCCGGAAAAGTCAAAGTCAACGATTCACGGAAGAAGCGTTTGTCGTGGCCGGTCAAAATCTGAGGAACACGAGCGAAGTTAGCACGGGTTAGTTAATTATAAATTCTTGCGAAGTTTATACCTAACTAGATCTGGGGTTCTACCCATTCTTTTATCTCTCTTTGCTTTACGCTCAACGTTTGAACTTGACTACGGAGAAATTAGACTTTGACCTTTATTTATGGAGACTCAGTTAGGAGAAACTTTCATTACATCCGTTGTTTAAAAAATCTTGTTTGATTCAAGTTGGCACCATTACCTTACCCATTGACCTTATCTCTTTAAAGATACTTGCTTTTGGGATTGATTGGTTAACTACTCATCATTACTGCCAAAATTGATTGCTTTTGTAAGGTTGTTAGTTTTCATATTCCTAAGCAACTTTATTCAACTCAAGCGATTCGAACCATTGTAGTCAAACATTTTCATATCAAGCCATGAAGTCATTCGTTTATTACGGATGTCAAGTTTTCTTAGTCCATGTTATGGATTTGAATAAAGACACGTCGATTTGAATAATATTCTTGTTGTTATTGATTTTTCTGACGTATTTCTGAAGAATTTATTGGCTTACTCCCAAGTGATATTAAAATTTGTATCGACTTTGAACCCTAGTCTGAAAACTCATTTCTAAAATCTCATATCGAATGGCTCTATTGAACTTGAGGAGTTAAAATTCAACTATAAATTTGATACATGAGCCTTTATCTTGTGACTTCCTTTGTGGAATTCACCTAAGCGAACTCTTTGTAGGGGGCGTCATATTAGATGCGATAGTAAAAATCGATAGGTGTCATTGTGACGTCTTATCCAAGATTGGGATATGAGTCGTAGTTGAGAGCAACCTAAGTCGATGTCGAAATCGTAGCTTTCTAGGCTTAGTTGGTTATTATCGGAGATTCGTTGAAGGATATTCTCGAATCGCTATTCCATTAACGCAAATGACTCGTAGAGATACAAAATTCGAATGGAGCAAAGAATGTGGGAAGAGCTTGAAGAACTCGAGAGAGACTCATTTCAAAGACATGTTACGACCGTACCATCCTCGGAAAAGCGAGCGTGGTAGGCGGCGTGTTGAGTAGAAGATCGTATACAAAATGCTGAAGTGCGATGTTGTCAAAGACTAATTTAAGTATAATATACAAATAATAGAGATGGAGATGAAAACTCTAGGTACCCACGTGATGATATCTGATGCGTGATGATATCTGAGTATAATCGACTTTAATCGATAAAGTTAAAGGCATTCAAGCTACACGGGTGATGAATTTGAAGAAGGAGGTGCAAGAAGTTGTTATTTCAAAAGCGAGAATCGGTGAGGTGAGAAAGCTCAAACCTTGATTTATTAATCCATTTGAAATTCTCGATCGAATAGGAGCGTGGCCTATAGACTCGTTTTACCACCAAGTATGGCGGCGTGTTCATAACGTTTTTCACGTATCGATGTTACGTAAATATGTGGATGACCCGAACCACGTCGTTGAGTTAGAACCGGATGAGATAAATTTGAAGACTTAACGTCGAGAGAGGTACACCTTCAAGATCTTGTAGAGGAAAGAACATGTCCCATGTACTGAGGTTATACCATAAGTTAAAGTTTTGTGGAGAAACCATCTTATTGAGGAAATGACACGGGAGTTGGAAACGAAAATGAAAGCGAGGTATCTTTACCTTTTGAAACACCAGTCGTCGTCAATTTCGAGGACGAAATTTCATAAGGAGGGAGGTTGTAAGACCCCAAATTTTTAAATAAAAAGGAATTTCCTTTATTTATTATTTTGAAATAGTAAGGGTTGATTTGATTAATGTGGTTAGTTATGGGTAAAATCATGAAATATTTCAAATTAAGCAAGTGGTTATAAAATATTCATTCTTTGTCGGGGAATATTCGTTTGGTAGTGGAATATTAAATCTTGTCGGGGAATATTTGTGCGACCACAATGTATGACCATGTGGGGCCCATGTGAAGCGATTGGATGAGAAAAACGAGCAAAGTTTGGGTGGTTATAAATAACGGCGTGGTTATTCACAATTAAGACTATTGGAATACCGGTGGTTAAAATACTGATGTCTGGCGTGGTTGCCAAAGATGCTACGGTATTACCGCAGTATTGTTGAATTATTGATTAAATGCACGTAAGATGGCACTTACTCAATAATTTTCCACGATGATTCTTTCATTGATATTTTATTTTATTGATTCAATAATTCTTTGCGTTGATATTTTATATTATTGTTGTTCAATAATTGTCAACGCATGATATTTCCCATTATCGGATCAATAATTCATATTATTTGAATAATATTATTAGATAACATTATTGGCGATGTCTAGAAAGTTACATACAGGAGAGGTTTGGTCACCTAATTGCATGGCAGCATGAGGAGAGATCCTTATTGAAAGCCCCTCTTTCTGAGGAGCGACTGGTTGTCATAAATGTGATTACGTAATATTATTTGTGAATAATTAATTATTGATTCATATGATAAGGAAATATTTATTTTATGTGAATATAAATGATGGATTTATTTATGTGGTTATTAATGAAGGTATTAAAAGATCAAATCGGTTATTATTACGACTTTATTGTGTGAGTTATAATATTTAATCAAATAGTTGGATCGTTGTAATTTTTGGATATGTTATACATATATAAGTTGAGTATATGTCCACAAATTTTGAACCGTTAAAGATGAGCGTATAATTTATTATGAATTTTAAGAGGTTGTTTATTTGAAAATTAGGTTATAAATGATTTTGGTGGAAAATTCTAGAATTGAGTGGGCCCCACTTGTGGTTGGTGAAAAAATGTGCTGAATTTTATTTCAAATGTGGTGGGTGGCAATAGTAGCGGTAAAAGCCATCGGTGTGTGGTCAAGTCTGCTTGGTGGGCTAACATTTTCCTATAAATAGAGGCTTAAGTTAAATTGAAAATCACACCGAAACAAAGTTTTCTCTTTCTTTCTCTATATTATTGAGCGTATTTTGTGAGTATTTAGATACTTTGAGAGTTCTTTATTCGATTACAAGTTTCATTCGACATCACTTGAGCCTTTCCTTCCGAAATCTTGATTCTTTGAGGTAAGGGATATTATTTTTTTCGAAATGATATTATTTCTTCAATATCATTATCTTTGAAATATTGGTTGGAACTTTTTATTAAATTTGGAACTTTTTCATGTCGGGATTACTATTCATGAGTTCTTATTCACGATTCTTATATCATGAGTTCTTATTCACGAGTTCTTATTCACGAGTACTTATTAATGCTAGGCGTGAAGATGTTTTTGTGGAATTTCATCTTTGGGTGTCCGAGTTCTTATTCACGTATACTGGCCTTATTCACGTATCTGACACTATTCACGAATACGGCACTATTCATAGAAAAATGAAAATTCTTCTTTTAGTCCAAAATATCTATTTTGGATACTAGCTTTGATTGTATCCATGTTTTGATCATTCTTGAATTTTACACCACTATGATTATTTTGAGGTATTTTTGGGCGTGGATAAAACCAAGTACGAATCCTTAATCCTTGTCATTTTGTTTCCTTTGGATTCGCTTTCTTTAAAATATTTTTCATCATCCTCGGTCTTAAATGATGATATTATTGAATATCTTTGGCTGTAGTGCAAAGATGAATGATTTCTGAAGAATATCTTTGGCTTTTGTAGTGCAAAGATGAGCAGTGTTTTAAATGAACATGGCCGATGATGAATATCTTTGGCACATAGTGCAAAGATGAGCAGTGTTTAAATGAACATGAATATCGATGATGAATATCTTTGGCTGTAGTGCAAAGATGAGCAGTGTTTAAATGAACATGATAGATGATGAATATCTTTGGCCTTTAGTGCAAAGATGAGCAGTGTTGAGATGAACATGTGCCGATTGATGAATATCTTTGGCTGTAGTGCAAAGATGAATATTTGATTTGAGATGAATATTGATTGATGTTACAGGGGATAAAATATTGATGATGGATTTGTTAAATTCATAGATTATAGTAGATTTCATTCTCTACGTAACTCTTACATGAATTATTATTTCTGCTGCGAATATTGATCCGAAACTTGTTTGTCTATTGTATTCTATCGATTTTTCCTGTTGGAGACTAACGATAATTTGTTGTATATTATCTTAGTCATAACATTCTTTCTTGGGCTAGTTGAGCTCACCCTTTTCCTTGTTGTTCCATTTTTCTTCTCGGGGGCGAGAATGTAGCGAGTCTTAGTCGGGTATGGAATGAAGGTTCTAGAGAGAGTTGTTTAGTAGTCCTCACCATTATTGTAAAATAATGTATCAATAAATGTGATGAGGATTTATTTGAGTATAAATATTGTCTAGAAGATAATATTTGTATTTAAACTCACGATTTTATTGTTGTGATAATAAAGTTGTAGTTGTTTACATACCATGTATTTGGCGACTCGAGAATGGGTTGGATGGAATGGACCTATTTTGGGGTCGTCACACTGTTGCACTTTGAATCCCTTCGGACTTGTCAAAATAATCCCTGCTCCACTGACGTCCAAGGTAGAAGATCCATCTGCATATAAAGTCCAGGAGCTCGACCGTGCTTGAAAAAGCTGGCAATCGCTCGATCGGACGTTTGACTTGACACCTCGGATTCTCGCTTGAGGAAGAGCGAACACTCCACCATGAAATCGGCTAAGGCACGGCCTTTGATAGCGATTCGGGGATGATATTCAATAAAAATTGAGATAATTCCATTGTCCATCTTGCTAATCTCCCCGAAACTTCGGCTTGCTCATCACCTTCTTCAACGGTTGGTCGTGTGTAGTAGACCGACCCGAGCCGAATGGCCTTGGAAATATTGCTTAAAACTTTCATTAGCAATTATCAAAGCAAAGATAAATTTTTAATATTTGGGTACCTTGTTTCAGCATCTCTTAGGACATGGCTGACATAATAAACCGGATCTTTGCTTTCCCCGCCTCCAACCCAAGCGGCTTCCACTTTAAACTAACCCAATTGCCCGGTATAAATACAAAGTCTCAAATTTGGGCGGGTTTCACCATAAAGGAGCCAAAAGTCAAATACGTCTTTTATGCCTTGGAAGACGGCTTCACACTCTAAAGTTCACTGGAACGTCTTTGCATTCTTCGGTCCCTTCAACGTATCAAAAAATGACAAGCATCTCTCTGCCGATTTGGACATGAACCTCCTCAAAGCTGCAATCCTACCAGTCAGACGTTGAACGTCTTTGAATGACTGAGGAGTCTTCATGTTTAGAATAGCCTGAATTTTTTCGGGATTGGCTTCGATACCCCTTTGACTGACCAGATAGCCCAAGAACTTCCCTGCACCAAGCCTGAAGGTGCACTTTGTAGGATTGAGCCTCAACTTATGATGACGGACAGTCTGAAAGCATTCCTCTAGATCATCTAGGTGCTTCTGAACAATCATGCTCTTCACTATCATGTCATCCACATATACCTCCATGTTCCTTCATAGCTGCTTTTGGAATACGAAATTCATCACTCTCTGATAAGTGGCTCCAGCATTTATCAAGCCAAAGGTCATCTTCTTGTAGGCATACACCGAACGGTGTGTCATGAATGATGTCTTTGGGATGTCCTCTTTGCACATAGAGATTTGATGATAACCTGAAAAAACATCCTTAAAGCTTAGTAGTGCATACCCCGAAGTTGCATCAATAAGTTGATCAATGTGGGGTAGAGGATAGAAGTCCTTCGGGCAAGCTTTGTTCAGGTCCGTGTAGTCAATGCAAACTCGTTATTTCCCATTCTGTTTCTGGACCAGCACCACATTTGCCATCCATTCAGGATAATCGATCTCAAAGATGAAGTCAGCAGCTATCAACTTCGCAACCTCTTCATCAATAATCCTCTGTCGCTCAGGTGCAAAGATCCGCCTTTTTTGTCGAACTGGCTTCTTGGATGGATCTACATCTAGTCGGTGCTCGGCAATTTTTCGGCTGATTCTAGGCATATCTTGTGGCTCCCATGCAAAGATGTCCGCATAGCAGCGAAGAAGTTCCATAAGGTTTATCCGGAGAGGTTCCGGCAGACCTGAACCGATCTTCACTATCTTGTCCTTCTTCCCCAAAACTAACTCGATCTCCTCCGTCTCTCCTGCAGGAATAACCAATTGCTCCGAACTGCTTTCAGTGAAGGGCTCGATCTCAATTGCCATGGTTTGCTTACGCCATAACCCTACCCCCGAGGCGATCACTGCATTCCTGTAACATCGTCTGGCCAAATCCAAATCCCTGACCTCTCGACTCCATGTCTGTTGGGAACTTGATCTTAAAGTGAAGGATGGAAGTCACTGCTTGGAGAGCAGTCGAGGTAGAAATCGTCCCAATATGGCGTTGTGGTAGAATCTACATACACAACATAAATTTATATGTTATTTCTACTGTTGTGGGCGCAAAGAAGAAGATGACTGGTAGCTCAATAGTCCCCGCCACTTTACCGGGATCGTTCTTTGAAGCCGTATAAGGGGCCTCTACCCCACCTCCATCTTTCACCCATCAAGATGCATCATCTGATAAGCGTGGGCATACAGAATATCAACGGAAGACCTGTTGTCAATCATCATTCGCTTCATATCCACCGAACCCACTTATATTGTGATCACCAGGGCCCTTCTTGGGGTTCGATGGGCTCCGAAGGATAATCTGCATCACCGAAAGATATAACTGTCCCAAAATATTTAGATCACTTTGTGGTCGTCTTTATTGATGACATCCTTATTTATTCCAAAAGCCGTGAAGATCATGAGCAACACTTGAGGCTGACACTCCAAAAGCTTCGTGAATATAAACTTTATGCCAAGTTGAAGAAATGCGAGTTAAAGCTTGAAGTAGCATTCCTTGGGAACGTGGTATCAAGTCATGGAATATCTGTTGACCCAAAGAAAGATTGAAGCTATTCAAAGTCGAAACAACCTAAATCGATGGCCAAAGTCGTAGCTTTCTCGGTTTAAATTGGTTATTATCGGAGATTCGTGGAAGGATTTTCTCTAATCGCTACTCCATTGACTCAAATGACTCGAAAAGATACAAAGTTCGGTTGGAAGCGAAGAATGTGAGAAGAGTTTTCAAGAACTCGAGAGAGACTTATTTCAAAGACTGTTACGACAATACCATCCGGCTCGGAGGATTTGTCATCTCTGATGATGCTTGAGCAAAGGGGTTGGGATGTGTTCTCATGTAACATGGAAAAGTTATAGCCTTTGCCTCCACGACAACTCAAAGAATATGAGAGGAATTATCCTACTCATGATCCGGAGTTAGCGGTTTATTATCTTTGCACTTAAAATTTGGAGGCATTACTTGTATGGGGAGAAAGTGGAAATCTTTACGGATCATAAAAGCCTCAAATATTTCTTCACTCAAAAGGAACTCAACATCGCGACAATGACGTTGGCATGAACTATTGAAAGATTATGATCATACCATCCAATACCATCCTGGAAAAGCGAGCGTGGTAGGTGACGCATTGAGTAGAAGATCATATGCAAAGATCTGAGTGCGTTATTGTCATCGTATGAGCCCCCATTTTGTGTGACTTGCAAAGGATGGAGATAGAGTTAAAGACTCGGGGGACGCGTGTGATGATAAGCGAATATCTGAGTAGAACAGACTTTAATCGATAAAGTTAAAAATTTGCCGAGCTACTGACTGGAGGCGTCGTTATGAGGAAGAAAGTACAAAAGGGGTCTTTATGAAGACCAAAAATTTTTAAATAAAAAAGAATTTCCTTTATTTATTATTTTGAAATAGTAAGGGTGGATTTGATTAATGTGGTTAGTTATGGGTAAAATGCATAAATATTTCGAATAAGCAGTGGTGATAAAATATTCATTATTGTCGGGGAATATTAGTTTGGTGCGTGGAATATTCAATCTTTGTCGGGAATATTCGTCTGCGACTGACACGATCTTTATAGGCCCCATAACGGAAAGCGATTGGATGAAGAAACGACAAATATAAGTTGTTTATAAATAACAGGCGTAGTTATTACTGAATTATCTTTGTTGGAATACCGGTGGTTTAAAACACACTAATACTGCGTTGTTGAGCAAGAAGACACGCGGTATTGCACCAATTATTGATTCTTACGTGAAGGCACTACTCAATAATTATTACAATAATTCTTGCTCAATTATTTTATTTTATTGATTCAATAATTCTTTGCATTAATATTTTATATTCTTGTTGTTTGAATAAATTGTCATTACACAAGATTTTCCATTATCGGACGATAATTCATATTATCTAAATAATATTATTAGAAAACATTATTGGCAATGTCTAGAAAGTTACTCATCTAAGGAGAGGTTTGGTCACCTAATTGCGGCGCTTGATAAGGAGAGATCCTTATTGAAAAGCCCCTCTTTCTAGGAACTACTACACGGTTGCAATCTTTGTGATTCTGTAATATTATTTGTGAATAATTAATTATTGATTTATATGATGAGGAAAATATTGATTTTATGTGGATATAGATGGAGAAAAATTTTAAAATGACAATTGTTGAAAATTAATATTTTATCTTTTTCTGATAAAATAATTCATTTAAATATATTATTTTAATAATATATTAACGGTGATATTTTTATAATGAATGTGGGATATATGAGTATATGAGGAGGAAGAGTATTTTTGTGGCATTAAATGATTAACACATGTTTTGTGTGTCGGTGGACCCCATTTCTTGACTGAAATTTGATTATAGCCTGTAAAATCGACCGTTTGTGGATTTCGGTCAATTTATGTTTGGAATTTGGAAAAACTTTCTTCTGCAAAGTTGTAGAGAATTGAATTTTTATAAAAACTCGTGAGATTCAATTTTCTGATAAAGGGCTATTTATTATGAATTATTGAAGTTTTGAGTTCAAAATAATTGATTTTAGGAGTTTTAATTAATTATGTTGAGAAAAATGTTTTTGGTGAGTTTGTGAACCTCATTTAACATGTGCTATGGCTGAAATCAGATTTCAAAGGTGGGCTAAGAATTTTGTTTATAAATAATATTATTATATTCAATTTTCTACTTTTGTGGTCTAAAGCGTTTTCCTATAAATAGGGAGCTTAGGTTAGAATTGAAAATCACACCGTAAACTGAAGTTTTCTCTCTATTTCTCTCGATATTTTGAGCGTATTCTTGTGAGTATACTTTGAGTGTTCTATATCTGGTCTGAAGTTCAAGTCATAGCTTATATCCTGGTGTTTATTTAAATCATCTTTCTTCGAGGTAAGGGATGTTATTTTCTTCTCAAATGATATTATTTCTTCATATCATTATCTTTGAAATATTAGTTGGAACTTTTATCAAATTTGGAACTTTTTCATGTCGGAGTTCTTATTCATGAGTTCTTATTCACGAGTTCTTATTCATGAAGTTCTTATTCACGAGTCTTATTTATGAAGCGTGAAGATGTTTTTTTTAAATTTCTATCTTTTGGTGTCGAGTTACTATTCACGTATGGCCTATTCACGTATCTGACACTATTCACGAATCGACCTTTATTCATAGAAAAATGAAAATTCTTCTTTTAGGTCCAAAATATCTATTCGGATACTAGCTTTTGATTGTATCCATGTTTTGATCATTCTTGAATTTTACACCACTATGATTATTTTTGAGGTATTGTTGGACATGGATAAAACAAAGTACGAATCCTTAATCCTTGTCATTTTGTTTCACTGGATTCGTTTCTTAAAAATATTTTTCATCATCTTCAAATGATGATATTATGGAATATCTTTGGCTGTAGCGTGCAGAAGATGAATGATTTCTTGATGAATATCTTTGGCGTAGTAGTGCAAAAGATGAGCAGTGTTGAGATGAACATGACCAATGATTAATATCTTTGGCCGTAGTGCGAAGATGAACAGTGTTTAGATGAACATGACGGTGATGAATATCTTTGGCTTTTGTAGTGCAAAAGATGAATATTTGATTCGAGATATATATTGATTGATGTTACGAGGATAAAATATCGACGATGAACTTTTAAATTCATATATAGAAGATAGTAGTTTGCATTCTCTACTTAACTCTTCTAATGAATTATTATTTCCATTGCGAATATTGATTTAAAATTTGTTGTCTATTGTATTCTATTAGATTTTTCCTGTTGAAGACTAACGATAATTTGTTGTATATTATCTTAGTCATAATATTCTTTCTTTGGCTAGTTGAGCTCACCCTTTTCCTTGTTATTCCATTTTTCTCCTCGGGAGGCGAGAATGTAGCGCAATCTTAGTCGGGGTATGGAATGAAGGTTCTAGAGAGAGTTGTTTAGTAGTCCTCACCATTTTGTAAAATAATGTATCAATAATTATGATGGGGATTTATTTGCGTGTGGATATTGTCTAGATGGCAATATCTCGTATTTAAACTCACAGGTTTATATGTTGTAATAATAAAGTTGTAGTTATTTACATACCATGTATTTGGCGACTCGAGAATGGGTTGGATGGAATGGACCTATTTTGGGGCGCCACAAAAAGTTATCTTAGGAAGCAAGAATCGATGAAGAAGGAATACTTGAGTCGACTCCGGACTTTGTGTGTTCTAACGACCACGATTTAAAGTATAATATCATGATGGGCGCTTGCAACACACCATTTGTAATCCATCACGGAGTACCAAAATGTATCATGATATTAAATCATACATTTTGGTGGAGCAATATGAAGAGAGATAAGCGCTGTTTATCTCAAGGTGTCTAACTTGTCAACGAGTTAAAGCGGAGCATCAAGTACCAAAAGGTCCATCAGCAACCACTTGAAATTCCATAATGGAAGTGGGAGCACATTACCATGGATTTCGTTCTTACGGTCTTCCTAAGGTTTCTCAAGGCATTGATGCGATTTGGGTCATTGTTGATAGGTTGACCAAGTCTGCTCATTTCTTCCGATACTAAAACTTATACACTTGAGCGTCTTGCTCAGTATGTACATAAACGAGATTGTAAAGATCGCATGTATCTGCCAGTATCCATAGTTTACGATCGAGACCCAAGATTCACTTCACGATTTTGGGTTAGTTTGCAAAAAGCTATGAGCACAGACTTACGATTTAGCTCGGCATATCATCCGCAGAGCCAGACGGACAATCGGAGAGGACTATTCAAACTCTTGAAGATCTATTAAGACTCGTGTCCTTGATTTCAAGGGGAGTTGGGACAAGTTCTTACCATTGGTGGAGTTTTCCTACAACAACGATTATCAAGCAGTATTGGCATGGCTCCATTCAAGCGTTGTATGGAAGAAAGTGTCGTTCTCGATTATCTTTGGGATGAGGTGGGTGAAACAACGTTGTTGGGACCGGGAGTTGATGCGTATGACTACGGAAAAGATTCAAACGATCCGACAACGTATAAAAACCTCACAAAATCGACAAAAAGAGTTATCTTGATCTTCATCGAAATGACGTGGAATTCGATATAGGAGATCATGTGTTGTTAAGAGTTGCTCCATGGAAAGGAGTTACAAGATTTGGAAAGAGAAAACTTAATCCTCGATTCATCGGTCCATTTTAATCCTCGATCGAGTAGGAACTGTGGCTATAGACTCGCTTTCTTGCCAAATATGTCTCGTGTTCATAACGTTTTTCACATATCCATGTTACGTAAATATGTGAAAGACCGAACCATATTATTGAGTTAGAACCCGGACGAAATAGCGGAAGATTTTGCGTATGAAGAGGTTCTGTTCAAATTTTGGATAAGAAGGAACATATTCTACGCTCGAGGTTATACCTCAAGTCGAAAGTTTTGTGGAGGAACCACGATGTTGAGGAAATGACTTGGGAGTTAGAATCGAAATGAAATCAAGGTATCCTTACCTCTTGACATACCGTGCGTACCCTAATTTTGAGGCGAAATTTCATAAGAAGGGAGGTTGTAAGACCCACTTTTATAAATAAAGATGAATTTTCTATAAATATTATTTTTGAATATTATGGAATAATTTGATATAATGTTATAGTTGTGGGTAATATTTATAAATTTTGCAAAGTATGCAAGTGGTTATATTATATTCGATTGGTCGGGAATATTCGGTTTAGCGGGGAATATTAAATGCAACTACTCAATCATTGGTGGGCCCAGAACGTAATTATTATTTGGATTGAGAAAACGACAAAAATATTTTATTGAAATAACGGCGGAAGTTTTACCGTTGATCTTGTTGAACTACTTTCGGTAGTAAAAGTACAATAATAAGTGTGGTTGCGTAGTAGCACGCGGTATTGATTATTGATCTTTATGTGAGAAGTCACTCAGGTTTGATTCCATTATTGTCGATTAATAATATGAATTATTATAAGCGATAATGACGTTTTGTTTTATTAAGTATTATTAACGTAATAAAAGCGAAACATCTTTTATATAAAATGTAAATACTTTATTAAAGTTATTCATAAATAAAATATATTATATTTTATTATGCGTAGTGTTTTACATAGTGTTTTGCATAGTGTTGCGTAGTGTTTGCATAGTAAAATGTTTTTATATAAATAGAATATATTATATTTTATTTAAAAGATTTTGCTTTAAATATGGACCGTCGAATAAAGTAAATCAATATGGATGGTTCATGGATTAATTACTATGCATTTTATTTTCCTATAAATAGAAGCTCATTCCTTCATTATTTTCTTACGAATTCAACGAAACTCTGAGAGAGAAACTATAGAGAAAAAGAAGAAAAGTATTCTCGCTACTTCACTTTGCCAATATTCAGTTCTTCTAAGGTAGGGAATATTATTTGTTGTACCGTGAAGTAAAGTGTTATTCTTTTGTTATTCCATTCTTATTTATTACTGTTGAAATAACTTTTGTATCGCGGAATCCCCATACTTGGTGATCTTCTTCTTTTATTCCATTCTTCTATTATTCATTTGGAACATCATGTATGCATGTGTTTTACACCGACTGGTTTAAAATCTTTATTATTACTGTTGGAACATCACATGCATGTGTGTTTTACAATGGACACAGTTCCGTCTTTATTATTCTGTTGGAACATCCTATCTGTGTGTTTTACACGGCACCTAGTTTCGTCTTTATCATTACATTGGAATATCCTATCTCATGTGTTTTACACCGATCTAGTTCCATCTTTATTATTACTCGTGGAACATCCTGCTGGTTGTGAATTTCACGACACGGTTCCGTTATTATTATTCATTGGAATAACTTTTATACATGCAATACCGCGTGCGTGGTGATTTCTTTTGTTATTCCATTCTTTATTATACCCAAATGGTTAAAACTTTGACTTATATTCTATGAAATTAGTAGAATATCCTTGATATTTCGCGTTTCATCCGAAAGTATCTTTTCATGGAAATATTCTTCCGATCATTCTTGAATTTTACTCTCTGAAGCGATGTCGTGTTGACATTTGGATGTTATTAGTTCTGAATAACTTAATTCTTGAACTTGTTTTATTGAATTCTTATATCATTATCATCATCCTCATGTTTATATTTTTTTTTAAAGTCATCTACATGGCTTTGTAGAGCATGGATGGACTTGGTATGATTATGACCGAGGATTATTCTATGTAATCATGACCGTAATGTTACAAATGATGTGGTAAAAGTCCTCAGTGGCCGTAGTGCATTGATGGACAGTTGTTGGCATGATCTGTTAGGTTTGTAATATTCAAGAACGAAATCAAATTGTATAAATAAGCGGAAACGTGTAAAATCAGAGTTTAAAAAAATTTACAAACCATATACCCGGATCACCCTTTATGCACAATTATTAATTAAACGAAAAGATATGAATAAGAATTATACCCTTGAAGATCCGAGCTTCCTCAGGTACAAGTTCACCTCCAAATCCTTTTCGCGTTCAACTTGAATCCACCGGGTTTGGTTCTTTCCTTTGATCAACGTTAGCCACCCAAGTGTTTGGCCTCTAGAGGTGATCCACCAAGGAAGAAGAATTTTCAAGAAGAAGGGGTGGTTGGCTAAACCCTAGTTTTCTATCTCTATAGAAAAAGGACGTACTCTCCAACAAATTGAAATTATGTCGTACATCTGATATCTGATATAAGACTCCTCTTATAAAGATATCAGGTAACCTTATTTAATAAAAATAAGGTATTATTTAATTAAACTCTTTTTAATTAAATGAGCTCCCTAATCTTATTAGGGATAATTAATTAAACTCATTTAACTAATTTTCCTCCTAATCCTATTAGGAATAAATGAGAGTACTTATATTAAATTAATTCCTAAACTCTTTTTAGAAATTAAAATAATAATAATTGTAATAATATTAATAAGACTCCTCTTATTAATTTATATTTAATATTTCTAAACTATTAAATAATAAATATTAAGCTATTTAATTTATTCTATCACCATAGATTAAATTAAATATACTTAACATATTATTACGATTATGCCATTAACTTCTTAAATAATTATTCTTCCTTTTATGGTGTGACCCTTTAGGTTCTCCATATTAAACCTATTTATGAATAAATCAATTAGAACAATTCTAATCTTATTTAAAAATAAATTAAATAATTAATTTATTTAAATAAATAATATTTATTCTACAATAGGGATAAGCCTCCTAGCGATCATCAACGACTTTCCGGATAATATAGATTTCAACATTAATCATTAAAGAACCTTTGAGTAAATAGTTACTGCATACAATTCAATCCTTCCACCATACTGATGTCCCGATTAAATATAAGACATGAAATTCTTTGTCAAGTCTTATTTTATTTAATTATATGTATTTCGATCCTTAAATGCACAACTCCAAATAATGCAAATTAGAAACTCCTTTATAATTTCATTACGCTTTGCCAAGGACTCTTGGGTTGTCATTTATCGAATCACATAGGACATTTCTCTTCTTTTATTAAGAAGTGGTAGATTCTTTATTGATCATACATTATCTCCATGTATAACTTATTATACCCAAGCATACCCTTTGATATACCCTAAGGGTCTTAAGGAATAAGTCAAAGTATAACTCATCATACACAAGATACTATGATGATCTCAAGTCCAAAGATCACTTGTCTTACTATCACTACAGAATTCCTATTGACGAGCAAGTAAAACTCCATTAGGTATTCCTTAGCGAGCCACGCTTCGATGAACTTATTCTCTAATAAGCACCTACATACTTGCTTTAGTGTCTCCACACAAATGATCATGAGATCAATCATCCTCATCCAATGAGCAAGCAACGTATGTACCAATCTATCCTGGATTCACTAATCCCCAATTTAGTAATCCAATGATTGGGAACTATTTTAGTTTTAAGCTTTCTAAGAATTTAGATCTCATTAGAATGATCATCATCATTATTATTCTAAAAGCATTGCTTAAAACTATGGGTTTATCACGTATTATAAAACAACATCATGTAGATAATTAAAAGCCTTTAATAAATTAATACTTTTTATTAATAAATGAATAAGATTGTTACAAAGTATATGCTTTATCATCAAACATGATTGGCTTGTGTGCATATTACTTTCAATCTCCCACTTGCACTAAAGTCAATCGCCATCATTGTATCTTATACTCTTCTTCTAAGTGGCGATTATCCTGTTTTGTTGGATAAGCTTTAGTTAATGGATATGTAATGTTGTTCTTGAGAGTCCACCATCTACTATAGTGATTTCCCATCTTTCAATGATTCTTATAATCAAATGAAAGTGCCACAACACATGTTTAGATCCAAGATGAGACTTAGGAACTATTCCTAGTTACGTAATGAACTTTTAATCCAAACAATCAACTTGCGGTTTCATTTATAGCTATATACTTTGTCTTTATCACTAAACCAAAGAACTCTTTCTTTGTTTGGAACCTTTCGATTCAACTTTGCACCTTTTCAAGGTAACCTTTTACCTTAAAGTGGATTTTCTCATCGTCTTGAGTGCATACGAAAAACTTGAGTGCATTAAGCCCTCTAGTTTTAATTTAGACCCACCATGAATATGATCACATCCTTGAGTGCCTACAAGCACTTTAAGATGTTTTCAGCGACTTCATAGTGAACTTCTCCATAATATGGTGATCGATATCGGTCTCGTACATTTCATTGCATACATGATTGTCACTCATGCGACCTCTCTTTTCAGGAGTCTGTGGGGACTATTAAGAGATATACACTCCATAGCTCATCGACATGAGACATCTCTTGGAGTTTGCCATGCTAAACGACTTTAGCATCAAATGAATATACGTTCCTTGGGTTAAGTCGAGCATCCTCTTAAATCTATTTGTATAGATTTTATCCCCAATTAAGATACTCTTCCCAAACCATTCATGGAGGAATGTTTAAACAACTTTATCTTGACTGATTGTAGCATTGGTATGTCATTCCTTATCCGTAGTATATCAACATATAGTACTAGGAATGTCACGATGCTCCCACTGACCCTTTTGTACACACTAGGTTCATTCTTATTTTTGATAAAATCAAACTCTTTTGATTGCCTCATCAAAACGAATGTTCCATATTTGAGAAACTTGTTTCAATCCATTTCTCTGAGTGTCTACAACACTTACCTCATCGTATGTAACTGGATCATCATCTTCTATGATGTGTACCTCATCATCATCATCTATGATGAATCCATACCTCCTAGGTATCTTGATACTTATTCGATTCTGATTCGATTGTGGTACAATAGGTTTCATCTACTGAGTTCCTCTTATTTGACTTATAGTATTTTGTGGTTCTTGAACTCTTGAAGATCTATTATCCTCCCACTAGCCCTTTTTAATGATAAACACCTTTATCTTAGAAAGCGCGTGTTTCGTAACAAACACCTTTTTTTAAGTAGAATTATAGAACATATACCTAAACTTACTTTAGGATGTCCCACAAATCTGTATACATGTGTCGATCTTGTCCCAAGCTTATCCTTTGAAACCTTTTCACATAAGTTGGACAACCCTTATCTTAACATACTTAAGATTAGAATCCTCCCCATCCATAACTTTTATGGAGTCTTGGGGCGGATTTTGAGGTTACCTTTTACCGTAGATATGCGACCATTTCTAGGACATGATCCTGAAGGATCTTTGGAATGTCGATAAAAATGATTATGGACCGCACCATGTCCAACAAGGTATGATTTTTCCTTTCGGATACATAAATCGGTTATTACGTATCAGTGAGGTGTCCATTATGAGAAAAACCATTTGAGATGATCTAGAAACTTATTGCACAAGTATTTATTCCTTGATCTAATCAAAAAATCTAAATACTTTGCCAATTTGTTTCACTTACAATTCTTTGAACCTTTCAAATAATTCATACTTGTATTCAACAAATACACACATTCAACTCTTTGAATGATCATCTCCTTTTCTTATACTAGTTTGTTCAATTTGCAAAATTATTTTCGTAAATCAAGTATACAAAATTTATTAAGTAATATTTCAGCCTTCTATCAAAAACATTATTATTATAAATAGAACAACATTTGTTCTTAATTATAATCCCAAAGATTTCATTGTCCAACAATAAAATGGAAATAATATTTTAACAAGAATCTGGAATACAATAACAACTTATTGACTTAATAGATTTGCCCGTAGCGATCTTAAACTATAAGTTTCTATAGCTAATCGTGAACCTTTGCTTCATTTTCCACACATAGGATTACTTATCTTTGTTTAACTTTCTAGTTCTGTTTGGTCCCTTTATAAATCTATATTTATGATAACTAAAGTCGGAATCCAATACCCAAGTAGAACCTTGACTTAATGAAAAATTTATTTCAATCATGAACAAAAAGCATATTATGGCAAAACTTCACTAAGCTTCTTTGGTTAGCCTCTTGCGAAGATGCTTCTCGCAGATTTCTTTCCAGTGTCGGGCTTATTGCGGTGGAAGCAAACTCCTTTGCTATCCGTGTCGATTTTGTTCTTATTATCCTTTATTTACGCCTTTCTATATACTTTCTTTGAATCGTTCTTCTTTTTTCGAAGATCCTTTGGCCCCTACCGATGAAGACATGGTCTTTCTTGGTTGGAAAGTGACTCTCATCATTTTTCAACATGTTAAGCAAATCAACGAAGCTGATATCTAGCTTGTTTATATGAAAAATTCACAACAATTGTGAAAGGAGTCCGGGAGTGAGTGCAAGATCAAATCTTGGCTCAACTCTCCATCCATGACAAAACCAGTTATCTTAATTGATCAATCAAATTGATTATGTTAAGAACTTTTTTGTGCATCTTATAGTGCCATTGCCCATTCTAGATCGGAAGAGCTCCTTAGATATCTCGATATCTATCGGTCCTACTTTCTCACCATCAACTACTTGATGTGCGGGAATATAGTAGAGCATCCATAGTTTCATCTTGTGGCATTTGAGCTCGTTACTTTCGTGGATGCGAGCATGATGCGTTGAGCCAATCATGCATCATCTTTGCACTTTCTAAAAGTAGCAATCTCTTCCTCGAGAGGCATTATACTGCAACCATTGCAAGGATAGACATATTAAGGATATAAGATAGCTTTTTAGCTGTGAGAACTATTCTCAATTTCCTTAACCAATCCGTTTAATTCGGTTCAATTAAATAACATCTAACATGTTTCGCAGTGATAGTAATTTTTAGACATTGTAAAATTCTGTAAATGAATTTGTAATTAACAACATTTTAACATACATTCTTTTATTAATTACCAAAATAAATTAGGTCTTGTTTTAAATTGGTATCTCCCACTATTTTCTTGAAACTATATTACCTCACTTATATAGTTCGGCAAAATCTAATTAAAGATTTGCTTTAGTGAGAATAAGGATCCCATTTCAAATGTATATAGCCTTGTGGTGACACAACAAACTATATATAAATAAATAGGTAGACAACTCTTGTCAATTACATCAACTATCTGACTCCTTGTATTTTTTGCCTCTTAGATTATTTTGATCAAGTGGTGGCACATCCGAATCAAAATTATCCAAGTTATGTCCAACCTAGCACTCCATATATTCAAAAAAGAAAATATCATCCTTGTGGTGACACAACAAAATAATATTGTTCAATTTTCTTTATAAGCATCAAATGTTATAAATTAACATCTTAAATACTTAATACTTGCCTTGTGGTGACACAACAAACTCATATTAAATATTTAATACTCTATTAATTTTATCATGCTAGAAAGCTGACGTTCGATATTCTAAATATCTTTGAACGCTTAGGACTTAATATAAAAAAACAATTTGAGGGGTTTGTTATTAATTTGTCTCATCTTGTTTAAGCGCACATACATATATATATAAAATACGCGTCGTATTAATTAACATGTGAAGCATGTTTGCATAATATATAATATATATATAGTATAAGCATGCACATATAGAATCTATATTCTACTCGGATTGATTATGGACTTTTATTCTAGTTTGGTTCACTAGAGCCACCAAGTGAACCAAAATTCAAACCCCCAAGGGGTGCGAGAAATAATATTTAAATATAACTATTACATTTAAACCCGGGCTCCATTACAAATGGGTCTTCAAGCGCTCCTTGCTCTTTGATCTCCAATTTTTCAAAAATTAATTCTAACTATTCCTATTACAAAACTATTTAAAATAAATAGAAACCATGATCAGCAGTCAAGGGGAAGTACATATGAGGGAGATAGAATTTACATTCAAAAAAATTAGAGAAGACGATGTACGCAGACCCCATTTAATAAAACCCATACATTCATGCATCCAACTAAAATAAAATTCAATCACATTAGTCAATAGTCCATAATCAATCCCATTTATTATCATACACATCACTATATGCATCAATAAATAACATTCATTTCATGAATAATAAACATTTAATATATATATTGATATCATTTAATGGGCAACTTTAGTTAGTATAAAATCTAATTTTGAATTAAAATAAACTCCTTTATTTTAATCCAAATTTAAATCAAAATAAAACTATTTTATTTTAATTTATCCAATTTTGAATAAAATAAACTATTTTATTTTAATCAAAATCTTTAATCAAAATAAACTCCTTTATTATGGAATCCAATTCCATGTAAAAAAAAAAATTCTTTTATTAAAGGTAACACGGATTCTCTTTCCTATTCACAAATAAACTCATTTATTTTGAATAATATGAAATCTTATTTCATATCTAAATAAACTCCTTTATTTAAGGAAATTAGGATTTTCTTTCCTATTCACAAATAAACTCTTTTATTTTGAATAATATGAAATCTTATTTTATATCTAAATAAACTACTTTATTTAAGAAAACATGTAATTCAATTTCAACTCTAATTAGTTATCATGGAATCCAATTCCAACTCTAATTAGTTAGCATGAAATTTAATTTTAAAATTAAAATAAATTTTATATTTTAATATTAAAATAAACTTTTATTTTAAGATTAAAATAAATTATTTATTTTAATTATAAAATTATTAAAATTATTATATATATATATATATATATAATAAATATTACGGTAATATATATTATATATATAATATATATAATAATCATCCTTATAATATTTATATTATATATATGGTATTCATATAACGTTGGAACATTTGATCCTGCAGTAATAATCGTACGGTTATTATATATATATACCAAAAATCTATGACAACAAATAAATGACAACATCCTGATATTGGCCCATGAATATTACCCCACGGTGGGCGCCAATATTATGTTAACCGTATAATAATATATATACATAGTATCCGTTCCTTCCTTAAAATAATTACTGCTTTTTTTTTTTATAAATTTTATCTGATAAAATTATGCCCAATTAAATTGTTCTAAACACGTATATCAATGTACGTATCAAATTAAAACAATTAATAATTTACATAAAGGTTTGGCTCGATGCCCTTTATTAGGTTTGTAATATTCAAGAACTTGATCAAATTGCATAAATAAAGCGGAAGCGTGTAAAATCGAGTTTAAAAATTTACAAACCATATACGGATCACCCTTTATACATGATTTATTAATTAAACGAAAAGATATGAATAAGAATCATACCCTTGAAGATCCGAAGCTTCCTCGGTATAAGTTCACCTCCAAATCCTTTTCGCGTTCAACTTGAATCCACCGGATTTGGTTCCTTCCTTTGATCAACGTTAGCCACCCAAGTGTTTGGCCTCTAGAGGTGATCCACGAGGAAGAAGAATTTTCAAGAAGAAGGGGTGGTTGGCTAAACCCAGTTTTCTATCTCATAGAAAAAGGACGTCTTTCTAACAAATTGGAATTATACGTATATCCGATATCCGATATAAGACTCTCTTATAAAGATATCGGTAACCTTATTTAATAAAAATAAGGTATTATTTAATTAAACTCTTTTTAATTAAATGGGCTCCCTAATCTTATTAGGGATAATTAATTAAACTCCTTTAACTAATTTTCCCTCCTAATCCTATTAGGAATAAATGAAGTACTTATATTAAATTAATTCCTAAACTCTTTTAGAAATTAAAATAATAATAATTGTAATAATATTAATAAGACTCCTCTTATTAATTTATATTTAATATTTCTAAACTATTAAATAATAAATATTAAGCTATTTAATTTATTCTATCACCATAGATTAAATTAAATATACTTAACATATTATTACGATTATGCCATTAACTTCTTAAATAATTATTCTTCCTTTTATGGTGTGTGACCCTTTAGGTTCTCCATATTAAGCCTATTGTGAATAAATCAATTAGAACAATTCTAATCTTATTTAAATAAATAAATTAAATAATTAATTTATTTAAATAAATAATATTTATTCTACAATAGGGATAAGCCTCCTAGCGATCAACGATTTTTCGGATAATATAGATTTCAACATTAATCATTAAAGAACCTTTGAGTAAATAGTTCTTGATGCAATTCAATCCTTCCACCATACAATGTCCCAATTAAATATAAGACATGAAATTACTGTCAAGTCTTATTTTATTTAATTATATGTATTTCGATCCTTAAATGCACAACTCCAAATAATGCAAATTAGAAACTCCTTTATAATTTCATTCTGCCTTGGCCAAGGACTACTGGGTTGTCATTTATCGAATCACATAGGACATTTCTCTTCTTTTATTAGAAGTGGTAGATTCTTTATTGATCATACATTATCTCCATGTACAACTTATTATACCCAAGCATACCCTTTGATATACCCTAAGGGTCTTAAGGAATAAGTCAAAGTATAACTCATCATACACAAGATATCTTATGATGATCTCGAGTCCAAAGATCACTTGTCTACTATCACTTCTGAGAATTCCTATTGACAAGCAAGTAAAACTCCATTAGGTATTCCTTAGCGAGCCACGCTCAAATGAACTTATTCTCTAATAAGCACCTACATACTTGCTTTGTGTCTCCACACAAATGATCGTGAGATCAATCATCCTCATCCAATGAAGCAAAGAACGTATGTACCCAATCTATCCGGATTCACTTAATCCCCAATTTAGTAATCCAATGATTGGGAGCTATTTTAGTTTTAAGCTTTTGAAGAATTTAGATCTCATTAGAATGATCATCATCATTATTATTCTAAAAGCATTGCTTAAAACTATGGGTTTATCACGTATTATAAAAGCGACATCATGTAGATAATTAAAAGCCTTTAATAAATTAATACTTTTTATTAATAAATGAATAAGATTGTTACAAAGTATATGCTTTATCATCAAACATGATTGGCTTGTGTGCATATTACTTTCATGAACATGACCATTAATGAATACACAACTATTCTTGGCCCGTAGTGCAGGAATAATTGTGGTCGTGATACTAAAGAATATCTTTGGCCGTAGTGCAGGGGTGATTCGATGATGTGGATTATTTATTAAAGCTGAGTCTCAGCTATAACAGTGATGAAAAACCTTTTAAATCATAAAAGATAGTAGATTTTATTTTCCACTTGACTCTTTTAATGGATTGCTTGTTCCGCTGCAGTTAAACTTGATGTTTATTATATTTTATCAGTTTAACAATGTTGAAGGCTATTGATAATTTATTCTGCATTATCTTAGTCATAATATTTCTTCTTTGGGCTAGTTGAGCTCACCCTTTCTTTCACTATTCTCTTGAGGAAATGAGAACATAGGCTGGACGCGAGTCGGAAGCGGAGTAATGGTCCGGAGGATAGCATTAATGAGTCCTCACTATTCTATGAAATAGTGTGATAATAATTGTAATGAGGACTCCTTTTGAGTTTGTATAATATCTAGTAGAAAATATTTGTATTCAAACTCACGGTTTATGTCGTATTATACCCACAGCGATTATATTAAGTAGTTGTATTTAAATTACATACCATGTATCGACTACCCAAGATGGGTGATGTATACCTAATTTTGGGGGCGTCACAGTTCTTGTGGTGGAACCAATTGAACCGTCTCGAGCAATGACGGTCAACGCGTTCTATTAGCTTTCTTTCTTGTTGTTGGTCCCTCCCGGCCACATACTGAACTAATAAACCGCTTTGAACCTTCCTCTCCACAAAGTCATTTAAATTGCAACACTCATTAGTATCGTGACCTGCAGCTTGATGATAGCACCAATATTTTCGAGCATTGCCCTGTCCCGGCTTGAGAACGTCACGAGGCGGTTCAAAGAACGGCTGGTTCCTGATCTGATCTAAAATTACCGAATTATCCGTATTCAGTTTGGTGTAAACCTTGTTCACCTTCGGGGTAGGAGCTGGTGGGCAATTACTTCCCTGTCGCCATAAGTTGTTATACTTCTTCGAGCTGCCCTCTGGTCGATCATTATACCCTCCCACCTTCTTCTGATCGCCTTCAGCCTTAGGAGTATCTGCTTCCTTCATTCGATCCGAAGAAGGACGTTTCAGGCTTTTCATAGCCTTCTCCACCATAATATAGCCTTCTGCTTTATCAAAAGCTTCGGCCAAGCTCTTCGGATAGTGAAACATCAGCTTCTTCACCAGCTTCTCAGACTTTACCAGATCCAAATTTCATTCGAAATAACCCGACAACTTGAGATCATTGAGGTCCGCCACGACCAACCGCTTCCCTGAACCTCTTCACATCTCGACCCAAGGACTCATTGGTGAACCCATATGGGACTGTCTTTAAAGAACACATGGGCTTTCCTCTTCTTGGTTGCTCCTAAACGAGCATGGAATTTGTCACACAGCTCGGACCACGACGAGACCGAGTCTGCAGGTAGAGTCCCCATCCACTGCCTTGCATCCTTCCTTAACGTTGTAACAAACTTATGACACTTGGCAGCATCGGTGAAATCATAATAATTCATCAGCCGGTCGAACGCTTGCCTATGGTTATAAGGGTCTCCAGACCCATCATAACTTTCTATATGAGGCAACTTCTTGGTGGTGTCTGTCTTCTCCTTAAAAATATCCGAGGAAAAAGGAGATGCTTTTTTTCCCGGAGTGTCTTTCACCTGTTGAACCTCGGCCAACTACTTCCGAAGCTCCTTCAACTCCTTTACCAAGAAATCCACACCTTCTGGTTGCGAGGAAACGTCTTTTTCCGGAATAACCTTCTGCTTCTAGGCAGATCGACCCATTCCACCAGAATTCATGACCTTTGATGGACTTCTGGATCTATTTCGGCGTGTGGCCATGTCATCATGACGAGAATATTCACGTTGGTGCTCTCTCCTTCTATTTTCAAGTGCATGCTCTCTTGACCGGCTCCTCTGTCTGCCACAATCTCGACCTTGAGAGCCGATGACAACAAGTGCTTTCTTTGATACCTCAGGAGTTCTGCTTCTTGATCTCCTTCTCTCCTAAGGTTGACCCCGAGACACATGCACGGAATGCTCCGGTTCCTTCCCCTCCCGATGCTGTACATCCTTATGCCTACTACGCCTTTCGGACTGAACATAAGTGGACGCCTTGTCTTTTAGATCAGCCATCTGAAGCATCTGCACAGCTATATCTTCCCTCTGCTTCAGAAGAACCTCTAAAGCTTTATCCGCCTCTTCTGCCATCTTCGTCAACTTGGCAGTTTTGTCATCCCGACCACTTCGGTGATGGGTTCTAGGCGGAGAACCCTCCACCTGCCTCCGATCTTGGTCACTGCCTTTATCATCAGCAAACACCAACCTCCGTCTGGCTCCACCATGACCTCTCGAACGAGAACCCTTGGAAACATGTTTGGAAGCAGTGCTCTCACTCTCATGAGCACTCTTCAAAGGACCCGCACGATCCTTATGAGAAATGTGTTGGATGATGAGCTCCGACCTTCGGTACATCCTTGGCAAGATCTGCTCTACTTCTCACCATCTTTTTCGACGTAAAACAAATAAAGTTTTGTGATTGAAAACTACTGAGACACTAGAAACACACCTCCTTGCCGCTTGATGTTAACTCCAAGATCTTGATCACGTCCCAATCACGTAAGACGCCTCACGATCCCGTACACTAAACACGATCGACACCAAAAGCTTGGCGGCTTCGGCCAGGCTCGGGATAGCTTCGAAGCGTGAGAGTCGATCTGAGACGATCGCAAGGTTAACAATGGAGGATAAAAATATCTAATGCCTTGAGAGAGATAAAATTATCAGTTGTGAGTGTGTACCTTTTTCTTGAAGACTTTCTTGCTATGTTATACTCCTTTTGTCCGGGTTCTGAGTACACCCACTAAGATCGCATAGCCCCCTGATCTGATGGTTCTGCCACTACACACACGTACCCACCCACTACTTGTGGTCACTTTGCTTTCTCTGTTCGGTCGTCCGTCCCGGATCCCATCCACATAAATGCATGGCGAATCTGACGATCAATCATCATGCTTTTTCATCATTCTGGGTCAAAAATGGAGATATTAAAATATCAATAATTATCCTTCAATTACGCCCAAGCCTTTCAAAACCTTGACTAAGAAAAGCCACTTGATTATTCGGCTAACGGACCCCCAATAAACGATCCAAAAAATTTAAACAAACAAATGGGCTTAATCGGATCGATCCAATATGTAAAATATCACGACCCAACAATTAGTTTAAATTAGAGAATGGTATTACATCTGTAAGCAATTTTAGGTATAAATTCCTACTTCGTTCTATCCTTGGATAAGATTGAATGGAAATTACCTGCTCCTCTTGATACTATTTCGGCTTATATAATAGTATAAAATTTAATATATGATATCTCAGTGATAAGGTACAATTATTGCTTCATTCTATATATGCTTCTTATGTTTCAATGTAACAACTCTGTTTCATCGATCTGTTATCACTATTTATGCTCGTCTGTAGCTTAAGTCCAACCTATAAAAGCAGTCTCTAATTGGTTTTTGACATCGATCTCAAACAATGTCTACTGCAACGCCATAGCATTGCTTTTCTTGTGTACAATTAACATTTGAGTAACGCTAAAAACACCAATTATACACAAAAAATTATGCACACAGTATTAAAAAAAAAAAGAGACCAAGTATTATCTTAGTTTGTGCACAACTTCTTGCTTATAGTTTGGTGTACATAGTATTATCTTTTAACATTTACTATAAATTAAGAGATGACTAAGTTTTAAGCACAGAAACCTAAAGGAAAACTCTTTTAACATTTATAAATTAAGAGATGACTAAGTTTTAAGCACAGAAACCTAAAGGAAAACACATTCCTCTGTGTTTATGGGACAAATTAATGCTTAAAAGAATAGGAAAGCAACTATTCAAAGCATTTTCAACTTTTAACAAGCACTTTTGATTGCAATATTAATCTAAGTATTTACATGTACATAAAGTTATAAAAAAACAAAAGAATGGATATATCTAACCATTCTTATACCAAAACAAACCTATAAACAAAAGAATGGATTTCTTTATCCATTCTAATACCAAAACAAACCTATATGTCACAGGTGCACACTAAGCACAAGATCTGACATCGAAGTGAAAAAACAATAAAATGTACTAATAAGATGCAGCAGCCAACTCCAAATCTTTCTGATTGCCTCCAAAGAAGTTGGCAACAATAGTGCCAACATCCTCCAACCCAACACCTATGCACAGCGGATTAGCCGGAGTCCTAACAGAATCATCGAGTACTTCAGCTTGAATACCATCAATGGAATTCAACACTTTCACATTAGGTGCACTGCGGCATTTTCCCATGCACTTGCACCCAACAACTGAACCTTCACTGCCTACTGCCTTCTGAAACTCTTCCAACAATAGCGCAGAGCCTGATTTCTTGCACTTCCCACCCATGCAGACCTCAATTTTCCTAGTTGATTCCCCTGTAACTAAACTATTTCCTTCAATACTACCAAGATTATCTACTTTGCTAACACTTGTACAATTTCCGGTGCTGCAGCATTTTTGCCCGGAAATTTTTGAACTGCGAACCTCCAAATCCCTTTCCTCGGCCATGTTCCCTCCTTGAACCAGAGTGTTTGATTGCAATGACTCAATTATTGTTCCTGCTTGTGCCGGCTTGCTAGCAATGACTGGTTGTGATTCATTTGGCAATGATCGCGATAGGGATTCACTTTTCAGGCGGTTCATGTCAACTACCTCTCCACATTCACCGTCACTTGATTCTGAAGAGCTTGAGTTTCCTTTACATTCAAGCCTGTTTTGCATCTGCTCAGCTTTTAATTTGGCCTTCTCTTCTTTTCTCTGCCTCTTCATTTCCTTTTTCTCTGCTTTTAGCTGTTGCAGTTGTCCAAGTAACAAGTCTGCAGCTTCCTACACATAATGTAATTAAAAACAGGTTAGATAAAATTCTAGCGAACAACTAAGATAGTATATATCTCTCAAACATCACCGGGTAATCAAGAAGAAAAAAAATGAATTACCAATGAAAGTAACAAAGGGAAACAATCAAATAGTCAAAATGTTCATACTCCAAATATTCTGTTCAAAATAATAATAAATTTATGTATGTACCTTGTACTTGGATACTATAATAACTGAATAAACAAAGGTTATGTTATGAAATTAACATTTACTTAGGTTCATCCCGTAAATGAAGTATAAGACTCTGTCTCATTCGTCCTACCACTTTAGGCATATTGATCAATAAGTTATTAAATAATTCTCACCCAAATGCATTGTTAAATTGATAAGCACCATCAAATTAAATAAGATTTTGCAAGCTAAATTCTAAGGCAAAATTCAAAAATTTCAAATTAAAAAAAAATAAGAAAACAGTCAAGACTCTTACCGAAATCATCTTTCCTTTAACTTGATCAGCCAAACCTTGATCAGGATCCAAGCCAAACCCCATATCAGAAAACATAGAAATGTCCTTGGACAAGCCCTTCAACAATTTCAACCTCTTCTTCATCTTCTTCTCGTTACTAGACAACTCCTTCTCTTTCACTTTCAGAGCACCACCGCCACACCTGATCACCGACGAGTAATACTGCAAATGCCCATCATCGCGAAACCCGTAAAAAATTCTGGGTTTAACAGACACTCTCAAATCTCGACGATCCAGAGTCCGATACTCGCTTGAACAACGAGTTCCGGCGACAATTGAATCACCAAGAAAAGAAGGTTTAAAAACAGAGGGGTGAGAATGGGCATCGATTCCAGCGCCAGAGAGTCTCGGAAGCGGCCGGGAAACTACGCCGGTGACCTCCATTTTAATCTCTATCTATAATTGATTTTATTATTTAAATTCAGTTATTGATTTCACGCTGAAATTCACTCACCCAGACCCACCTTCATATAGGATCCGCAAGGTTGAAGCTATCAGTTTCCCTGAAGGTTTCTTATACGTGAAGGCAACAAGATGCTTCAAATTAACTGTTTTCCACGTGGACGGCTGGGATTTATTCTCTAGGCGTTTTATTTGACGTGGCACCTGATTTAGGTTAGCACTCGCGCGCTCGTGACCGTTTTCAGTTGGCCACGCTCTTTCTGCTTCATGACATGCGTATATCTTTAATTTGCGACGTTGGATGGATCGGTGCGGATTTTAACGGGTGCAGATCATGCCATGTTGGTGCCAGGTAGACTGTCACATGGGGAGTTTGGATACTAGCTTTGCGGCTTTCGTTATGTTAAGACAATAATACCCCTCCACGGCGGACGGAGGGTCAAGATAGGCAGGTAGATAAATAGAGTGTTCCTTTGTTGACCACGTGTTTTTTTTAATTGTTTTAATTTTGGTCATATTTTGTTAACCATGTTAACTCACCCATGTAAGACTTGATTTAGCTTTTATCGGAGAATAGATTTTCTGTGCTCAAATTTTTTGTTCTCTTGTATTTTCTTACCTAAATTTTAACACATGTCTTTTTATTTAAATTTAAAATTAATTAGTGTTAAATAAAAGATTAAGTGTCAAAATTTAAGTGAAAAGACACAAGGAGACAGAGAAATTAAAGACAGAAGATGTGTTATTGTTTTTTGATATGCAAATGGGACAGTGTCTAAACTTTTTAAGGGGCTCAAGCTAAAAGTGGGTTTTGGGAAAGAAAAAAATTCAGTTTTTCGCATGTATAATTGTATTTGTAACTACTGTTTTGAGAAAAAAAAAGTGAACATTTTTAATAGAATCTAATATATAGATTATTAAAATTTGAAGGTCTTCTCAATTTTAAAGACCTCAAACCATTGCTGAAATGACTTAATATATAAGTCCACCCTTAATGGAGCTTCAAGGTTTAATTAAAGACTTTAATTATATTAAGAAGAAAGTAGACTTTATCAGTATACCATGAACGTAAAATTATTCCTCAAATGTAACACAAATATTCCATCATTATACTTTACTAGTCTGCTGAGAAAATAAAATTATTCCTCAAATGTAACACAAATATTCCCTTGGTTTTGTTATGTAGGTCGTTTAAGACATAATCTCACACATATTAAGAAATATCATTAATAATAATGTTTAGTAATTAATTTTGTTATAAAATTTCATTTTTACCTACTAGTATTCCTCCTCTCCCCTCTCAATTAATCCTTACCTGTTCAATTTTTCGAGTTCATACAACTTTTCATTTGCTCTCTCATTATTTTCATAATTCCCTTGTTAATTCTTCTAAATATATGAAAAACGTCTTTTATTATAGAGAAAAAAAATTCCCCTACAACGACTTGTATAACAAAAAGGATGGAATAATTCGTCCCTTAATATATGTCATTTTAAATGATTTCGTTTTTTTCTAATTATTTGTTGATTTATATAATCTAAGAAAATTAAATAATTAATTACAATCTTTTTAAATTATTCCTCATCGAAAAATATTACAGATGAGAGAGAATGAGATAAGTATGGTAATTATAAAAATTTAAAGATATTATAGATAATTAATATTATATATATATTTTTTATTATTTTATATAATTTTAAAACCACATATATTAAGACATAGAGAGAGTATATTATATGGAGAATGAAAAATAAGGAATCAAATAATTTGAATTTACATCTTCCTCACCCTAAATAATTGATAAACGATAGTACTTACAATCTTTTGGCTGATAAAGATTTTTATTTATCTAAAATAACATAATCTTTATAAAGTTAAATAGATCCAGGGCAGCCAGGGAGGGTAGGCGAGGGGAGGGGAGGGGGTATATAAGTCTAGAAAGCTAAAAAGTGAAGGCAAGTTCGTTGGGGTAGTCCAATATGATATGGGATGGGATGGGATGGGATGGGGTGGAGTATAATCAATGGATAATGCTCCTCCATATCCGTTGCGTCATTTTCTGTTTAATTTGCTGTCAGCCTGTCACCACTGCCATTTGCCATTGGGTAGAATATACGTACCCAGATGCTTTTTTATTGCTTATGCGTGTGACTTCAGACTTATTATATTATGCCCACATAATAATTGTCATAATACTATATAATACATGTTGCTTTCTTATGCAGCAAACACTAGATTGATGGAGTAGTAGGATTATCCATTCTACTTATTTTATAGTAGCAGTAGTAGTAGTATTCAGGAAGCAAATTCATTACTGTAACTTTTAAATTAATGTAAATTTATTTACGTTTTGAAAAAACAACTTCTTTTGTCATCAATGGTAAAAATACTAGTACTACTTAACAAAGATGTTTTAACTCCTTCATTTTTTTAATATAAATCATTTTAAAGTTGTGTATAAATATTAAAAAAATGATTATAAAATATTAAATATACTATCAATTGTCTATATTGCCATTGTATTAAAAAAAGAGAATATTATTTATTAATCAAAAAATAGTGAGAGAACCAAAGTTATATTTATTACTTGGGATAATATTGAAAACTAAACAATTAATGCTTACTTGAAATTTTCAAACGACTTATATTTAGTAACAAAAATATTTTTCTAAAACGACCTATATTAAGGAACGGAAGTAATAGTATATTGAAGGCTTAAATATAATTTACTATCCTAAACTATAAGTCATATTCCACTTCGATGATCCACTTTTCAATTTTGTCAAATAGATGATTGAACTATTAATTTTTTCCACTTTCATTCAATTGGGCTTACCACGTCAGAAATTGCTGATGTGAAAGTGAACATGTGGCATACCATGCTTATGTGTCAAAAGAAATATAAATTTTAAATTATTGTAAATCATTTTATTAAAATGAAAGGGCAAAAGAATAATTTAACATTCATATCATATTCAATCAAAATAAACAAAAACTATTCCATAAAAATAAAAATCATTTTAATATAATATAAGGGAAAAAAAACAATTAAACAATCATCAATTCATTCCTTTGTTCTTCATTAGAACGAACCCAACAGCCAAAAACCACCATTAAAATTTGGGTCCTTCTACACAGACCGGTCAATTGGACCTTATTTTTGTATGTTTATCCAAATTACACCTAAAACACTATATTTTATAAAAATTCCTATTAAAATAAATACTATACATTTTTTGGAATCACAAGCAAAAAAATAAAAAATAAAAAATAAAAAAATCTCACCTGTCCAATTTTCCAGTTATTCCTGTCCGGCAAGACTTATTGTTAAAATTTTCTGCAACCCAAATGTCATTTTAGGGTACATTATTTTTGCTTAGTGGTTCACAATTCACCGGTAGTATGTTCCATGGACTCTCACCCAAATGTCAGAAATCAGAATTTAGCAAGAGTTCTATAAATCTGTGTGAAACAGCTCTATACATGCAATGATTGTGTTGATACTATAGTGCTTGTTTGGCTTGCTCGCGCAGCAATCAGCTTGTTCGGCATACAAAACGCAACAACGCCGAAATATTAGGAGTTGCGTCCTCAAACGTAGTAACTAAAGACCTTTCTTGCCCTTGATCCCTGCTCTGTAAAGTCCTCTTCTCCTCCTCACACTTGGTAAGTCAAAAATTCATAAATTGAAACTCAAATTTCATCATTCAGTTCTTAATTTGACATTTTTTTTCAAAATTGAAAGTCCAACTTCCGAGTATTTTCGAAATTTCTCACCCAAGCCTTGAAGTTTGAAAACAGGGGAATGGGTGTAAGTTAGAGAATGAAATAGACAGAAGAAAAAACAATGATAGGAACGGTGGCTGTATTGATGTGCATGTATGAGGGAAAGAAAATAGCTTTTGTGAAGAAATTGTGAGAAAGAAAGAAAGGGTAAGAAACCCACCTGTACCACAAAGCACAATTTCTTTCGAATCTTTAACCGTGTCGGATCTCTGAGGCCGAGCATGAGGCGGAGGTTAAGGGAGCTCCCTTCGGATAACAAGCGCAAGCATGAGAATTTGGAGCCGGATGCTCCCGAGCCACCGGAACTAACTGCCGATTCGAACGGCAACTCAGAGTCGGACTCGGTCAAGAAAGCTGAGGAGGAAGACGATTCTCCGTCAACGCAGATCTTATGGAAGATTTGGGTTATTTTTGTTTTAATTGAGAATAAAATATGATTTGCCAAATTTACCCCTATTTTAATATTTTAATTTAACAAAATAGTAAAGAAATTATATTTTTAAGACACATCAGCTGGCCTATTCAGCAATTTCTGAAATGGTAGGGCTAATTAAATGAAAGTAGAAAAAATTAATAGTTCAATCATCTAATTAACAAAATTAAAAAGTGTATAATCGAAGTGGAATATGGTCAATAATTTAGAATATTAAAATATATTTAAGCCTATATTGAGCCCCATTCTAGAAAACAACAAGCATTAATTAATTAATTAATACATGGCCGGTGGGGTGGAGTCAGGCTGTCAGCCAAGGCCAAAAGCTTGTACGTTAGTAGTTATGCCTTCCTCATGAATTTTGTTGGCTGATGTACTCCTCTTTCTTCAGTGCGACTGTTGTGCATGGTCTTCCCCACTACTGGTAATTAAAAGGTTCGTTGCTCATGTTTCCGTGTGCCTGGTTATTTCCCCTACTCCTTAAAAGAGATTCCTTTTAAATGTAGTAACAAATGCATTCTGAATTCTTTCTTCAATTCTGGACAATTAATTAATATTTCTCCACAAGTTCATTTCTCTTCTATCATATAAAAATTAAAAGATAAAAGCATAACACAAATACGAAGATCGAGCAGGGGAAAAAGTCCATCTGATGCTTCCAAAAATGGAAAGGAAGAGTTTAGGAAGATATATCTAAGAAGTGGCACTGGTGTGTAGAGCTACCAGGGAGGCATACATACCACCCTCAATATTGATCAAATCTTGGTGCTTCCCTTTCTCTGCAATGACTCCATTTTTAACCACTGCAATCAAATCAGCACCCTTAATTGTGGACAGCCTATGAGCCACTACCACAGTGGTTCTGTCCACCATAACTTTATCCAGTGCATCCTGAACCACTTTCTCAGACTCAGCATCCAGGGCGCTGGTGGCCTCGTCTAGTAGTAATATCTTCGGATCCTTCACTACAGCTCTTGCAATCGCCACCCGTTGCTTCTGCCCCCCAGACAATTGGACTCCTCTCTCACCCACTGCTGTATTATATCCCTGCAGTTGAGGAGTATTAATTAACTATTAAGCCTATTGTTACAAGTTAACTGACCACCTTATCAGCAAAAACCAAGTTGCAGAAGTAGTGTTTAGAACCTGTTGTAAGCCACTGATAAACTTGTGAGCATTTGCCAACTCAGCTGCAGCTAAAATTTCAGTCTCAGTGGCATTTCCTTCCTTTCCATATGCAATGTTGGCTCGGATTGAGTCGTTAAACAAGACGGGCTCCTGGCTCACTAGACCCATCTGCTGCCTTAACCATTTTAACTTCAATTTTTTTATTTCGACTCCGTCTATCATGATATGACCCAAGTCAGGGTCATAAAATCTTTGCAACAAAGAGATCACTGTGGATTTCCCGCTCCCACTCTCTCCAACTAGAGCAACAGTCTGATTCATGTAGTACAATTAATAGAAGTCAGAGTTTGCGATGCATTTCTAAAATTAATTTCTTACTTTTAGGACGATCCAAAACATTGTGCAAGGTTTCCATGCATGATGCATCATCATATTAAATGGAACAATGCATAGTGATAATCATTTTGAGAGCATGTTGATTGGTGGGAATGCACCAAACATGACTTACGACAGAGTTACATTTTTATACCAAGAGTGAAAGACAAAGAAATGATGTGGGACAGACCATATACATTCCCAACAAAAAAAGTATTGTACCTTACCACAGGGAATGACTAAGCAGAGATCTCTGAAAACTTGAACATCGGGTCTTGTGGGATACTTAAAACTTACGTGCCGAAACTCAATATCTCCCATCATATTTTCAACTGTGGTTCCGGAGTCGTCATCAGCAGATTCTATTTTCGACTTCTGGTCTAGAAGTTCAAATATTGAAGCGGCAGCACTCTTGGTTTTGCCAGTATCAGGAGCAAGGGCGCCTGATTGAGAAATTCCAGCGGCTGTCATAGTTAGACCGAAGAAAACCTGCAAAAAATCAGGATAAGAGAATAAGATAGCATAATGAATATAAAAAGAAAAAGAAATATTTCATGGATCAGATGAAAACTATTAAACTACAACCAAAAACAGATAGAAATTTAATAAAAAAGGAGTGACAGAATTGAATACATATGATTATTGAAAGCCTAGCTACCTGAAAAACTTCAGGGACTGTTGTCTTGCCAACCTCAACAAGTCGAGCTCCAGCATAAAAACAGGTAGCGTAGACTGAAAATAGGAAGAACATGGACAGCCCAAAACCTGTTCCGCTAATAAACCCTTGTCTTATTCCAGCTGTCAGAGGGCCTTCAGATTTCTTTTTGTATAGTTGCATTATCTTCTCTTCAGCACAAAAAGAAGCAACTGTTCTAATACTCCCAACTGCATCGCTGGCGACTTGACTTGCATCCTCGTACAATTTCTGTAAGCATTTCCATATTAATGAAATTAATTAGTAACATCAGACTCAAGTTAGGAAATGATGGTACCTTAAAGCTCCATGTGGATCCAGAAAACTCAAAATATATTCAAATTTTGCGAAACCTCTTTCCAGATAAGAAAGCCATTAATTCATGCATCTACTTTAATTTGTAATTTACCAATTTTGTTTTCCTCCATCAACCAAAGTTTGAAGCTAACCTTTGCATTATCAGTAACTCCACTTGTGAAATTTATTTGAAAATACCCACTCAGTCCTACTAGAGGTAGCATGATAAGAATTACAAGAGCCAATTGCCAACTTGCTTCGAAACCAATAACTAAACCAGCAATAGCAGTTGTGGTGTTCTGAACCAGCAAACCTAATGTGTCCCCAACCAGGCCTCGGACGGATGCTGCATCAGCAGAAAGCCTAGCACCTATTGCACCACTCGAGTTCTCTGTTTTGTCAAACCAACTTATCTCCATATGAACCACTTTCTCAAAGCACATTAATCGGATTCTTCTGATCAACTTGCAGCCTGCCACACCAAAAAAGTACATTCTTAATGGCATTGCCAGAAAACTCCCCACGCCAAGAACAACAAACATTAATGCCCAGAACTCTGAATCCTTTTGAAGCTTATGATCTGACTCATAGAAAGTTTTGATACTTCTCGAGAGAAGTAATCCAAAAATTGGGTATATTAAACCATTTGCCACTGCAGCCATCAAACCTAATAGTAGCACTGGAATTTCTGGCTTGTTCAAATTGGCCAAGCGGCTAAGTGAGACTTTTTCTACTACTTTTGAGTGTGCTTCTGCAACAGCTTTCTCCAGGACACTGGTTGCAGGGCGTACGCCGAATGAAGCTGAAAATGAGCGACGGCTACTGTTTCCAGTTGCTGGTGATCCCCGACTTATGGATCGCAAGATGGATTTAACAGAGTCCAGATAGACGTCTGGTCTGTCCTGATCAGTCACGACCTCGTTGCTAATTTCCTGCAGCCTTACAAGCTGGCAGTATGTTCCTTCAGGATCGTGTAGCAGCTCAGATGCAGAACCTGATTAGATGAAAGGCATATGAGTTCAGAAGCATTCATTTTAGGAAATATGAAACAACTCTAGTGATGGCATAATAAACTATTAACTCAACTGATACTTGTGAATATACAAGGATCCAGCAAAATCTAGGAAATGAAGGTAATATTTTCAAAACACTAAACCTTTTTCAATAATCTGTCCTCCATAAATAACGGCAATAATATCAGCACCCTTTACTGTACTCAGGCGATGGGCTACTATGACAGTGGTTCTGTTGACCATGACCCTATCCAATGCCTCTTGCACAATCCTCTCAGATTCTACATCAAGAGCACTTGTAGCTTCGTCCAAAAGTAGAATTCTGGGGTCTTTCACAATTGCTCTAGCTATTGCAATTCTTTGCTTTTGCCCCCCAGACAACTGAGTTCCATGCACACCAACCATCGTATCTAGTCCCTGAAAATGTATGTACACTAATGAGGAGCTGGAGAGGTCAAAGTAGTTAACTTAATTTAATCGGAAAACCTACACGAAGAGGAAGAAATAATACTACTTTTTTTAAAAAGCTAACACGACTTGAAGCCATATTGCTATTCAATTCCCTACTTTTTAGCTAGCATGAACTGAAAGATAGAATCTTTTGTGATAAATATCATTATAAAAAACTGACAGAAATATCCACTACGATTTTCAGTCCATGGCAAAACCTTCCGGTATAAAAAGGGACTAGTTGTATACACCGATTCATTTATAGGGAGTTTTGTTAGATATTATTAACATTGAAGTTAAAACAGAAATGTTTAAATCATTTCAAGATCCAACCTGAGGAAGTTTATCTATAAACTTAGCAGCGTTGGAAATCTCAGCAGCAGCTTTAATTTCTCCAAGGGTTACGCCATCCTTTCCGTACGCAATATTGTCTTTAATGCTTGAAGCAAACAGTACAGGTTCCTGGCTAACAAGACCAATTTTACCTCTGATCCAACTGAGCTGAAACTCTTTGAGATTTGTATTGTCTATAAGAACTTCACCTGCTTGTGGATCATAAAACCTCTCTAGCAGATTGATCACCGTTGATTTCCCACTTCCACTGTGTTCTACTGTGGTTGTTCAAAGCCAGTAAATATTCTTTCATCTGGTGGTTGTTCCATCTTAATTCGTCTATTGACCAAAGCTGTGGTTGTTCCACTCGCTATTGAGAGAGAGAATCCATTAAATATTCTCTCATCTGGTCTTGATGGATAACTAAAGTAAACATCTCTTAATTCAATGTCACCATAAATGTCATCCAACTTCTGTCCCTTGGTATCATACGAATCTATTTCTGGTTTTCTGCAGATGACCTGAAACAGTTTAAAAGCTGCAACTTGTCCAGCAGTAAATGCAGTCAAGCATGGAGATGTCTGTCCTAATGAACTAGGGAAGTTCGAATACGTAGCAAATTTTTGTAATGTTTCCCAAGACATGGCAAAAAAAAATTTATATCCATTAGAAACATCATATATGCATGTTAATGAAAATTTGAATCATTGAGAGTAGATAATTAATAACTCACAGAGAGCCAGTCAACACGGCCATGATTACATTTATGACCTCTCCTCCAGTATAATCTTTGTCTAAAATCATTCTCCCTCCAAACCACACAGCCAAAGCATAACTACTGTATAAAACCAACATAAATATGCCCGAACCCAACCCAGCAGCCAAGCCCTCTTGCACACCAGATATATAAGCTTTGTCAAGAGACTTATCAAATTTAGCAATAGCTTCCCTCTCCCCTGTAAATGATGCAACCTGAATCCGGAAGCCGTTGTTCATGAGCACATGCATTCAAAAATTAGTGAAAGACTCGAGAGTAGAGACCTATCTCCATCCCACTTGTACTTACTGTTCTAATTGAGCCAATAGTCTGTTCCACTATGATTGCTGCTTCTGAATAAGATTCTTGTCCGCGGGACATTAGTTTTGTCACAAAAATAGTCATGACACCAGCAGCAATGACGATAGGAGGTAGTGAAGACATTAAGACGAGGGCAAGAACCCAGCCCTTACTAAAGGCTATCACAAAGCCTCCCAAGAATGTAGATACCAACTGTATGAATTTCCCAACCTGCAGTTTTTTGTCAATGATACAACTATCATTTTTTAATTTGAAATCATCGGCACTAATTTAGCAAATTTCTTATATATCGGATCTGTTTTGACATAGTTGAGGTACCTTTTGGCCCATGGCAAGTTGAATAATAACAGTATCAGCTGACATCCTCTCAACAACTTCTCCGGTGTTAATTTCTTTATCAAAAAATTCAATATCTTGCCTCAATATAGCCTTCAAGTATAAAGTTCTAACTCGTGCGGCCTGTCTCTCCCCTGTGACCATCCAGCAAACCACCTCTGTTGAGATGCGAACATGGATTTCTCAGTCTTTATATACTTAAAATGGTATGTGAATGAGCAAGTAGCTAGCCTAAAATACTTACGGGAAAATGCTGCAACACCTGACCCCAGAGCCAAGTACACGTACTTGAGGGATACCTGAAGACAAACTCATTTATTAGCTAGCTAGGTAACTAATCCACTTCTTCGTTCTCCCTTCCTTAAAACTTGGATAGACGAGAAGAAGAGTAATGCATCGCCAAATTTAAAGAAATTATTGAAAAAAGCATTGCATTAAAGCGAAAAAGAATTAAAACTAATAGTAATTATAAGGAATCTCTTGTAATTATTCAGCAGATACTGTAAAACCGATTTGGGGGGAAAATTTCAGTCAAAAGAAACCAATCGTAGCAAATTAGGAAACTCAGTTTTCATCGAGTCTAACTTCATGAAGATAAATGAGCATAAGTCTTAAGTTGCATGATACCTTGGAAACCACATGAACTACTTGTGTGGTATCCACAGTCTCTCCAAACGTATCAACCAACTCCCCAAAAATAAAAGTCATGAGGGGCAAGGAGATCCCATTTCCTATAGCAGTAATTGTGCCGACAAACATCAATGCATAGTCGATGCAATCAGCAAATAAGAACAGCTTGTAAAATGGAACTGTATTGGCAACGTCCTTCTTTTTGCTCTTATCAGAATCTTGCAGGTCATAAGACCTTTCTGGTGATTTCAGTGTCTGTGCCACTGGTAAGTGGGTCGTTGATGTCGTGGCCGTGGCCTCTTCTGAGTTTATAACCAGACCAATTTCCTTGGGCATATTTGGCTCGTTGATGTTGTGGTCTATTCAGGTTTAATTAGTCTCCTGTGCTCAGAGATTACTTATATAATTGGTTTCAAAATGTAACCGTGTCAATTATGCTACAAGAAAAATGAATACATAGTGTAGGTGCCAAAATGATAATGGTATAAGTTAAGGTGAAGAAGAAATTGAAATTTGACGTATACATACTTACTAAAGAAATAGAATTCACCAGTACTGATTGTTAGTGTCTTAGAGTGATAGTAGCAGGCAGGCAGGAAGACTCTTAACTGTAATTATGTTTGTTCTTGCCTTTGGACTCTATTCTAATTAAGTTACAGGTTGGTTATCTTCAGCAAGATTGAAGTGTACGTAGTTAGTTGACTTGAGGAGTCTCTTCAACCAAGGAAGTCTATTCACTTAAATAGCCATCAAGTTGTTTCAAATAGACGACTGGGCCATTTGGCAGTTGTTCAACTTCACCAGTAGCCAATACACACTGCACTATATATGATGGATAAAAGAGATAGACAAAACTTAGTTAATATTAGAGAAAGAACACATGGATTGGTAAGCTGATACAACAACACTGAACTCAGTTAAAACTCAATTGAGGCAACTCCGTGCATATCCACCACTCGCTCATTTAATATATATATATATATAAAGGAATGATCAGTCATACCCTTATCTTACTTATCCGCTAATTCTTACTTTTAGCGACGGATTCGTGATGGTTTCGATCATATGACAATAAATGTCTCATACTTTTAGCGACGGACAACATATAGCGTCATGCTAAAGTATAGACGATTTTGTATTATGTCCAGCAACCGTCGTCGGCCTAAAGTGAGTAAGATAAAGAGTATCTGACTTCGATCCTAATCAATATATATATATATATATATATATATATATATATATATATATATATATATTCCTCCACAAACACTAAATCACAAGTAACATAGTAAACTATTTGTTTGATTCACTAGACGATCGAGACGGAATGATGGTGAGATGAGAAACCCTCTCTCTACATGCAAGACTCCAGCAATTATAAAGCACAATACCCATTCCCCATCATGATAATCACGGATATGATCAATCTTATTTTAACAAGTCTTTAATAAGTAGTTTATATATAATGTCTACCTCTACTAATGTCAATCATAAATAAATAAATAAATAATATTAAGTGTTTTAGCATCCATGATAAATATATTCTTCAACATACTACAGCAGAACAGAACAAAATTAAAAGATGAGTGATAACTTCGATCGATCAATGTTTTGCAAGGGAAATGATGTGCAAACAGCAAGCAAGCATGCATGGTGAAGAGAAAAACTAAATATAAGATACGATTAGGATCTTGAATTCATTCCTTATCCAATTCAACCGTAGCTTTCACTGACTTTATGGCGGATGACGGATTGACGATTCGGTCATATACAACCGTCGTCTATACTTTTATTGACGGACAACATATAGCGTCGCTAAAAGTATAGATTTACAATTGATTGTAAACCGAGGTCACGTCATCTCGTCGCTAAAGTGGGTGAGTAGCTCGTGTGAATGAATAAGGGATGTGTTCAAGATCTGGACTAATATGCTATATATATATATATATTATTATTATTATTTTGTAATGAATATGTGACGCCCCCAAAATTTGGTATACGTCACCCATCTTTGGGTCGCCACTTACATGGTACATAAATTCAAATACAACTTACTAATATAAGCTGTAGGTGTATACAATACGACATAAATCGTGAGTTTGAATACAAATATTGTTTACTAGATATTATACAAACTCAAAAGGAGTCCTCATTACTACTATTATCACACTATTTCACGAATAGTGAGGACTACTAATGCTATCCTTCCGGACCATTACTCTGCTTCTCCATTGTCCCAAATTTATGTTCTCATTTCAAGAGAACAAAGAAAAGAAAGGGTGAGGTGTGACGCCCCAAAATTAGGTATACATCACCCATCTTGGGTCGCCACTTACGTGGTACGTAATTTAAATACAACTTACTAACATAACTGTAAGTAGCATAATACGACATAAAGCGTGAGTTTAAATACAAATATCGCTCTACTAGATATTATACAAACTCAATAAGGAGTCCTCATTACAATTATTATCACACTATTTCACGTAATAGTGAGGACTACTAATGCTATCTTGAGACCATCACTGCTTCCCCAGGCTCGTTCAAATTTATATTCTCATTTCACAAGAGAATACGGTGAAAGAAAGGGTGAGCTCAACTAGCCCAAGAAGAAATATTATGACTAAGATAATGCGTAATAAATTATCAATAGTCTTCAACAATGTTAAACCGATAAAATACAATAGACAACCGGGTTTAATCATAGCTGAATATCAATCCATTAAAAGAGTCAAGTAGAAAATAAAGTCTACTATCTTTTAGGTTTTAAAAGGTTTTATCATCAAGTTATAGGCGAGACTCGAACTTTAATAAATATTCCACATCATCGAATCACCCCCGCACTACTGGCCAAGGATATTCTTTAGTATCACGACCATAATTATTCATGCACTACGGGCCAAGAATATTTGTGTATTCATTAATGGTCATGATCATGCCAACAAGCTGTCCATCAATGTACTACTACCATCGAGGATTTTTTTTACCACATCATTTGTAACATTACGGTCATGACATACACCGAATAGTCTCTCGGTCATAATCATACCAAGTCCATCTATGCACTACAGAATACACAGATGACTTTAAAAAATATAAACATGAGGATGATGACAATGATATAAGAATTCAATAAAACAAGTTCAAGAATTATTTTATCCAGGGAATTATTAACGTCCAAATTATCAACACGATCTTTGTTTTGTAGAGTAAAATTCAAGAATGATCAAAGAATATTTTCATGAAAAGATATCTTTGGATGAAACGCAAATATCAAGGATATTCCACTAATTTCATGGAGTATAGAAGTCAAAGTTTTAACCAACCGGGTATAATAAAGAATGGAATAACAAAAGAAATCACCATGCATGCGATAGATCAAGCACGCAGACGTGTTATTCCAATGTAATAATAAATAACGGAACCAGTCGGTGAAATTCACACCAAGCGGGATGTTCCAACAGAATAATAAAGATGGAACCGCATCCTGTAAAACACACGATAGGATATTCCAACGAGAATGATAAAGAATTTAACCGGTCCTGTAAAACACACGATGTGGATGTTCCAATGAATAATAAAAAAGCGGAACCAGTCCTGTAAAACACACGCACGTGATGTTCCAATAGAATAATAGAAGAATGTCACCAAGTATAGGGTAAACCACGTGATCACAAAGTTATTCCAACAGTAATAATAAGCAATGGAATAACAACAGTTCTCTTCATGAATAAGAAAGAATAACACCCTTACATTTGGTAGGAGATTGAATACTTTGCGGCGGTGTAGTAACAAAATACTCTTCTTCTTTCTCTCTTATTCTTTCTATACTTTCTCTCTCTATAGCTTGAATGAATTAGTGAAAAATAATGAAGCCCTAGGCCTCTCATTTATAGAAGATTTCTAGCTTAGCAGACATGCCGTGTGAAAATGCAAGTTGCTTGATCGACTAATGATGTGAAAAGAAAAGTGGTTTGGCGCTCAGAATGTGAAACGACAAGTGGTTCTACGCACCGTAATGTGAAACGACAAGTGGTTCGACGTCTGGTAAAGGTAATTACTATTAACGAAGGTAAATACTATTGACGAAGGTAAATACTATTCACAAGGGTAATTACTATCGACGAAGGTAATTACTATCGACGAAGGTAAATACTATTCATTCACAAGGGTAATTACTATCGACGAAGGTAAATACTATCGATGAAGAGACTCTTAGATGATGACATATGAGCCCCCCATAAAATAATCAAACTTACCACAAATCATGTTTTTCATCAACACATATTTAATCTTTCAACAATTATTAATCATTTATAACTTGTCGTCTCAATTATTGATTTAATACTATAACATATTATACGAGATGATCTTGTGACAATAATTGAATCAATAATACAAGAGATATGATCAAAGACATTCATCATGTAGTAATAATTGAGCATAAATGAGTGACTTCTCACGTAAAGCATCAATAATCAATACTGAGTGTCTACTTATACAACCAATGCCAGACATCAGTACTTTTACCAACGGGTAGTTCAACAGTTTTAACGGTAACACCTCCGTAGTTATTTTTATAAAATATTTTTGTCGTTTTCTCAATCCGATAATAATTACGCTGTAGGGTCCACCAATGATTGAGCCATTATGCGAATATTCCCTAACAAAAGAATATTCCCCAATCCAAACGAATATTTTATAACAACTTGCATACTTTGCAAAATTTATAAATATTACCTACAACTATAACATTATATCAAATTTATTCCATAATATTCAAAAATAATATTTATAGAAAAATTCATCTTTATTTATAAAAATGGGTCTTACAATGTAGCTCAACTAGCCCAATGAAATATTATGACTAAGATAATGAGAATAAATTATCATTAGCCTTCAACAAAGTTAAACGATAAAATACAATAGACAACCAGTTTAATCTGCGTGAATATGCAATCCATTAAAAAGAGTCAAGTAGAAAATAAAGTCTACTATCTTTTAGGTTTTAAAAGGTTTTCATAAATTTTTATCGCCGAGACTCAACAATAAATAAACCACCACATCTAATCATCCTCGTATCCACGATCGAGGATTTTCATCAAATTATCAATGGTCATGACTATACTTCAATCACCCCTCGGTCATAATCATACCAAAATTATCCATCACCGCATTCACAGTGCCATTGAGGACTTTTATCACATCATTTATAACAAGCCCATGATTATACCGAATGATCCTCGTCATAATCATACTAAGTTCATCTATACACGTAAAGTTCGAAGATAACATAATATAACATGAGGATGATGACAATGACATAATAATTCAATAAAACAAGTTCAAGAATTATTTTATCCGAGAATTATTAACGTCCAAATTGTCAAAATGATCTTTGTTTGTGTAGAGTAAAATTCAAGAATGATCGGGAAGAATATTTCCATGAAAGATCTTTCGATGAAGCGAAATATCAAGGATATTCCACTAATTTCATGGAGTATAGAAGTCAAAGATTTAACCAACCTGAGTATAATAAAGAATGGAATAACAAAAGAAATCACCACGCATGCGGTAGATTGCTTGTATGAAAGTTATTCCAATGTAATAATAATAACGGAACCGTGTCGTGAAATTCACAATCGACAGGATGATCCAACGAAATAATAAAGATGGAACCGGATCCGTGTAAAACACACGATAGGATATTCCAACGAGAATGATAAAGATTTTAACCGGTCCCCCTGTAAAACACACGATGGGATATTCCAACGAAATAATAAAGAATGGAATAACGTAAGAAGATCACCAAGTATAGGGGATTCCGCATTATCTGAAGTTATTCCAATGAATAAATAAGAATGGAATAACATAAGGATTTCACCAAGTATAGGGTATCGCCGTATATATGGAGTTATGTATAGGGTATACCACTTTTACAAAGTTATTCCAATGAATAATAATGAATGGAATAATGAAGTTCTCTTCATGAATAAGAAAGAATAACACCCACTTACGAATACAACAAATAATACCCCTTACCTTAGAAGAACCGAATATTGGCGAAGGTGAAGTAGCGAATACTTTTCTTCTTTCTCTATAGTTTCTCTCTCTGAGTTTCAAAGTGAATTCGTGAAAAATAATGAAACACTAGGCCTCTATTTATAGAAGGTTTCTAGCTTAGCACCGCCATGTGAAAATGCAAGTGATCAACGGTGGTGATGTAAAAGAAAAGTGGTTTGACGCCTGTAATGTGAAACGACAAGTGGTTCGACGCCTGTAATGTGAAAAGACAAGTGGTTCGACGCCTGTAATGTGAAACGACAAGTGGTTCGACGCCTGTAATGTGAAACGACAAGTGGTTCGACGCCTGGTAAAGGTAATTACTATTGACGAAGGTAATTACTATTCACAAAGGTAATTACTATTGACGAAGGTAATTACTATTGACGAAGATAATTACTATTCACAAAGGTAATTACTATTGACGAAGGTAATTACTATTGACGAAGATAATTACTATTCACAAAGGTAATTACTATTGACGAAAGTAATTACTATTGACGTAGGTAATTACTATTGACGAAGGTAAATACTATTCACAAGGTAATTACTATTGAGCCGTTGTACGAATATTCCCTAAAAAGAATATTCCCCGACCAAACGAATATTTTATAACAACTTGCATACTTTGCAAAATTTATAAATATTACCCACAACTATAACATTATATCAAATTTATTCCATAATATTCAAAAATAATATTTATAGAATAATTCATCTTTATTTATAAAAGTTGGGGTCTTACATCAATCATTGGTGGACCCCTATTAATGTAATTATTATCGGATTGAAAAACGCGACAAAATATTTTTTATAAAAATAACAATGGAGGTGTTCTGTTTAAAGCTGTTGAACTACCCGGTGGTAAAGTATACGATGTCTGCGTGGTTGCATAGTAGAGCGACGGTATTGATTATTGATGCTTACGTGAGAAGTCACTTTCCATATCTTTCAATTATTACTCTGATAATTGTTGCATCATATCTCTTATATTATTGATTCAATTATTGTCACAAAGATTATCATCGTATAATATGTTATAAGTATTAAATCAATAATTGAGACGACAAGTTATAAATGATTAATAATTGTTGAAAGATTAAATATGTGTTATGATTTGTGGTAAGTTTGATTATTTTATGGGGGGCTCATATGTCATCATCTAAGAGTCTTTTAAATCCAATAGTAATTACCTTTGTGAATAATAATTACCTTCACAATAGTATTTACCTTCGTCGATAGTAATTACCCTTGTGAATAGTATTTACCTTCGTCGATAGTAATTACCTTCGTCGATAGTAATTACCCTTGTGAATTGTATTTACCTTCACGATAGTATTTACCTTCGTTAATAGTAATTACCTTTACAAGACGTCGAACCACTTGTCGTTTCACATTACTGCGTCGAACCACTTGTCGTTTCATATTACAAAAGGCCAAACCACTTTTCTTTTCACATCATTAGTCGTCAAGCCACTTGCCTTTTCACACGGCGGTCTTAAGCTAGAAATCTTCTATAAATAGAGGCCTGGGGCTTCATTATTTTCACGAATTCATTCAAGCTATAGAGAGAGAAAGTATAGAAAGAATAAGAGAGAAGAAGAAGAGTATTTTGTTACTACTGCACCGCTGCAAGATTCAATCTCCTACTAAAAGTAAGGGGTGTTATTCTTTCTTATTCATGAAGAGAACTGTTGTTATTCCAAAGGTTTATTATTCGTGGGAATAACTCAGATACATGCGGTTTACCCTATACTTGGTGACATTCTTCTATTATTCTCGCTGGAACATCCTGTCATGTGTTTTACACCGACTGGGTTCCGCTTTTTATTATTATTCTTGGAACATGAACATCCTGTGTTTTTTACACCGGACACCGGTTCCGCTTTTATCATTCTGTTGAATATCCTATCTGTGTTTTTTTGCACCTGATCTCGTTCCATCTTTATTATTCTGTTTTGAACATCCGCTTGTGAATTTCACCGACCGGTTCCGTTATTTATTATTCCGTTGAATAACTCCATGCTGTGCGGCCTATCGCATGCATGGTGATTTCTTTTGTTATTCCATTCTTTATTATACCCATTGGTTAAAACTTTGACTTCTATACTCCATGAAATTAGTGGAATATCCTTGATATTTGCGTTTCATCCAAAGATCTTTTCATGAAAATATTCTTCCGATCATTCTTGAATTTTACTCTACAAAACAAAGATCATGTTGATAATTTGGACGTTAATAATTCCCGGATAAAATAATTCTTGAACTTGTTTTATTGAATTCTTATATCATTGTCATCATCCTCATGTTTATATTATGTTGAAAGTCATCTGTGGCACAGAAGTGCATAGATGGACTTGGTATGGTTATATTTACCAGAGACTATTCGGTGTAATCATGGCCGTAATGTTACAAATGATGTGATAAAAATCCTCGATGGCCAGTAGTGCATTGGTGGGAGATTGTTGGCATGATCATGACCATTAATGAATACACAAATATTCTCGGCCCGTGAGTGCATGAATAATTGTGGTCGTGATACTTAAAGAATATCCTCGGTAGTAGTGCGAGGGTGATTCGATGATGTGGAATATTTATTAAAGTGAGTCTCAAATATAACAATGATGAAAAACCTTTTAAAACCTAAAAGATAGTAGACTTTATTTTCTACTTGACTCTTTTAATGGATTAGTGATATTCACTGCAGCTTAAACCGGGTTGTTCATTGTATTTTATCGGTTTAACATTGTTGAAGACTATTGATAATTTATTCTCGCATTATCTTAGTCATAATATTTCTTCTTGGGCTAGTTAAGCTCACCCTTTCTTTCACCGTTCTTCTTGAAATGAGAATATAGTGGGGACGAGTCGGGAAACGCAGTGATGGTCCTGAAGATAGCATTAGTAGTCCTCACTATTCGTAAAATAGTGTGATAATAAATGTAATGATGACTTTTTGTTTGAGTTTGTATAATATCTAGTAGACGATATTTGTATTTAAACTCACGCTTTATGTCAGTATTATACGGCAGTTATGTTAATAAGTTGTATTTAAATTACATACCATGTAAGTGGCGACCCAAAGATGGGTGATGTATACCTAATTTTGGGGGCGTCCATTTGGTATCGAGCGTAGCATGTGGATATGATCCTGGCTAAGATGTGAGAATAGTACTAGGAGGGAGAGGCGGGGAATACCTTCGCCAGTATGACCTACTAAGTTTATGTCTTTATTTTATTGGTTGGCAGAAGATAGGGATAATTTGTTACATGTCAATTAACCTTTTGTTTTGTGGCAGTATCTGAAAATGACATCTGAGAATGTTGAGAATAGCAATGGAGCGCAGGCGATCGTTGATTCACCACATATCAATAATCAAGATAATGTGCATCAGGAAGGCGACAATCCTCATGCAAACAACAACACTGACCAAATGACGAATGATCAAATTGTTCAGAGGCTTTATGCAATTTATGCAACAACAATGCGAGGCGACTCCATGCCCAAAACGTAGGTGGAAACACACGAAAAACTCTCGGCGGTCACCGCTAAACAATTCAAGGAGCCGGGACCACCGGAGTTTTAAGGAGAGCAAAACCACTTCGGCGGAAGCATGGATAAAGTAGATTACCAAGATATTTGATGTCTTGAGATGCTCAGAGAGCAAAAGGTTCCCTTTGCCGCTTTATGTTGCGCGGAGAGGCGATTCTTGGTGGGAATCGGTAAACGTACTCAACCTCTTTGTCTTGAAGATATCTTGGGAGAAGTTCCAGAGTCGTTCAACGACAAATACTTTCCGAAAGTATTCGCCACATGAAGGAGGTGGAGTTTATCAAGTTGGAACAAAACAATATTACCGTAATCGCAATACGAGGCAAAATTTGCGGAGTTATCACGGTTCGTCCCCACTCGGTGGATAATGAAGAGAGAGATGGCGCGAATGTTTTAAGAGGTTTGAAGCCGGAGATACGTCAATATCTTATTTCTCATAAACCGTGTTTGTATTCAAATGTTGTAAATAGGGCTCGATTAGTGGAAGCGCGATAATGAGTCAACGCAACTAAAAGAGCGATCGGCAAAATTATAATACCAAATGAGAGTAGTCATCGAGCGGTGACAACAAGCGTGGAGGGAATCAACAGGGCGGATATGGTAACCACTTGGTGGTAATCGTACCAAAACAATAAGAATGGACATTTCAAGAAAAGGAGATTCAACAATGATGGAAAGAGCGTCAAAGACTAGCACCCATTGTTAAGGAAGGAGAAAGACCACTGTCATATGCTTCAAATGTGGAGGAGAGGGACACATCAGTCCCAAATCTGCGTCATGCCGTCCAAAGCGTGTTATAATTGTGGAAGAGAGGTCACTTAGCTCGATTTTGTCGTTCATCAAGACAAATTCAGCTAGGATGGAGGCACCAAAGGCCATCCCGAAAAATTCAAAACCAAGATGGTGCGAGGAGAGGCGTTTGTTGTGACCTCCCAAAGAGCGAGGAATCCGAATGAGGTCATCACGGGTAAGCTTATCATAAACTCTAATGAAGTCTATACTTTATTTGATACTGGGTTCTACCCATTCTTTTATTTCTCCTACTTGCGCTCATCGATTAAATTTGACTCGGGAGAAATTAGACTTTGACTTATCTGTGGAAACTCCGTTGAGGAGAAACCTTCATTACATCCACTTTTTATAAGTCTTGTTTGGTTCAAATCGGTACCCTCACATTACACAATCGATCTTATTTCATTAAAAATACTTGCATTTGACGTGATTCTAGGGATTGATTGGTTAACTACTTATCATGCAAAAATTGATTGTTTTCGTAAGGTTGTTAGCTTTCATATTCCTAATCAACCTATTATGCGAATTCAAACGACCAAACCATTAAAATCAATCACGGTCATCTCGAAGCCATAAAGCTATTCGTTTATTGAAAAACGGATGTCAAGCTTTCTTAGCTCATATCACGATTTTAAACAAAAATACGCCGGTTTTGAGCGATATTTCTATTGTTAATAAATTTCTGACGTATTCCCAGAAGAACTTCCCCGCCTACCCCAGGGCGTGAAATTGAATTTTGTATCGACCTTGAACCCGGTACAAAACCTATTTCCAAAGCCCCATATCGAATGGCTCCTATTGAACTTCAGGAGTTAAAGACCCAACTGCAGGAATTGTTAGACATTGGCTTTATTCATCTTAGTACTTCTCCTTGGGGTGCTCGTGTTCTATTCGTGAAGAAGAAAGATGGGAGTATGCGACTTTGTATTGATTATCGGGAGTTGAATCATGTCACCATCAAAAATAGGTATCCATTGCCCGCGTATTGATGACTGTTTGACCAGATTCTAAGGAGCCAAATTCTTTTCAAAGATTGATCTTCATTCGGATATCACCAATTGAAGATTAGAAATCACCGACATTCCAAAGATGGCTTTTAAACTCTGTGCGGGCATTATGAATTCCTAGTCATGTCCTTTGGATTGACTAATGCTCCTCGCCGCCTTCATGGATATGATGAACCGAGTATTCAAGGAATATTTAGATCACTTTGTGGTCGTCTTTATTGATGACATCCTTATTTATTCCAAAAGCGAGGAAGATCATGAAAGCAACACTTGAGGTCGACACTCCAAAAGCTTCGTGAATATAAGCTTTATGCCAAGTTGAAGAAATGTGAGTTACGGCTTGAAGAAGTAGCATTCCTTGGGCACGTGGTATCAAGTCATGGAATATCTGTTGACCCAAAGAAGATTGAAGCTATTCAAAGTTTGGGAACAACCTAAATCGATGAATCAAAATCGTAGCTTTCTCGGTTTAAATTGGGTTATTATCGGAGATTCGTGGAAGGATTTTCTCGAATCGCTACTCCATCGACTCATCCGACTCGGAAAGATACAAAGTTCGGTTGGAGCGAAGAATGTGAGAAGAGTTTTCAATAACTCAAGAGAGACTTATTTCAAAGACTGTTACGACAATACCATCCGCTCGGAGGGATTTGTCATCTACAAAGATGCTTCGAGCAAAGGGTTGGGATGTGTTCTTATGCAACATGGAAAAGTTATAGCCTATGCCTCGCGACAACTCAAAGAATATGAGAGGAATTATCCTACTCATGATCTAGAGTTAAGCGTTGTTATCTTCTTGACTTAAAATTTGGAGGCATTACTTGTATGGGGAGAAAGTGGAGATCTTTACGGATCATAAAAAGCCTCAAATATTTCTTCACTCAAAAGGAACTCAACATGCGACAACGACGTTGGCTTGAAGCTGTTGAAAGATTATGATCATACCATCCAATACCATCCTAGAAAAGTGAGCGTGGTAGGCGACGCATTGAGTAGAAAATCATATGCAAGTCTGAGTGCGATATTGTCAACGCAAAGGCCCATTTTGTGTGACTTGCAAAGGATGGAGATAGAGTTAAAGACTCGAGGGACGCGTGTGATGATAGCAAGTATCTGAGTAGAGCCGACTTTAATCGATAAAGTTAAAAGTCGCTCAAGCTACGGACACTGGAGTTCGATCGTATGAAGAAGAAAGTGCAAGAAGGTGCTATCTTTGGAAGCAAGAATCGATGAAGAAGGAATACTTGAGTCAACTCCGGACTTTGTGTTCCTAACGACCACGATTTAAAGTATAATATCATGATGGAGGCGCATGACACACCATTTGCAATCCATCTCGGGAGTACCAAAATGTATCATGATATTCGTCATACATTTTGGTGGAGAAATATGAAGAGAGAGATACAATGTTTTTATCTCAAGGTGTCTAACTTGTCAACGAGTTAAAGCGGAGCATCAAGTACCAAAAGGTCCATTGCAACCACTTGAAATTCCGAATGGAAGTGGGAGCACATTACCATGGATTTCGTTCTGGGTCTTCCTAAGGTTTCTCAAGGCATTGATGCGATTTGGGTCATTGTTGATAGATTGACCAAGTCCGCTCATTTCTTACCGAATCTGAGAAACTTATACACTTGAACGTCTTGCTCAGTATGTACATAAACGAGATTGTAAGATCGCATGGTATGCTTGGTATCCATAGTTTTTGATCGAGACCCAAGATTCACTTCACGATTTTGGGTTAGTTTGCAAAAAGCTATGGGCACAGACTTACTGGTTTAGCTTTCGGCATATCATCCTCGGAGCGGACGGACGATCGGAGAGGACTATTCAAACTCTTGAAGATCTATTAAGACTCGTGTCCTTGATTTCAAGGAGTTGGGACAAGTTCTTACCATTGGTGGAGTTTTCTACAACAACAGTTATCAAGCAAGTATTGGCATGGCTCCATTCAAGCGTTGTATGGAAGAAAGTGTCGTTCTCCGAAGATTTGGGATGAGGTGGGTGAAGCAACGTTGTTGGGACCGGGAGTTGGTACGTATGACTACGGAAAAAGATTCAAACGATCCGACAACGTATAAAAACCTCACAAAATCGACAAAAGAGTTATGCTGATCTTCATCGAAAGGACGTGGAATTCGATATATGAGATCATGTGTTGTTAAAAGTTGCTCCATGGAAAGGAGTTATAAGATTTGGAAAGAGAGGAAAACTTAATCCTCGATTCATTGGTCCATTTTTAATCCTCGATCGAGTAGGAACTGTGGCCTATAGACTCGCTTTACCGCCAAATATGTCTCGTGTTCATAACGTTTTTCACAAATCCATGTTACGTAAATATGTGAAAGACCCGAACCACATTATTGAGTTAGAACCGGACGAAATAGCGGAAGATTTGACGTATGAAAAGGTTCCTGTTCAAATCTTGGATAAGAAGGAACATATTCTACGCTCCAAGGTTATACCTCAAGTCAAAGTTTTGTGGAGGAACCACGATGTTGAGGAAATGACTTGGGAGTTAGAATCAAAATGAAATCAAGGTATCCTTACCTCTTGACATACTGTGAGTCGTGCCCTAATTTCGAGGGGAAATTTCATAAGAAGGGAGGTTGTAAGACCCCAACTTTTATAAATAAAGATGAATTTTTCTATAAATATTATTTTGAATATTATGGAATAAATTTGATATAATGTTATAGTTATGGGTAATATTTATAAATTTTGCAAAGTATGCATATAAGACCCCGAAATTTTTTAAATAAAAAGGAATTTCCTTTATTTATTATTTTGAAATAGTAAGGGTTGATTTGATTAATGTGGATAGTTAGGGTAAAATATCGCAAATATTTCAAAATAAGCAAGTGGTTATAAAATATTCATTTTTGTCGGGAATATTCGTTTGGTCGTGGAATATTAAATCTTTGTCGGGAATATTAAATGCGATTGCTACCGCCGTGTATGGGCCCCATAACGAAAAGCGATTGGATGAGGAAAAGCGACAAATATAAGTTGTTTAAAAATAACGGCGTAATTGTTACAGAAGTATCTTTGTTGGAATACCGGTGGTTAAAACACACTATCTGCGTTGTTGAAATAATAGCACGGTATTGCATCAATTATTGATCCTTACGTAAAAGGCACTACTCAATAATTGTTACGATAATTCTTGCTCAATATTTTATTTTATTGATTCAATAATTCTTTGCGTTGGTATTTTATATTATTCTTTGTTTGATAATTGTCATTTGATGATATTTTCCATTATCGGATCAATAATTCATATTATTTGAATAATATTATTAGATAACATTATTGGCAATGTCTAGAAAGTTACATCTAAGGAGAGGTTTGGTCACCTAATTGCGGCGCCAAGATGAGAGAGATCCTTATTGAAAGCCCCTCTCTCTGGAACCGCACGGTTGTATAATTGTGATTACGTAATATTATTTGGGAATAATTAATTATTGATTTATATGATAAGAAAATATTTATTTGATATGGATATAAATGATGGATTTATTTATTATATGTGGTTATAATTGAAGGATTTAATGTTGAGGTGTTTTATCGAGATTTTTGTCGGAATGGAGGTATTAAAAATCAAATCGAAGATTTTTACGATATATTAAGTGAGTTATAATTTTTAATCGTAGTTGGATCGTTATGATTTTTGGATATGTTATACATATATAAGTTGAGTATATGTCTACAAATTTTGAACCGTTAAAATGAGCGAATGATTTGTTATAAATTTTAAGAGGTGTTTGATTCGGAAAGTAGGGTTATAATTGATTTTGGTAGAAAATTCTAGAATTGAGTGGGCCCCACTTGTGGTTGGTGAAAAATGTGCTGAATTTTATTTCAAATGTGGTGGGTGGCAATAGTAGCGGTAAAGCCATCGGTGGCAGGTCAAGTCTACTTGGTAAATAACATTTTCCTATAAATAGAGGGCTAAGTTAGAATTGAAAATCACACCGAAACAAAGTTTTCTCTTTCTCTCTATATTATTGAGCGTATTTTGTGAGTATTTAGATACTTTGAGAGTTCTTTGTTCAATCTAAGTTTCATTCAAAGATCACTTAGATCTTTCCTTCCGGAAATCTTGATTCTTTGAGGTAAGGGATGTTATTTTCTTCTCAAATGATATTATTTCTTCAATATCATTATCTTTGAAATATTGGTTGGAACTTTTATCAAATTTGGAATTTTTTATGTCTGGGGTTACTATTCATGAGTTACTTATTCACGAGTTACTATTCATGAGTTCTTATTCACGAGTTCTTATTCACGAGTACTATTCAGTGAAGCGTGAAAATGTTTTTTTTTGGAATTTCTATCTTTTGGTGTTTGAGTTACTAGTCACGATATCGACTATTCACGATCTGACACTATTCATCGAAAAATAAAATTTCTTCTTTTTGTCCAAAATATCTATTCTAGATACTAGCTTTGATTGTATCCATGTTTTGATCATTCTTGAATTTTACACCACTATGATTATTTTGAGGTATTTTTGAACATGGATAAAACAAAGTACTGAATTCTTAATCCTTAATCCTTGTCATTTTGTTTCACTTGGATTCGTTTTTTAAAAATATTTTCATCATCCTCGGTCTTAAATGATGATATTATTGAATATCTTTGGCTTTGTAGTGCAAAGATGAATGATTTCTGAAGAATATCTTTGGCTTGTAGTGCAAAATGAACAAGTGTTGAGATGAACACGATGGATCGATTAATATCTTTGACGTGTAGTGCAAAGATGAGCAGTGTTTAAATGAACATGACCAATCGATGAATATCTTTGGCCCAGTAGTGCAAAGATGAATATTTGATTCGGATGTTTATGGATTGTTGTTACAGGATAAAAGATGAGATTTATGAACTTTTAAATTCATACATAGAGATAGTAGTTTGCATTCTCTACTTAACTCTTCTAATGAATTATTATTTCATTGCGAATATTGATTTAAAATTTGTTGTCTATTGTATTCTATTAAATTTTTCCTGTTGAAGACTAACGATAATTTGTTGTATATTATCTTAGTCATAATATTCTTTACTTGAGCTAGTTGAGCTCACCTTTTCCTTTTTGTTCCATTCTTCTCGGAGGCGAGAATATAGCGAGTACGAGTCCGGGATGGAATGAAGGTTTTAGAAAGGATTGTTTAGTAGTCCTCACCATTTTTGTAAATAATGTATCAATAAATGTGATGAGGATTTATTTGAGTATAGATATTGTCTAAAAAGATAGTATTTGTATTTAAACTCACGCTTTCTTCAAGTGTAATAATAAAGTTGTAGTTGTTTACGTACCATGTATTGACAACTCGTAATGGGTGTTATATACCTATTTTGGGGGCGTCCACAGTTGGTATCAAAGCTTAGGGATATGATCTCCTGGCGGAGATCGGGGAATAGAACTAGGAGGGAGAGACGAGTAAATCCTTAGCTAGTGTGTCCTACCTAAGCTTATTTGTTAGTTAGTCAAGATATAGGGATATTATGTGATATATTGATTTCCTTAATTAACCCTTGTTTTATGACGATGTTTGAGAATGTCGACCGAGAATATTAACAATGGAAATGAGACCGTGGAGACGCTGTACTCACCAACGAGGAGAACGTGCAACAGTCGTGGCAATGTTCCTCCCTGTGAACAACACCATTGAAAGCGAGATGATGAGCGAGGGATGTTTAGAAGCTTTTTTGCGGTTTCATGCAAAAATCGAATGAGGGAGACTCGTGTTCAAAATACTGAGGAGAAATGATAGCAATTCACGGGTTGTCACGTGCCAAATAGTTCAAAGAGTTGGGACCACCGAATTTAAGGGAAAGCCGGATCCGATCACGGCGGAAACATGGGTCAAGCAAATTACCAAGATATTCGATGTCTTGGGATGCACGGAGAACGAGAAGGTTCCATTCGCCACCTTTATGTTCCGTGGCGAAAGCGAATTCTTCGTGGGAGTGCATGAAGCGTACCCATCCAAATTAGTATCGGCATGTCTTGGGAGACGTTTGAGAGACTATTTAATGACAAATACTTTCACGAAAGTGTTAAATCGTATGAAGGAAGTGGAGTTCATCGATTAGAAGCAAAACAACATGGCGGTGTCTCAAATGATGAGGCAAAGTTTGTAGAGTTATCCGTGTTTGCACCTCATTTGGTGGAGAATGAGGAACGTATGACGCGGATGTTTCTTAGAGGTTTGAAACCCTAAGATACGTCGATATCTCATTTCTCATAAACTTTCTCTTTATTCGGATGTTATAAATGAGGCTCAATTATTAGGCGAGATAACGAGAAGTACGGTCAACTCGAGGACCACAACCGGATCGTACGGAGATAGCGATCAATGTAATAATGATAACCAAATGGAGAAAGCAACAGACGGACAAAAATGGTTACCACTCTGGTGGTAATCATGGTCATGAAAATAGAAGAAGCGAGTCGGGAGAGATTTTAAAAGAGGAGATTTAACAACGACTATGTGAAGACGACGGTCTTGCAAGCGAAGAATCGGGTTCTAAGGGAGGAGAACGACCATCGGTCATATGCTACAAATGCGGAAAAGAGGGACATATCGGTCAAACGCCTGAACAGTTCAAGGTATGCTATAGTTGTGGAAAGGAAGGACATATCGCTCGAGATTATGCGGTGGCGAAACCTAGTTCAACGAGGGACGGTGACTCAAAAACTCGTCCCGAAAAGTCAAAGTCAACGATTCCGGAAGAAGCGTTTGTTGTGGTCGGTCATAATCGAGAACCCAAACGAGGTGATCACGGTAAGCTATTTATAAATTCTTGTGAAGTTTATACCTTACTTGATACCGTGCTACCCATTCATTTATCTCTCTCCGCGTGTGCTCAACGTTTAAACTTGACTCGGAGAAATTAGACTTTGACTTATCTGTGGAAACTCCGTTAGGAGAAACTTTCATCACATCCATTTGTTTATAAATCTTGTTTGATTCAAGTTGGCACCATTACCTTACCGTTGACCTTATCTCTTTAAAGATACTTGCTTTTGATGTGATTTTAGGGATTGATTGGTTAACTACTCATCATGCCAAAATTGATTGTTTTCGTAAGGTTGTTAGTTTTCATATTCCTAACCAACCTGTTGTACGAATTCAAACAACTAAACCATTAAAATCAATCACTATCATATCTAATCATAAAGCTATTCGTTTATTGAAAAACGGATGTCAAGCTTTCTTAGCCCATGTTATGGATTTGAATAAAGACACGTCAAATTTGAATAATATTCCTGTTGTTATTGACTTTCTGGACGTATTTCAAAGAACTTCCGGTCTACCCCGAACGTGAAGTTGAATTCTTTATTGATCTTGAACTTTGTACAAAGCCCATTTCTAAAACCCTATATCGAATGGCTCTATTGAACTTCGGGAGTTAAAGGTCCAACTACGTGAATTGTTGGACATCGGTTTCATTCGTCCTAAGACATCTCCTTGGGGTGCTCTGTTTTATTCGTAAAGAAGAAAGACGGGAGTATCTGCGACTTTATATTGACTATCGGGAATTGAACCATGTCACCATCAAGAATAGGTATCCTCTACCTCGTATTGATGACTTGTTTGACCATTCAGTAGAGGCACAATTTTTTTCAAAAATCGATCTTAGCTTACGGATATCATCAATTTGAAGATTAGAATCGAGGATATTTCAAAGACCGCCTTGAGAACTTCGGTATGGGCATTATGAATTCTTAGTCATGTCTTTTCGGACTAACTAATGCTCCTGCGGCTTTCATGGATATGATGAACCGAGTATTCAAGGAATATTTGGATCGGTTTGTTGTTGTCTTTATTGATGACATCCTTATATATTCCAAAAGTCGTGAAGATCATGAGCACCATTTGAAGTTTGGTACTCCAAAGGCTTCGTGAAAACCAACTATATGCCAAATTGAAGAAATGCGAGTTACGGCTTGAGGAAGTAGCCTTTCTTGGGCATGTGGTGTCAAAACATGGAGTATCTGTTGATCCGAAGCGAAGATTGAAGCAATACAAAGTTAGGAGCAACCAAGTCGGTGGCCAAAAGTCGTAGCTTTTGGGCTTAAATGGTTATTATCTCGAGATTCGTGGAAGGGTTTTCTCGAATCGCTACTCCATTAACTCAAATAACTTCGGAAGGATACAAAATTCGTTTGGAATGAAGAATGCGAGAAGAGTTTCCAAGAGCTTAAGAGGAGACTTATTTGGCACTGTTCTAACAATACCATCTGGTTCGGATGGATTTGTTATCTGCAACGATGCTTGAGCAAAGGGTTAGGATGTGTTCTCATGCAACGTGGGAAAGTCATAGCCTATGCCTCATGACAACTTAAAGAGTATGAGAGGAATTATCCTACTCATGATCTAGAGTTAGCGTGATTGTTTTCATGCTTAAAGATATGGAGGCACTATCTATATGGGGAGAAAGTGGAGATATATTCGCACCATAAAAGCCTTAAATATTTCTTCACTCAAAAAGAACTCAACATCTTGGCAAATGACGTTGGCTCGAACTATTGAAAGACTACGACCACACTATTCAATACCATCCCGGTAAAGCGAGCGTGGTAGGCGACGCGTTGAGTAGAAGATCATATCTTGCGCGGAACGAGTGCGATGATGTCAAGTATCGCGCGACAGAGCCAACTTTAATAGAAAAAGTTAAGGTTGCTCGAAGCCACCAACCCGGAGCCGATCGTATGAAGAAGAAAGTACAAGAAGGAGCTATTCCTAAGCGAGAATTGATGAAGAAGGAATACTTGAGTCCACTCTAGACTTTGTGTTCCTAACGGCTCGATTTGAAGAACAAGATTATGATGGAGGCACACAATACACCATTTGCAATCCATCCTGGAAGTACTAAAATGTATCGTGATCTTCGACATACATTTTGGTGGAACAATATGAAGAGAGAGATTGCAAAGTTTATCTCAATGTGTTTAACTTGTCAACGTGTAAAGGCGGAGCATCTAGTACCTAAGGGTCCGTTGCAACCACTTGAGATTCCGGAATGGAAGTGGGAACACATTACCATGGATTTCGTTACGGGTCTTCCTACGGTTTCTCAAGGCATCAATGCTATTTGGGTTATTGTTGATAGATTAACCAAATCTGCTCATTTCTTGCCGATACGGGAGACTTATTCCCTTGAACGTCTTGCTAGTATGTACATAAATGAGATTGTGAGGTTGCATGGCATGCCCTGTATCCATAGTTTTGATCGTGACCCAAGATTCACTTCAAGATTTTGGGTTAGCTTGCAAAAAAGCTATGGGCACGGATTTGCGATTTAGTTCGGCATACCCATCCCCAAACCAGACGGACAATCGAGAGGACTATTCAAACTCTTGAAGATTTATTAAGACTCGTGTCCTAGACTTCAAGGCGGTTGGGATAAGTATTTACCATTGGTGGAATTCTCCTACAACAACAGATTATCGAGCAAGTATAGGTGTGGCTCCATTCAAGCATTATATGGGCGAAAAATGTCGTTCTCCAATATGTTGGGATGAGGTGGGTGAAGCAACATTGTTGGGACCCGAAAGTTAATACGTGTATGACTACCGAAAAGATCCAAATGATTCGACAACGCGTATACAAAACGGCACAAGATCGACAAAAAGAGTTATCGCGGATCTTCATCGAAAGGGCGTGGAATTTAGTGTAGGGGATCATGTATTATTGCGAGTTGCTCCATGGAAGGGAGTTACAAGATTTGGGAAGAGAGGAAAGCTCAATCCACGATTTATTGGTCCATTTCAAATTCTTGACCGAGTAGGAAATGTAGCTTTATAGACTTGCGTTACCTCCAAGTATGTCTCGTGTTCATAATGTGTTTCACATATCCATACTTCAGTAAATATGTGAAAGACCGAATCACGTTATAGAGTTAGAAACCAGGACGAGATAGCCAAGACTTAACGTGAGAGGAGGTACTGTCAAGATTTTGGATAGGAAGGAGCATGTCCCACGCCAAGAAAGGTCATACCACAAGTTAAAGTTTTGTGGAGGAATCATGCTATAGAGGAAATGACACGGGAATTAGAAACGGAAATGAAAGCGAGGTATCCTCACCTTTTGAAACACCAGTGTATCGTCGTCAATTTCGAGAACGAAATTTCATAAGAAGGGAGGTTGTAAGACCTCAAATTTTTTAAATAAAAGGAATTTCCTTTATTTATTATTTTGAAATAGGTAGGGTTGATTTGATTAATGTGGATAGTTAGGGGTAAAATACATAAATATTTCAAAATAAGCAAGTGGTTATAAAATATTCATTTTTGTTTGGGAATATTCGTTTGGTCGTGGAATATTCATACTCGCTTCAGAATATTAAATGCGGCCAGTAAAGCAGCCATGTGTGGGCCCCATAACTGAAAGCGATTGGATGAGAAAACGACAAATATAAGTTGTTTAAAAATAACGGCGTAATTATTACTGAATTATCTTTGTTGGAATACCCGTGGTTAAAACACACTAATCTGCGTTGTTGAAAGCGTGAAGACACGCGTATTGCATCAATTATTGATCCTTATGTAAAGGGCACTACTCAATAATTGTTACGATGAATTACTTGTTCATATTTTATTTTATTGATTCAATAATTGTTTGCGTTGGTATTTTATATTATTGCTATTTCAATAATTGTCATTATTGACGATATTTTCCATTATCGGATCAATAATTCATATTATTTGAATAATATTATTAGATAACATTATTGGCAATGTCTAGAAAGTTCTGTCTAAGGAGAGGTTTGGTCACCTAATTGCGCGCCCAAGAAGAGAGATCCTTATTGAAAGCCCCTCTTTCTGAACCTGCTCGTTTATTATAATTGTGATTCTCAGAATATTATTTGAGAATAATTAATTATTGATTTATATGATAAGAAAATATTTATTTGATATGGATATAAATGATGGATTTATTTATTATATGTGGTTATAATTGAAGGATTTAATGTTGAGGTGTTTTATCGGTATTTTTGCTCGGAATTGAGGTATTAAAATCAAATCAAGATTATTTTTACGATATATTATGTAAGTTATAATTTTTAATCGTGACCGCTGATCGTTATGATTTTTGGATATGTTATACATATATAAGTTGAGTATATGTCTACAAATTTTGAACCGTTAAAAATGAACGAATGATTTGTTATAAATTTTAAGAGGTGTTTGATTAGGAAAGTAGGGTTATAATTGATTTTGGTGGAAAATTCTAGAATTGAGTGGGCCCCACTTGTGGTTGGTGAAAAAATGTGCTGAATTTTATTTCAAATGTGGTGGGTGGCAATAGTAATGCGTAAAGCCATCGTGTAGCGAGTCAAGAAGTGCCGCTTGGTACGGCTAACATTTTCCTATAAATAGAGGGCTAAGTTAGAATTGAAAATCACACGAAAACAAAGTTTTCTCTCTTTCTCTCTCTATATTATTGAAATTATTTTGTGAGTATTTAGATACTTTGAGAGTTCTTTGTTCAATTACAAGTTTCATTCAAAGATCACTTCCGATCTTTCCTTTCAAGCAATTGATTCTTTGAGGTAAGGGATGTTATTTTCTTCTCAAATGATATTATTTCAATATCATTATCTTTGAAATATTGGTTGGAACTTTTTATCAAATTTGGAATTTTTTATGTCGGGGTTACTATTCATGAGTTACTATTCACGAAGTTACTATTCATGAGTTACTATTCACGAGTTACTATTCACGAGTACTATTCATGAAGCGTGAAAATGTTTTTTTTTTGGAATTTCTATCTTTTGGTGTCTGAGTTACTAGTCACGATATCGACACTTATTCACGATATCTGACACTATTCACGATATCGGCACTATTCATCAAAAATAAAATTTCTTCTTTTTGTCCAAAATATCTATTCTGGATACTAGCTTTGATTGTATCCATGTTTTGATCATTCTTGAATTTTACACCACTATGATTATTTTGAGGTATTTTTGAACATGGATAAAACAAAGTACGAATTCTTAATCCTTAATCCTTGTCATTTTGTTTCACTGGATTCGTTTCTTTAAAAATATTTTTCATCATCCTCAGTCTTAAATGATGATATTATTGAATATCTTTGGCTGTAGTGCAAAGATGAATGATTTCTCAAGAATATCTTTGGCCCAGAGTGCAAAAGATGAACAAGTGTTGAGATGAACACGACCGATCGATTAATATCTTTGGCCCAGTGGTGCAAAGATGAGCAGTGTTTAAATGAATATGACCAATCGATGAATATCTTTGGCACAGTAGTGCAAAGATGAATATTTGATTCGATGTTTATGGATTGTTGTTACGGGATAAAAGATGACGATGAACTTTTAAATTCATACATAGAAGATAGTAGTTTGCATTCTCTACTTAACTCTTCTAATGAATTATTATTTCATTGCGAATATTGATTTAAAATTTGTTGTCTATTGTATTCTATTAAATTTTTCCTGTTGAAGACTAACGATAATTTGTTGTATATTATCTTAGTCATAATATTCTTTATCGAGCTAGTTGAGCTCACCTTTTCCTTTTGTGTTCCATTCTTCTCGTGGAGGCGAGAATATAATGCGAAATGCAGTCCTGGGGATGGAATGAAGGTTTTAGAAAAGGATTGTTTAGTAGTCCTCACCATTTTGTAAAATAATGTATCAATAAATGTGATGAGGATTTATTTGAGTATAGATATTGTCTAAAAGATAGTATTTGTATTTAAACTCACAGTTTTACTGTTGTAATAATAAAGTTGTAGTTGTTTCTGTACCATGTATTGACAACTTAGAATGGGTGTTATATACCTATTTTGGGGGCGTCACAATGCAAGTTGTTATAAAATATTCGTTTGGTCGGGGAATATTCTTTTTAGGGAATATTCGCATAACTGCAGCTCAATCATTGGTGGACCCCACAATGTAATTATTATTTGATTGAGAAAACGACAAAAATATTTTATAAAAATAACTACGGAGGTGTTACCGTTAAAAGCGTTGAACTACCCAAAGTGGTAAAGTAATGCGAATACGCTGGTTGCATAGTAGCACGGTATTGATTATCGATGCTTACGTGAGAAGTCACTCACCTATGCTCAATTATTACTACAATAATTCACGATCATATCTCTTATATTATTGATTCAATTATTGTCACAAGATCATTTGTATAATATGTTATAGTATTAAATCAATAATTGAGACGACAAGTTATAAATGATTAATAATTGTTGAAAGATTAAATATGTGTTATGATTTGTGGTAAGTTTGATTATTTTATGGGGGCTCATATGTCATCATCTAAGAGTCTCTTCAAATCGATAGTAATTACCTTTGTGAATAGTAATTACCTTCACAATAGTATTTACCTTCATCAATAGTAATTACCCTTGTGAATAGTATTTACCTTCAATCGAAGTAATTACCTTCGTCAATAAGTAATTACCTCTTGTGAATTGTATTTACCTTCATCGATAGTATTTACCTTCGTTAATAGTAATTACCTTTACAAGACGTCCGAACCACTTGTCGTTTCACATTACAGTGAGGCCGAACCACTTGTCGTTTCACATTACAAAAGCGCCAAACCACTTTTCTTTTCACATCATTAGTCGTCAAGCCACTTGCATTTTTCACACGGCGGTCTTTAAGCTAGAAATCTTCTATAAATAGAGGCCTAGGGCTTCATTATTTTTCACTTAATTCATTCAAGCTATAGAGAGAGAAAGTATAGAAAGAATAAGAGAGAAAGAAGAAGAGTATTTTGTTACTACACTGCCGCAATATTCAATCTCCTACTAAAAGTAAGGGTGTTATTCTTTCTTATTCATGAAGAGAATCATTGTTATTCCATTGCTTATTATTCGTGGGAATAACTTTGTATCTGCATTTTACCCTATACTTGGTGACATTCTTCTATTATTCTGTTGGAACATCACATCGTGTGTTTTACACCTGGACTTCAGTTCTGTCTTTATTATTATTCTCGTTGGAACATCCTCATGCATGTGTTTTACACCGGACTGGTTTCGCGTCTTTATCATTCTCATTGGAATATCCTATCTGTGTGTTTTACACCGGATCTGGTTCCATCTTTATTATTCTGTTGGAACATCCCGCTTGCGTGTGAATTTCACGACCGTTCCGTTATTATTATTCTGCTGGAATAACTCCGCTCTACATCAAGTATCTGCATGCGTGGTGATTTCTTTTGTTATTCCATTCTTTATTATACCCAAATTGGTTAAAACTTTGACTTCTATACTCCATGAAATTAGTAGAATATCCTTGATATTTGCGTTTCATCCAAAGATCTTTTCATGGAAATATTCTTCCGATCATTCTTGAATTTTACTAATTTGGACGTTAATAATTCTGGATAAAATAATTATTGAACTTGTTTTATTGAATTCTTATATCATTGTCATCATCCTCATGTTTATATTATGTTGAAAGTCATCCGTGGCTCCGTAGTGCATAGATGGACTTGGTATGGTTATGACCGAGAGACTATTCGGTGTAATCATGGCCGTAATGTTACAAATGATGTGATAAAAATCCTCGATTAAGTAGTAGTGTATTGGTGGATGAGTTGTTGGCATGATCATGATCATTAATGAATACACAAATATTCTTGGTCCGTAGTGCATGAATAATTGTGGTCGCGATACTAAAGAATATCCTCGGGCGTAGTGCGGGGGTGATTCGATGATGTGGAATATTTATTAAAGTGAGTCTCAAATATACTTGATGATGAAAAATCTTTTAAACCCTAAAAGATAGTAGACTTTATTTTCTACTTGACTCTTTTAATGGATTGCATATTCACGCAGCTTAAACCGGTTGTCTATTGTATTTTATCGGTTTAACATTGTTGAAGACTATTGATAATTTATTCTGCATTATCTTAGTCATAATATTTCTTCTTCGGCTAGTTGAGCTCACCCTTTCTTTCACTCGCTCTTCTTGAGAAATGAGAATATAAATTTGGGACGAGTCGGGAAACGAGTGATGGTCCTCGAAGATAGCATTAGTAGTCCTCACTATTCGTAGAAATAGTGTGATAATAATCGTAAGGAGGACTTTTTGTTTGAGTTTGTATAATATCTAGTAGGCGATATTTGTATTTAAACTCACGGTTTATGTCAGTATTATATACTGCACACAGCTTATGTTAATAAGTTGTATTTAAATTACATCACTATATAAGTGGCGACCAAAGATGGGTGATGTATACCTAATTTTGGGGGCGTCAATGATTAATGTTATCTAATATTCTCTAACAAAAGAATATTCCCCGACCAAACGAATATTTTATAACAAACTTGCATACTTTGCAAAATTTATAAATACTACCCAACTATATAATATTATCTCAAATTCACACCATAATATTAAAAATTATTTCGACAAAATTTAAATCTTTATTGATAAAATATGGGATCTCACAGAATACATAATATATATTATTTTTTATTACGATATCCGATTTAATAATATAGTAGTAATTGTGTTTTTTGAAGGCACCAACATAATCTCATTTATAACTCTCGCAAATGGGTTGGGTTGGATTGGGCAAATTATTTTTTTTAATGACCGAGAAAAATTGCACTTAATTCTCACAAGTTATTGGAATGTATCAAACCCAACCCCTTAATTTCCTATAACCTTGTTTTTTTGTTTGCTTAAAAAGAATATAATCATATTTATATCATAAGCTCTTACAATTATAAATAGAAAAAACAAAAAAGTCTAACACTATAATAAACTCAACTCAATAATAATTTTAAAAAATAATTGAGTGTATTGACAATGACTCAAAAATAATTAAATATAAATATTTTGATAAATAATAATGAAAAAACACATTCCAACAAAACAAAAAAGTTGAGCACCTACCCACCTCTTCATATGCGATCTACCCACTTTTAACACATGTAAATTATAGAGGATAAAATAAGAATTTTATAATTTTGCAAGCCTAAATTTAAAGATAAAAAATATAAAATAAAGACAAAAATATAAATCATTTTAAAAATTAAAAAAAAATAAGAATAAGTGTGTATTATGTGACATCATGCCTTAAATAAATATAATACAAAACTACTCAATTTACATAATATCATATTTTTATGTTGGGGTAAGAAATAGGCGTCAATTTAAAATATGAAAATTGTTTCCAACTTAGAATACAAAAAATTTAACTTCAAACAAAAATTAATATAATCTCCATTTACAAAAGAAAAATAATATTATTACCATATAAATCACAAATGTATAATAATGTGTGCTAGTATTCGTGAAATGGGTTAAAATGTGTTAGTTAATTAAATCACAGGCAGGTCAAAGTTTTTTTTTATTTTTTTTTTCAGTAGGTGCAAGATTGTGTATCAAAACATCAATTTTTATAGATTTCATTGTATTTTTGATAGACGTTTGCTATGTCTAAATCGTCTGCCATATGCTTAAATACAAGATTTATTATAAACAATCAAAATTAAATTTATTATCTCATTATCACTTCTTAAATGTCATTATTAAACTAATAAAATATTATTATAATTTAAATAGAATATATTAACATCTTAATTGCATAATTGTCCTGTCTCGATTCTACTTAATTTTACAAAATTCAACTATATGCAATTAATCATACTACTATTCTCCCTCAACATGTTTTTATATTCGAATTAAATTTTCATCCCTATTTTAATTAGACAATAAGCAACGGTGTAAACGAGACGAATGTTGGATTGAACATGAGATAAAATAAGATTTGATCGATTTAATTATTAAATCGAGCATGATCTCAAATTGAGTATGAAGAGTTTGAATTTTTTAAATGAATATGATTCAGTATTAATAATAAATTATAATTTGAAGAGGTTCAATTAATTTATCAAATTTTAATTTTATTCATATTTAAATTATTTATATTTCGAATCGAGAATGTAGTCCGAAATGTTGCTTATTTTATTAAGGACATACATATGTTAATTAATATAAATGTACGATTAATAAAGTAATAAAATCTAAAACAAAAAATAATATAAAATATATTTATTGAAACTTGAGACCCAATGGTATCCCGCGAACCCATAAAAATCTCCGGTTTGGTTTTGGTAGAGAGAGACTAGTCGAGAAAAGTAGCTAAAACTCTACCCGGAAGGAAAAGACGAAACAGTAAAGTAGAAATCCGCCATTAAAAAGCTTGAAGAATCCAGATAGCCACTCAATTTGAGATTATTATACTTTTTCTACTGCATTTGTGGCGTGGGTTTTGGTTGCTTTCTTCATTTTCAATTTTCCACTTCTTAGAGACACTGCTACATCTATAAAATAATGATGGGCGCAATCTCAAGCTATGTGAAAACCCCCCTACTTCTACCCAGTTCCCCCATCATTTCTCAAAAGAAAAATACGCAAGTGATGCTGCTGATGATGATGTTTGCTCTTGCCTCCAACAAACCCATGATTGGTCGATTCACCAATTCTGTTCCCGCCGCAGGAGGAGGAATAGAAGGAGCAGAGCTCTTCTCCGTCACTTCCTCCACCAAGTCGGATGTTGATTATCTCGGTCGAAGCACCAGAGGCTACTTAAACGGTCTTTTTTCTATTACTTGGCACATAGTTAAAGACTCTGAGTATAGTTGGAAATTATAACTTCTTTACATTCAAAGTTCAAACACAATGGTAATGTTAACGCCAAGATCTTTTTTCACGTTCCAATCACCAAGACGCGTGTCGATCCACTGCACGATTCAACAATAGTCAACACTAAAAGCTTGACTACCGACCGTCGTTTAAATAAACTCAAGGCGTGAGAAGATCGATGTCGGCGATCACAAGGTCAACAATGGAGAAAATATAATCTAATGCGAGATAGAATAATAATAATGAATGAATGTATATTACCTACCTTCTTATGTGATCTTAGCATCATACATACTCCACTTTCTGGGTTCATCGTACCACCTATCATCTCCCCGACACCTTTTCCCCACTCCCTCCGGTCATTTCAAATTGAAAGTAAGCGACTTCTTTCCACACCTTTCGTTGTCACCGTTTGCCATCACATCATCCGAGTCCCATCCTCATTAATGCCATGCGAAAGGTGGCGGATACGATGAGTCAACTATCACTTGGCATAATGATTACCGGGTCAAAGTTGGATTAAGTGACAATTTGTATAATGGACCAATTCAATGACTAAGCCCAAATAATGGAAATGACCTAAATAACCGGATCCAACCGAAAGACCCAATGAAATAATCAATGAATCGGGCTAAAACCATTCTTGGACCAACCCAGACAAGAGAGAATACGATCCAAGGGAGAGTCCATTAAGGTTGGCAAATAAGGAAAAAGGATTATGGCAACATTTGCCCCAGGTCTTTTATTAAATGGAGGTTTAATGAAAGACTATAAACAGTATAGGCCCCTGACATAACGAATTATGATAAATCACAAGAGGTCCAAAGTGAAACTCACCAAAGCCCATCAAAATCGGTCCAAATTGATATCAGGAATAGAAGTGGGAAGCCCAATAGACGCAAGCCCACACAGGTGAAGATATTTAGACCCAAAAACGGACGAAACCTCTTCCCATTCATCATCATTGCAGTGAATTAAATGTGCCGCCCTTGATTACCGTGTAACTGTCAGTATAAAAGGCAAACTTTACCAATTCTGACGGTTTTACCTGCTAATTTGAAATTTGAACCTTTGAGCTTTCTTCTCTCTCTCAAACTTTTTCTACTCGCTTCACGAAATCTTAACAATGGGTGACCGTAACCTCTAGCCAAAACTCCCCTTCGTGCGACTCACAAGATGTCGTTTCTCCTAACCCGAACCCTAACCAAGAGGGTTCGAGTTCCAACCCCCAATCAACAACCATGGGGGGAAATCCTTCTCTGAACCCCTCTGTCTCAGCTTCTGATTTCTTTAAGGACGGGGAACAATTCCCTCATGCTAACATCCCTTCTTCTGTCACGGAATCTGAAATATGTATGCTCAGGACTCGTTATCAGATTCCTGACATGTACGCCATAAGGGCCCCTGCTCCTGAAGAGCGCATGTACCAGAGACCGGACGGTTGGGTCACCATGCCAGTCACCTTCTTGGAAAAGGGGGTTCGCCTACCTCTCCATGTTTTCATCATTACCCTCCTAGGGTTCATAGGAGTGGGCTTCGCTCAGTTAGTGCCCAATTCTTACATTCACATCCTGGCATTCATTCTGTGACGCCCCCAAAATAGGTATACACAACACCCATTCTGAGTCGCCAAATACATGGTATGTAAACAACTACAACTTTATTATTACAACAAGAAACTGTGAGTTTGAATACAAATATTATCTTCTAACAATATCTATACTCAAATAAATCCTCATCACATTATTGATTCATTATTTTACAAAAATGGTGAGGACTACTAAACAACTCTCTCTAGAATCTTCATTCCATACCCCGACTAAGACTCGCTACATTCTCGCCTCCGAGAAGAAAAATGGAACAACAAGGAAAAGGGTGAGCTCAACTAGCCCAAGAAAATAATATTATGACTAAGATAATATACAACAAATTATCGTTAGTCTTCAACAGGAAAAATCGATAGAATACAATAGACAACAAGTTTCGGATCAATATTCGCAGTGAAATAATAATTCATGTAGAGAGTTACGTAGAGAATGAAATCTACTATAATCTATGAATTTAATGTCCATCGTCAATATTTTATCCTCGTAACATCAATCAATATACATCCGGAATCAAATATTCATCTTTGCACTACAGCCAAAGATATTCATCGATTGGTCATGTTCATTTAAACACTGCTCATCTTTTTTGCACTACTGAGCCAAAGATATTCTTCAAAATCATTCATCTTTGCACTACAGGGCGAAGATATTCAATAATATCATCATTTAAGACCGAGGATGATGAAAAATATTTTTAAAGAAACGAATCCAGTGAAACAAAATGACAAGGATTAAGGATTAAGGATTCGTACTTGGTTTTATCCACGCCCAAAAAATACCTTAAAAATAATCATAGTGGTGTAAAATTCAAGAATGATCAAAACATGGATACAATCAGAGTTAGTATCCGAATAGATGTTTTGACGAAAAGAAGAAATTTTATTTTTCGGTTGAATAAGTACCGTATACGTGAATAGTCAGATATCGTGAATAGTCCGTATATAATGTGAATAGTAACTCTCGAACGCAAAAGATAGAAATTCCACAAAAACATCTTCACGCTTCATGAATAGTACTAAATAAGAAACTTCGTGAATAAGAACTCATGAATAAGTAACTCGTGAATAAGTAACTCGTGAATAAGTAACCCCGACATGAAAAGTTCCAAATTTGATAAAAACTTCAGATCAACATTTCAAAGATAATGATATTGAAGAAATAATATCATTACAAAAAAATAATATCCCTTACCTCGAAAGATCGCATTTCTAGCTAGAATACCGATATATAGTCTTTGAAGGAACTTGCACCGCCTAGCAATACTCAAAGTATACTCACAATACTCACAAGAATACGCTCAAAATATCGAGAGAAATAGAGAAAAACTTCGGTTTACGGTGTGATTTTCAATTCTAACCTAAGACCCTATTTATAGGAAAATGCTTAGAACACCAAAGCGAAAATTTAATATAATATTAATATAATTATACAAATTTTCCTTAGCCCACCTTTTGGTCAAAACACCAGCCACACATGTTAATGATGTCCAAAAAATACAAAAACGTTTTTCTTAACAAAAATAATTTAAACTCCCAAAATCAATTATTTCGGAGCTTCGGAACTTCAATAATTCATAATAAATAGCCCTTTCATCAGAAAATTCGAATCTCGCGAGTTTTTATAGGAAATTCAATTCTCTACAACTTTGCAGAAGAAAGTTTTTCCAAATTCCAAAAATCGACCGAAATCCACAAACGGGCGATTTTACAGCTATAATCAAATTTCTATTAATAATTGTGTCCACCAACACACAAAAACATGTGTTAAACATTTAATGCCACAAAAATACTCTTCCTCCTCATATACTCATATATCCCACATTCATTGTAAAAATATCACCGTTAATATATTATTAAAATAATATATTTAAATGAATTATTTTATCGTAAAAGATAAAATATTAATTTTCAACAATTGTCATTTAAAAATTTTCTCCATCTATATCCACATAAAATCAATATTTTCCTCATCATATAAATCAATAATTAATTATTCACAAATAATATTACGTAATCACAATATTGACAACCAAAGTGCAGCTTCCTGTGAAAGAGGGGCTTTCCAATAAGAATTTCTTCTTCTTGGCAAGCAATTAGATGACCAAACCTCTCCTTAGATGTAACTTTCTAGACATTGCCAATAATGTTATCTAATAATATTATTCAGATAATATGAATTATTGCTTCGATAATGAAAGATACTTGTGTAATGACAATTATCAAACAACAAAAATATAAAATATCAACACGTTAATTATTAACTCAATAAAATACTTGAATAATAATTATCATAACCATTATTGAGTAGTGCCTTCTTACGTAAGAATCAATAATTGGTGCAATACCGGTATCTTCTTGCTCAACAACGCGTATTATTAGTGTGTTTTAACCACCGGTATTCCAACAATATAAATCTGGCAACAACTACGCCGTTATTTAAAAACAACTTATATTTGTCGCTTTCTTCATCCAATCGCTTTCACATTATGGAGCCCACATATGGCTCTGGCCGTCGCACGAATATTCCCAGACAGTCTTTAATATTCCACGACCAAACGAATATTCCCCACAACAATGAATATTTTATAACCACTTGCTTATTTTGAAATATTTATGTATTTAACCCTTAACTATCCACATTAATCAAATCAACCCTTACTATTTCAAAATAAAGGAAATTCCTTTTTATTTAAAAATTTGGGTCTTACAACCTCCCTCCTTATGAAATTTCGTCCTCGAAATTGACGACGACGCATACTGGTGTTTTGAAAAGGTGAGGATACCTCGCTTTCATTTTCGTTTCCAATTCCCGTGTCATTTCCTCTATAGCATGATTCCTCCACAAAACTTTAACTTGTGGTATAACCTTTCATAGCGTAGGACATGCTCCTTCCTATCCAAAATCTTGACAGGTACCTCCTCATACGTTAAGTCTTCGGCTATCTCGTCCGGTTCTAACTCAATAACGTGGTTCGGGTCTTTCACATATTTACGAAGTACAGATATGTGAAACACATTATGAACACGAGACATACTTGGAGGTAACACAAGTCTATAGGCTACATTTCCTACTCGGTCAAGAATTTGAAATGGACCGATAAATCGTGGATTGAGCTTTCCTCTCTTCCCAAATCTTGTAACTCCCTTCCATGGAGCAACTCGCAACAATACATGATCCCCTACACTAAATTCCACGTCCTTTCGATGAAGATCCGCATAACTCTTTTGTCGATCTTGTGCGTTGCTTCAGTATACGTTGAATCATTAGTCATATCGTGTCTTAACTCGGGTCCCAACAATGTTGCTTCACCCACCTCATCCCAACATATTGGAGAACGACATTTTGTCCATATAATGCTTGAATGGAACCATGCCTATATTTGTTTAATAACTATTGTTGTATGAGAATTCCACCAATGGCAAGTACTTATCCCAACTTCCTTTGAAATCTAGGACACGAGTTTTAATATATCTTCAAGAGTTTGAGTAGTCCTTTCGATTGCCCATCCGCTTTGAGGATGGTATGCCAAATCAATCAGAAATTGTGCCCATAGCTTTCTGACAACCTAACCCAAAATCATGAAGTGAATCTTGGGTCACGATCTAAAACTATGGATACCGGCATGCCATGCAATCTCACAATCGCATTTACGTCATACGAGAAAGACGTTCAAGGAATAAGTTTCTCGTATCGGTAAAAATGAGTAGACTTGGTTAATCTATCAACAATAACCCAAATCGCATCTATGCCTTGAGAAACCTTGGGAAGATTAATAACGAAATCCATAGTAATGTGTTCCCACTTCCATTCCTAATCTCAAGTGGTTGCAACGGACCCTTAGGTACAAGATGCTCCACCTTTACACGTTAAGCAAGTTAAACACATCGAGATAAACTACGCGATCTCTCTCCTCATATTGCTCCACCAAAATGTATGTTGAAGATCACGATACATTTTAGTACTTCCGGGATGGATTGCAAACAATGTGTTGTGTGCCTCCATCATGATTCTATGCTTCAAATCAAAATCATTAGGAATGCAAAAGTCTGGAGTTGACTCAAGTATTCCTTCTTCATCAATTCTCGCCCTAATAGCTCCTTCTTGTACTTTCTTCTTCATATGCATCACCCGGCCTCGGTTTGGTTGGCAAGGCGACTTTAACTTTATTGATTAAAGTCGATTATACTCAGTATATCATCACGTGGGTACCTAGAGTTTTCATCTCCATCTCTATTATTTGTAAATTATATACGAAATAATATCGTACTCGTCTTGTATACGATCTTCTACTCAACACGCCGCCTACCACGTTCGCTTTTCCAAGATGGTATGGTTAGAATATGTGCGAAAAATGAGTCGCCTCTTGAGCTCTTGGAAAATCTTCTCGCATTCCTCGCTCCATACAATTTTGTATCTTTTCGAGTCGGCTAAGTTAACGGAATAGCGATTCGAGAATATCCTTCAACGAATCTCCGATAATAACCAACTAAGCTTCTGAAAGCTACGATTTCGATTCTCGACTTAGGTTGCTCTCAACCGTGACTCATATCCCAATCTTGGATAAGACGTCACAATGACACCTATCGCTTTACTATCGCATCGAATATGACGTCCGCTACAGAGAGTCGGCTTAGGTGAATTCCACAAAGGAAGTCACAAAATAAAGGCTCGGTACCAAATTTATAGTTGAATTTTAACTCCACGAAGTTCAATAGAGCCATTCGATATAAGATTTTAGAAATGAGTTTTGTACCGGGTTCAAAGTCGATACAAAATTTAATATCAGGCTTTGGGAGTAAGCCAAGAAATTCTTCAGGAAATACGTCAGGAAAAATCAATAACAACAAGAATATTATTCAAATCTGACGTGTCTTTATTCAAATCCATAACATGGACTAAGGAAGTTTGACATCCGTAATAAACGAATGACTTCATGGCTTGATATGAAAATGTTTGACTACAATGGTTTGATTGCTTGAATTCGAATAACAGGTTGCTTAAGAATATGAAAACTAACAACCTTACGAAAATAATCAATTTCGGCATGATGAGTAGTTAACCTTAAAATCACATCAAAAGCAAATATCTCTATAGAAATAAGGTTAACAGGTAATGTGATAGTGCCAACTTGAATCAAGCAAGATTTTTAAACAACGGATGTAATGAAAGTTTCTCCTAATGGAGTCTCCATGATAGTCAAAGTCTAATTTCTCCTGAGTCAAGTTTAAACGTTGGCCTAAAGTAGAGAGATAAAAAAGAATGGGTAGAACCGATATCTAGTAAGGTATATACTTCGCAAGAATTTATAATTGACTAACCCGTGCTAACTTCGTTCGGGTTCCTTGCATTTTGACCGTCCACGACAAACGCTTCTTCCCAAATCGTTGACTTTGACTTTTACGGGACGATCTTTTGAGTCACCGTCCCCATCGAACTAGGTTTCGCTACTGCATAATCTCGATCTCGGCGATATGTCCTTCCTTTCCACAACTATAGCATACCTTAAACCGTTTGTGGGCGGTTTGTGATATGTCCTCTTTCCCGCATTTTGTAACATACTGACCGGTGGTCGTTCTCCTCCTTAAAACTAGTTGTTATAAGTAGGCGTCTTCACATGGTCGTTGTTGAATCTCCTCTTTTTAAAATCTCCTCCCGACTCGCTTCTTCTATTTTCATGGCCACGATTACCACCAGAGTGGTTCTGCCTTTGTCTGTATTCTTCTTTCTCCATTGGTTATCGTTATTCGATGATTTGCTATCTTCTTATGATCCTCGGTTATGGTCCCTCGGTTGAACGTACTTTCGTTATCTCGCTCTAACAACCGAGCCTGCTTGACAACATCTCGATAGAGAGAAAATTTATGAGAATGAGATATCGACGTATGTCGGGTTTCAAACCTCTCGAAACATCCGCGTCATACGCTCCTCATTCTCCACCAAATGAGGTGCAAACTCGGATAACTCCGCGAACTTCGCCTCGTCTTGGGACACCGCCATGTTATTCTCGCTTCTAGTCTAATAAACTCCACTTCCTTCATATGATGAATACTTTCGTGAAAGTACTTGTCATTGAATCTGCTTTCAAACGCTCTCCCACGACATACGCCGAGTGCAAATTGGATGGGTACGCTTCGTATTCCCACCAAGAATCTGCCTCGCCACTAACATAAAGGTGGCGAATGGAACTTTCGTTCTCCGTGCATCCCAAGACATCGAATATCTTGGTAATTTGTTTAACCCACGCTCACTTTAATCGGATCCGGCTTTCCCCGCACTGCGTGGTCCCAACTCTTTGAATCGCTTGTTTGTGACCACCCGTGAATTGCTATCATTTCTCCTCAGATTTAGAACACGAGTCTCCTCGTCGATTTTGCATGAACCGCAAAAAGCTTCTAAACATCCCTCGCTCATCATCTCGCTTTCGAAGGTGTTGTTCACAGGAGGAACATTGCCACTGTTGAACGTTTCTCCTCGTTGGTGTGTATACGTGCATCTCCACGGTCTCATTTACTCCACTTGTTAATATTCTCGACGACATTCTCAAATCATCGTCATAAAATAAGGGTTAATTAAGGAAATCAATATATCACATAATATCCCTATATCTTGACCAAACTAACAAATAAGCTTAGTAGGACACACTAATGTGAAGGATTTACTCGCTCTCCTCCTAGTTCTATTCCCGATCTCCGCCAGAGATCATATCCCTAAGCTCGATATTAACTGTGACGCCCCCAAAATAGGTATACACAACACCCATTCTCGAGTCGCCAAATACATGGTACGTAAACAACTACAACTTTATTATTACAACAAGAAAGCGTGAGTTTGAATACAAATATTATCTTCTGACAATATCTATACTCAAATAAATCCTCATCACATTATTGATTCATTATTTTACAAAATGGTGAGGACTACTAAACAACTCTCTCTAGAATCTTCATTCCATACCCCACTAAGAGTACTTCGCTACATTCTCGCCTCCCCGAGAAGAAAAATGGAACAACAAGGAAAAGGGTGAGCTCAACTAGCCCAAGAAGAATATTATGACTAAGATAATATACAACAAATTATCGTTAGTCTTCAACAGGAAAAAAAATCGATAGAATACAATAATGTACAACAAGTTTCGGATCAATATTCGCAATGAAATAATAATTCATAGAAGAGTTACGTAGAGAATGAAATCTACTATAATCTATGAATTTAATGTAATCCATCATCAATATTTTATCCTCAGAACATCAATCAATATACATCTGAATCAAATATTCATCTTTGCACTACAGGCCAAAGATATTCATCACCTTGGTCATGTTCATTTAAACACTGCTCATCTTTGCACTACAAAGCCAAATATTCTTCTTCAAATCATTCATCTTTGCACTACAAAGCCAAAGATATTCAATAATATCATCATTTAAGATCGAGGATGATGAAAATATTTTTAAAGAAACGAATCCAAATTGAAACAAAATGACAAGGATTAAGGATTAAGGATTCGTACTTGGTTTTATCCACGCCAAAAAATACCTTAAAAATAATCATAGTGGTGTAAAATTCAAGAATGATCAAAACATGGATACAATCGAGTTAGTATCCGTAATAGATGTTTTGACGAAAAGAAGAAATTTTATTTTTTCTATGAATAAGACCAGATATCGTGAATAGTGTCAGATATCGTGAATAGTCTTGAAGGCCGTATACGTGAATAGTAACTCAGACACCAAAAGATAGAAATTCCACAAAAACATCTTCACGCTTCATGAATAGTACTCGTGAATAAGAACTCGTGAATAAGAACTCATGAATAAGAACTCGTGAATAAGAACTCGTGAATAAGTAACCCGACATGAAAAAGTTCCAAATTTGATAAAACTTCAGATCAACATTTCAAAGATAATGATATTGAAGAAATAATATCATTACAAAAAATAATATCCCTTACCTCGAAAGATCAAGACTTAGGCTAGAATCTACCGTATAAGGTTTGAAGGAAACTCAGACCGCCTAGCAATACTCAAAGTATACTCACAATACTCACAAGAATACGCTCAAAATATCGAGAGAAATAGAGAGAAAACTTCGTTTACGGTGTGATTTTCAATTCTAACCTAAGCACCCTATTTATAGGAAAATGTTTAGAACACCAAAGCGAAAAATTTAATATAATATTAATATAATTATACAAATTTTCCTTAGCCCACCTTTTGGTCAAAACACCAGCCACACATGTTAATGATGTCCAAAAAATACAAAAACGTTTTTCTTAACAAAAATAATTTAAACTCCCAAAAATCAATTATTTTGAACTTGAACTTCACTAATAATTCATAATAAATAGCCCTTTCATCAGAAAATTCGAATCTCATGAGTTTTTATAGGAAATTCAATTCTCTACAACTTTGCAGAAGAAAGTTTTTCCAAATTCCAAACAAAAATCGACCGAAATCCACAAACGAGCGATTTTACAAGCTATAATCAAATTTCGGTCAATAATTGTGTCCACCAACACACAAAACATGTGTTAAACATTTAATGCCACAAAAATACTCTTCCTCCTCATATACTCATATATCCCACATTCATTGTAAAAATATCACCGTTAATATATTATTAAAATAATATATTTAAATGAATTATTTTATCGTAAAAGATAAAATATTAATTTTCAACAATTGTCATTTTAAAATTTTCTCCATCTATATCCACATAAAATCAATATTTTCCTCATCATATAAATCAATAATTAATTATTCACAAATAATATTACGTAATCACAATATTGACAACCGTGCAGCGGTTCTCAGAAAGAGGGGCTTTCCAATAAGAATTTCTTCTTCTTGGCGCCGCAATTAGATGACCAAACCTCTCCTTAGATGAACTTTCTAGACATTGCCAATAATGTTATCTAATAATATTATTCGGATAATATGAATTATTGCTTCGATAATGAAAGATACCGTGTAATGACAATTATCAAACAACAAAGAATATAAAATATCAACACGGAATTATTAACTCAATAAAATCTTCGAGCGATTAATTACCGTAACCATTATTGAGTAGTGCTTTCACGTAAGAATCAATAATTGGTGCAATACCGTGCTACTTCTTCAACAACGCGTATTATTAGTGTGTTTTAACCACCGGGTATTCCAACAAGATAATCTGCAACAACTACGCCGTTATTTAAAAACAACTTATATTTGTCGCTTTCTTCATCCAATCGCTTTACATTATGGGGCCCACACATGGTCATTTACCGTCGCATTTAATATTCCCAACAAGATCTAATATTCCACGACCAAACGAATATTCCCGACAACAATGAATATTTTATAACCACTTGCTTATTTTGAAATATTTGCGTATTTAACCCTTAACTATCCACATTAATCAAATCAACCCTTACTATTTCAAAATAAAGGAAATTCCTTTTTATTTAAAAATTTCGGGGTCTTACAATTGCCTTCTGTCATGAATTAGGGATTGCTCCCTCTGTTGACATCTTCTTCACCCTCTTCTCTGCCGGTAGGTCTATTCAAGTCTTGGACAAGAGTAACAGTTTTGAATGATATTTCTATCATTAATAAATTTCTTGACGTATTCTTGAAGATTTCCTAGCCTACCCTAAAGCGTGAAATCGAATTTTGTATTGACCCCAAAGATAAAAACCCATTTCTTAAACCCTCAAATATTTCTTCAACTAAAAGAATCTTTTACGAGGATTATGATGAAAGTCATAATAAAAGCATTGGACTAATGAAAATCATGGGTATATGAAGTATTAGTAAGTGTTATGATGAGTTATGTTGGTTATTATGTGAAAACATGAAAGTTTCTTAGAAATCACAAAGAGTTGAAAATCAGATTTTGGTGAAAAACGTAACATGAAATTCAATTGACCATATCTCCTATTATATTTTGAATTTTTAAATGTGGTCAAGTCCTAGAGTTAGATCTATGAGTTACCTAACTAATCCAAGTGGAATTACTGGAAAAGGTGTTGTATATTTTTGTGTGGACTAATTTTAGCAAAGGAGTGCAAAGCTGAAAAAATCAAAAAAGCTGCTGCCATGATTTTAGAGGGGCTGTTTCGGCCACTTAAATTATGAGAAAAATTCTGGCCTTTTGGGACATGAAGGTATATGGTATAAAGTACCTCCTGTCCAAAAATGAGCTCATTCTGACTTAAAATGAGCAAGTTATGACTATTTCAATATTTAGGTTTTTTCGACGAAAAACGCTATAACCGGAGTTCTATAACTCCGATGACCATGAAATTTAAACTAGAGGCTCACATTAACATGTGTAAGGTCATGCCAAGATTTGGGAATTTCTGGAGTTAACCTTGAGGTAGCAAATTTCTTAAGGAATTAATTAAAAATTGATTTTTGAAAAATAGTAAATGAATTTTAAAAATTCCGAGAAAAATATATTTTTCATTATGGGACTATATTATGCTAAATCCCAGAAAAGAAATATTTTTGGGACTAATTTGGTATTTTTCATGGAAATAGTTTAGTTACGAACATATGAGTTAAATATGTTATGTGAAGTAACAAAGTTGAAAATATGATTTTATGGCTAGAGAATCCTATATAGAGTATATGCATATTTTTTGAGGGATTTGATAATTGGTGATGATATCTTATGAGTATGGCATTTTGAATGATTAAATGCATTATATGGTAAAGCGTAAACAATTGAGATAAATTGTTTATAAATTTAAGAAGTGATTAAAATATTGTTATAATATTAATGATATTATATTATGAGATTATTAAGTGATTGATAACATGAGGATATTCTTGAATCCGGGATAAATTATATTATAAATGTTTAATATTTATCCTTTATCTCATTTGATTGATTCTTTATATCATTATCCTCATGTTTATATTATGTTGAAAGTCATCTGTGGCATGTAGTGCATAGATGGACTTGGTATGATTATGACCAGGGATTGTTCGGTATAATCATAACCGTAATTGAAAACACGATTATCTTTGGTCGTAGTGCATGGATAATTTGTGGTCGTGATACTAATGAATACACGATTATCTTTGGTAGTAATGTCATGGATAATTTGTGGTCGTGATACTTAATGAATACACGATTATCTTTGGTAGTAGTGCATGGATAATTTGTGGTCGTGATACTAATGAATACACGATTATCTTTGGTAGTAGTGCATGGATAATTCGTGGTCATGATACTAATGAATATCCTCGGCACGTAGTGCGGGGATGATTCGATGATATGGATTAATTATTGAAATGAGTCTCAAAGAATGAAATATTAATTCATGGATGTGGTAAAAGTCATCTTTGGTAGTAGTGTATTGATAGACTTGGTATGATTATGACGAAGGATTATTCGGTATAATCATGACCAGATTGAAAACACGAATATCCTTGGCCAAAGGGTGCATGGATAATTAAGTGGTCGTGATACTATTATTGTTTGAGTCTCAAAGATTATTGGTTTTACAGTTGTATATCTTTGGCCTGTAGTGCAAAGATGAATTGTTAATGAATATCTTTGGCCGGATTGCAAAAATGAATTTAATGTTTTCAACGATAAAGATATTCAAGGTATCCTCATCTCTTTATCATATCAGGTACGTACCCTAATTTCGAGGGCAAAATTCCATAAGGAAGGGAGATTGTGAGACCCCAGATTTTATCAATAAAGATTTAAATTTTGTCGAAATAATTTTTTAATATTATGGTGTGAATTTGAGATAATATTATAGTTGTGGGTAGTATTTATAAATTTTGCAAAGTATGCAAGTGGTTATATTATATTCGATTGGTCGGGGAATATTCGGTTTAGCAGGGAATATTCGTATAACTACTCAATCATTAGTGGACCCCATTAATGTAATTATTGTCGGATTGAGAAAACGACAAAAATATTTTATTGAAATAACGGCGGAAGTTTTACCGGTTGATCTTGTTGAACTACTTTCAGTAGTAAAAAACACGATGTACGTGTGGTTGCATAGTAGCAGACACCAGTATTGATTATTGATGCTTATGTGAGAAGTCACTCGGTTTGATTCCATTATTGTCGATTAATAATATGAATTATTATAGCGATAATGACGTTTTGTTTTATTCAGATTATTAACGTAATAAAATGAAACATCTTTTATATAAAATGTAATACTTTATTAAAGTTATTACATAAATAAATATATTATATTTTATTATGCGTAGTGTTACATAGTGTTTTGCATAGTATTTTGCATAGTGTTGCATAGTGTTTGCATAGTAAAATGTTTTTATATAAATAGAATATATGATATTTTATTTAAAAGATTTTGCTTTAAATATGGACCATCGATTAAAGTAAATCAATCTGGACCGTTCATGGATTAATTACTATGCATTCTATTTTCCTATAAATGAAAGCTCATTCCTTCATTATTTTCTTACGAATTCAATTGAAACTCTGAGAGAGAAAATTATAGAGAGAAGCTATAGAGAGAAAATCTATAGAGAGAAAAGAAGAAAAGTATTACTTTACTTCACTTTTTCAATATTCGGTTCTTCAAGGTAAGGGTATTATTTGTTGTACCTAAGTGGTGTTATTCTTTCTTATTCATGAAGAGAACTTCATTATTCCATTCATTATTATTACATTGGAATAACTTTTGTAAAAGTGGTATACCCTATACATAACTTTGTATATGCGGCATACCCTATACTTGGTGAAATCCTTATGTTATTCCATCCTTATTTATTCATTGGAATAACTCAGATATCGCTGAATCCCCTATACTTGGTGATCTTCTTACATTATTCCATTCTTTATTATTCTGTTGGAATATCCTCATGCATGTGTTTTACACCGACACAGTTCCCATTGTTTATTATTCCGCATTTATTATTCTCGTTGGAATATCCTATCGTGTGTTTTACACCTGACTGGTTCCATTGTTTATTATTCAAAGATTTATTATTACATTGGATCATCACAGTCGCAATTGAATTTCACCGACACGGTTCCGTTATTATTATTCTCATTGGAATAACTTTGTCATGGCGCGGCACCGCATGCATGGTGATTTCTTTTGTTATTCCATTCTTTATTATACCCAAATAGTTAAAACTTTGACTTCTATACTCCATGAAATTAGTAGAATATCCTTGATATTTGCGTTTCATCTAAAGATCTTTTCATGGAAATATTCTTCCGATCATTCTTGAATTTTACTCTACAAAACAAAGATCTTGTTGACAATTTGGACGTTACTAATTCCTGGATAAAATAATTCTTGAACTTGTTTTATTGAATTATTATGTCATTGTCATCATCCTCATGATATATTATGTTATCTTTGGCTTACGTGCATAAATGAACTTAGTATGATTATGACAAGGGATCATTCGGTATAATCATGGCTTGTTATAAATGATGTGATAAAAGTCCTCAGTGGCCTGTAATGCAATCGATGGATAGTTTTTGTATGATTATGACCGGGGTGATTCGGTATAGTCATGACCATTGATAATTTGATGAAAATCCTTGGCCGTAGTACGGGGATGATTAGATGTGGTGGTTTATTTATTAAAATTTGAGTCTCAAATGATAAAAATTTATGAAAACCTTTTAAAACCTAAAAATAGTAGACTTTATTTTCTACTTGACTCTTTTAATGGATTGCATATTCACTGCAGCTTAAACCGGTTTGTCTATTGTATTTTATCGGTTTAACAACATTTGAAGGCTAATGATAATTTATTCTGCATTATCTTAGTCGTAATATTTCTTCTTTGGGCTAGTTGAGCTCACCCTTTTCTTTCACTTTGTTCTCTTGAAATGAGAACATAGCCGGACGAGTCGGGGACCGGAGTAATGGTCCGAGAGGATAGCATTAGTAGTCCTCACTATTCGTGAAATAGTGTGATAATAGTTGTAATGAGGACTTCTTTTGAGTTTGTATAATATCTAGTAGACAATATTTGTATTCAAACTCACAGTTTATGTCGTATTGTACCACACGCTTATATTAGTAAGTTATATTTGAATTTATGTACCATGTAAGTGGCGACCCAAGATGGGTGACGTATACCTAATTTTGGGGGCGTCACACGATCGGGCTAAGGTCCTTCGTGTAAAGAAAATAAGAACTAAGATAACCCCCCTGACTGCCGAAGAGCTCCGTGTTCCCACCTCTTCGGCTGTCATTCCTCCGACTACGTCCACAGAAATTCAGGTGCCTGACGATGAACAGATCGGGTTTGTCCCCACTCCATCCCGAAAAAGAAAACATCCATCAGACAGTTCGAATGGGGATCTACTCAGCGAAGGCATGAGCTACTTGGCGAAGGTAAACGATTCTCTTCTTTATTTCCGAATTTATCTTCATACTTATATATCTGAAAACTGATCAAATAATATTGGAAACACATAGACCAATGCTGTGTTCGGGCGTCTTCGTTCGAGGTCCCTCGAAGCCGAATCTGAGGAAGAGGCCCTGAGGAAAGAGAATGCCCTTCTGAAGTCTGCCTTGGCTAAGGAGAAGACTCAACATGAATGCATTCTTCATACAAATGAAGGGCTTCAAAAAGAGTTAGTTCAAGCCAAGGGAGATGTGAAGGCCTCCAATGAAGAGCTAAAGTCAATTAAAGTACAGCACGAGGAGATCGTCAAAATGAATGTTGACTTAGTTCAGAGGAGCGAGATAAGGATGGAAAAGATCGAGGAGTTAAAGGCTGATGCTAAGATCCTGACCAAGACCATCCATAAACTGGAGGCGGCAGAGACTCGTTATATAAATAGGCGGCTCAAGCTCGAAGAAGAAATTCGAGAACTCAAGGCTCTTCGGGACCTTGGGCCTCCTTTAACCGACGACCTTCGCAAACAAATATGTGAAGAGTACCGGAACTCGGACGAAATAAATGGGGAGATAATGAAGATATATTCCGAGAGTTACGAGCTCTGCCAAAGTCGTGGCAAGGAGAAGCTGTCTGCAGCCAACTTGGATCCATCCTTACTCGATTCTTCAGACGACGAAGATGGCGCCTGAAGCTGATGTTCTTGTTTTTGTTTTCTTTAATTTATAGTATTTGTAAAAATTATCTAATATTGTAATTAGATTAAATATCAATGAAAAACGGTTTCATTCCTTATGACTTCGGTGTATTTATTTTCTGCCAATACTCCAATATTTATTTAAGTGGAAAGATGCAAAAAATCTTTCATGGACTGAACCCGAACTGTTAAGTAACAACTAAACATGTCATATAATAGATAAGATGAAGTTAAAGAATGAGGCATTCCGAACTCGACACTTAGAAAAATTTTAGGTAATAAAGTAAAGGGATACTTATTAGTTACCGAAGTGTGAGACAGATCCGCTTTATTAGGAATTTGTTTGCCCCGAAAGGCCTAAAAAAACCAAGATATGACATTTGCCTACCACGAAGGGCCTAACAAAGTCTAAAGGACAACTCTTGCCTACCACGAAGGGCCTGACAAGGTCTAAAGATGACACTTGCCTACCACGAAGGGCTTGACAAGGTCTAAGTGTCGATAATTGCCTACCACGTAGGGCCTGACAACGTCTTAAAGATGACACTTGCCTACCCCGAAGGGCCTGACAAGGTCTTAAGGACCACCTTCCGAAAAGGCTACCATCGAATGGTCAGCGAGTCCACCCGAACCTCCTAACACCAATGACGTTTGCCTACCACGAAGGGCCTGACTAACTCATAAGGACCACTGAAGAAAGGTCGCCATCGAATGGCCAAATGAGTCCACCAACCTCCTAACACCAATGACGCTTGCCTACCACGAAGGGCCTGACAAACTCATAAGGACCACCTACCGAAAAGGTCGCCATCGAATGGCCAAATGAGTCCACCCAAACCTCCTAACACCAATAACGTTTGCCTACCACGAAGGGCCCGACAAACTCATAAGGACCACTGCGAAAAAAGGCTACAATCGAATGGTCACGAGTCCACCCGAACCTCCTAACACCGCTGAATCGATCAAAGAACGAAGACAAGATTTGTTTGAGAAAAAGGGAACTTTTATTGATGATGACATAAATATTTACGAGACTTCCAACAGTATCGACATCATTTTTACCGAAAGTACTTCTAAGCTTCGCCAATTGTGTAACTATTCTTAATTGTTGACCCATCTAATGCCTTCAACCGATAAGTCCCCGGCTTCGACACTTCATTGATTTTATACGGTCCTTCCCAGTTTGGCATCAGCTTTCCCAGATTCGAGGTGTAGATGCTTCGCTTCTCTGAGGACAAAATCTCCTACTTCGAACCTTCGAAACTTTACCCCCTTGTTATAATGCTTGGCCACTCTTGATAAGTCGCCAATCGATTAAAGGCCGCTTTCTCTTACTTCCTCAAGCAAATCAAGATTGGCCTTAAGCCCTTCCTCATTGTAGATCTCTCTGAATTGACTAACCCGAAGAGTTGGAGATCCAATTTCAACTGGGACTAAGGCATCAGTACCATAGGCCAATCTAAAAGGTGAATCCCCCGTTGTAGTCCCGAGTAGTTCGATAAGCCCATAACACACTAAGTAGCTCCTCCGCCATCCGCCTTGGCTTCGTCCAATCAAGCTTGATCCCATTCAAGAAAGATTCATTGGTCACTTCAACTTGTCCATTTGACTGTGGATGAGCCACTAAAGTCTTTCTGTGCTGAATCCCCAGTTCTTTCAAAAATGCTTCAAATTTTGATCCCACAAACTGACGTCCATTGTTCGATATTACCACCTTAGGAATCCCGAAACGAAATACTACTGATTCTTTCAAAAATTTTAAGCATTCTTGTTCCGTTATTAACCTTTCAAAAATTAGCACTCTTATACTTGATTTTCTTGGCTAGCATCCGATCCGAAGGTAAGACGCCATCTGCCAGATACTCTATATATGGAGTCAACCAGCAGTTGGTCCGGTCAATGCACATCACCGATTCATAATGGACACTAGGATGTTGCAAAATTTCTAAGTAAACCGACCCATCAAAGACGTTAACATCCGTAGTGGCTAATTTGGAGAGTGCATCAGCAATTGAATTGTTATTACGCTCGACCCCCTGAAACTCATAGGATTAGAAATGTTGAAGTTGTTCCTTCAATTCTGCTAGATATTTGATCATTTTTGGGCCTCAAGCTTCGTATTCCCTAAAAAGTTGCTTAACGACTAACTGAGAATCACTGAAGATGATTATTCTTTGCACTTCAAGACTCTTCGCCAGTCGTAACCCTGCAAGTACCGCCTCATACTCAGCTTCGTTGTTTGTCGCTTTGAACTAAAATCGATGGCTCTTTTGCCTTGAATCCCTCCCACTCGAAAGAATAATCCTCGCTCACACGACGTCCGTGGTAGAAGACCCATCTGCATACAAATATCCCACGAACTCTCGCTCATTGAAGAATCTGCAATCGCTTCTCGTCCGATCCTTCACCGCGCCACAACTTCATCGAACCTTCTTAAAACGAGCATTCAACTACAAAATCAGCCAAGGCTTGTCCTTTGATGGCGGTTCGGGATGATATTCAATGAAAAATTGGGACAACTCCATCGTCCATGCAGCCTAATCTCCCGATACCTCGTGTTTGCTCATAATCTTCTTCAAAGGTGATCTGTATATATTATTACCAATCTACCACGAAAGTATTGCCTAAGCTTTCGACTAGCGCTTATTAAAGCAAAAGCAAACTTTTCAATGTTCGGTACCTTGTTTCAAATCCCGGAGGACATGGCTTACGTAATAAAACCGGTGTCTTCTTGCCCCCTACTTCACGCACCAAAACCGCCTCCCACCGCCAACGAACTAGTCGCTAAGTACAAATATAGGGGTTCAAGAGAGCGGGCTTCACCAACAAAGGTGCTTAGAAGATAAGTAGGACTTGATGCTCTGGAAGGCATCCTCACACCAAGTCCATTGAAATGTCTTTGTATTCTTCTACCCTTTCAATGTATCAAAGAATCTAGAGACATCTTTCTCGCCGACTTGGACATGAACCTCCTTAAAGCTGCAATCCTTCCAGTCAGACGTTGAACATCTTTAAATGACTGAGGAGTCTTCATGTTCAGGATCGCTTGAACATTATTGGATCTAGTCACTTTATTATCTTTGTTAAGTCCTTCTAATATCGGACCAAATCAGTGGGTCGACCCATCATATATTTAAATATCTCCAACTTTGACCGGTAATCATTATACCAAGTGATAGTTGACTACTGTGTCTGCCACTTTTCTGCATGGCATTAATGAGGATGAGACTCAGATAACCGGCGGTGGCAAATAGTGGTAGCAGGTGAGGAAGTAGGCTACACACTTTCGGCTGAAATGACCGGGGGTGGGGGAAAAGGTGTCAGGAGATGATGAGTGGCACGGTAAACCGGGACTGGAGCATGTATGAGACTAAGATCACATAAGAGGGTAAGTAACACATATATTCAGATTAATATTATTATTCTATCTCAGGCATTAGATAATATTTTCTCTCCATTGTTAACCTTGTGATCGCCGATACTGACTCTCACGCCGGAGCTATCCCTCGACGGTCAGGCCGTCAAGCTTCAGTGTTGACTTGTTGAATCGTCTGCGGGGATATCGACGCCGTCTTTGTGATTGAGGCGTGGAGAAAGATCCTGGCGTTAACATCAAGCGCTTAGAAGGAGGGTTTGAGTTCTAGTGTCCCGAGTATTTTCAATCACAAATTGTAGAATGCTTCTGCCTAATCCATGGTGAAGAATAGTAGAACGCTTACTTCAACAACTATTTTCCCGATTGGTCAAGAAGGGTATTCCGCCTATTGGTCTTCGGATTATGGTCAAGCGAGTAGATGAAGACCCAACGAAGAATTTTCCGATTGGCCGAAGAAGGGTATTCCGCCCTATTGGTCTTCGGGATTATGGTCGAAGCAGAGTAGATGAAGACCCAACAGCCATTTTCCTGATTGGCCGAAGAAGGGTATTCCGCCCTATTGGTCTTCGGGATTATGGTCGAAGCAGACCCAGAAGCCGCACTCCTGAGAATCCACCGAGGGCACACCGCCCTGTGGATACTCGTCTTCGGAGAGGCCCATCTAAAGTCAGAGGTTGAATGGAAAAGACAAGACTACTCGAAAGAGACTTTGAGAAGGTCTCTCATCCAAATCGGCGAAAGATGTTTGCCAATCTTTGAGTACGTGGAAAAAGTAGAAGAATGTTAAGGCGTTCAGTGGACTTCTGCCATGAAGACGCTTTCTGTGGAATAAACAACCTATCTTTATTCGGTACCTTTGTTGGTGAAGCCCGATCCTGCCGAGATATATTATTTGTATCCCGACAACTAGTTCGCCGACATGGGAGCGATTTTAGTGCGAGAAGTTGAAATGCAAAGACACCGGTTTGCTATATGTAAGCGTGTCCTTAGGGATGAAGAAATAAGATGATGATAGTTATTGAGAATCTGAAGAGTCCGACAAAACCGTTGCAGTGTTTCGGCAGAATCAACATTCGTGGGCGTTATTTGCAGGCGGATATTCCACTTTGGACCCATCTCCCACTATTGAGGAATTTTGGGTGCCGCCCGAAGCTGCAGATGTTATTCGGAGGGTTCATGTGGATCTTTGTGTCAGCTAAATGGTTCGATCTCACATCAGCCACTAGAAAGCTATATTCGATTTTATCTCCTATACCTCTTGTTGTCTGGGGGGTAGTCGTACTGGGTCCATTGCCTAGGGATCAGGTTAACAGACGCCAACTCATGGGATCGAAGTTTAAAACATTCATGAGGGACTTCGGTAGCTCATCCGTAGTCTGACATGCACGGGCAGATGCCACCTCGGTGTTAGGAGGTTTGGGTGGACTCGCTGGCCATTCGATGGTAGCCTTTTTGGCAGGTGGTCCTTTAGACCTTGTCAGGCCCTTCGTGGTAGGCAAATGTCATCCTTAAAACGTTGTCAGGCCCTGCGTGGTAGGCAATTGTCGACACTTAGACCTTGTCAGGCCCTACGTGGTAGGCAAGTGTCATCCTTATAACGTTGTCAGGCCCTGCGTGGTAGGCAATTATCGACACTTAGACCTTGTCAGGCTCTTCGTGGTAGGCAAGTGTCATCCTTAAGACGTTGTCAGGCCCTGCGTGGTAGGCAATTGTCGACACTTAGACCTTATCAGGCCCTTCGTGGTCGGCAAGTGTCATCCTTAAGACGTTGTCAGGCCCTGCGTGGTAGGCAATTGTCGACACTTAGACCTTGTCAGGCCCTTCGTGGTAGGCAAGCGTTGTCCTTCAGACTTTGTCAGGCCCTTCGTGGTAGGCAAATGTCATCTTGTGGGTTTGTTAGGCCCTTCGTGGTAAACAAATTCTCTATGAAGCAGATCTACCTCTCACTTTGGAATCCTAAAAGCTTCGGATGATATCTTTAAACTTTCTTATTGTCCTCGATGTCCGAAGAGTCGAGGAGAGCCGGGTTTACTTTGGACAATACAAGTTTGGCTTTGTATTTGCTTCGGCAGTTCTCGTATCCTTCAGAGTACATGTGGACAACTTCATTGTTCAGCTCGGTGGACTTCCTGTAATTTACTTGGATTTCTTATGAAGGTCTTCGGTCAGTGGCAGACTCAAATTCTTAAGGGCCCGAAGCTCTTTGAGCTCTTTTTTGAGCTTTTGATGATGTACCAGATGCTTTGATCCTTTAGCTTGACAGATCGACATTTATATCTGTGATGACCCGATGTATGGCATCGATCGTCTCCAAATTCTTTTTTGACCTTGTCGAGATCCTTCCGAAGTCATTCATTGTTGAGAAGAACAATGTCAAGGTTGTTTCTTTCTTTTGCAACACGCACTTGAGAACGGCTTTCTCCTCTAGCGCATTCTCTTGGCATTCTCTTGGTATCCTCTTGACTTCTTTGTATTTGAGACGGAGGTACCAAAACGATGTTTACTTATGCAGATGACCAATATTAATCGATCGATTCAAATTGATGATCAAATCTCAAGTTCCTTTAGTCCGGTATTTCACTCCTTCACCCATCGGTTCCATGATGGAATTATTACGAACAAATGATCATCGGTGTCGCCACGACTTCAGCCTAGATTCGAGAAGAGAATGGTTTTTGTGGCGAAGTTTTGGGTTGTTCGAGAGGCGGTGAAATATTTGTTGTTGTATGTTAAATTTAGCGGGCTCTTTAAATGGACTTCCAATCTTAATTTATGTTGCCATTTGATGTTCACCGATAAGCTTGATGTAGTTCGTATTTTGGGCCTTCATTGGTCTTATATTAATTCCTTTTGTCCTGAACCGATGCCATTTATAGTTTCCTATTAAACCTCCTGTTTAATAAAAAAACTAGGGGGCAATGTTGGGTCGTGATATTTCTCCTATTTGGGCCGAATGGATTGGACCTACATATTCAGTTAGTCCATTGGGTCTTCACTATTGGGTGTTGACATTATTGGATCTAGTCACTTTATTATCTTTGTTAAGTCCTTCTAATATCGGACCAAATCAGTGGGTCGACCCATCATATATTTAAATATCTCCAACTTTGACCGGTAATCATTATACCAAGTGATAGTTGACTCATCGTGGTTCCGCCACCTTCTCGCATGGCATTAATGAGGATGGGACTCGAGATAATCCCATGGTGGCAAATAGTGGTAGCAGGTGAGGAAGTAGGCTACACACTTTCGGCTGAAATGACCGGGGGTGGGGGAAAAGGTGTCAGGAGATGATGAGTGGCACGGTAAACCGGGACTGGAGCATGTATGGGGCTAAGATCACATAAGAGGGTAGGTAACATACACATTCATTATTATTATTCTATCTCAGGCATTAGATTATATTTTCTCTCCATTGTTGACCTTGTGATCGCCGATACTGACTCTCACGCCGGAAGCTATCCTCGATGGTCGGTAGTCAAAGCTTTTGGTGTTGACTTGTTGAACTGTGCAGGATATCGGACGCGTCTTGATGATTGGGACGTGGAGAAAGATCTTGACGTTAACAGTAATTAATATAATCAAACTAGCCACTGATGCATTGCTTTTTAGAATTAGGAATACCAAAATATAAAACAAAAATAGACAATATGGTCGAATACATAAATTCTATGCAATGGGCGTGGACTTGAAAGTTGGACATGAGTGTATAATTGGTGACTAAAATTGGCACAAAGGAAGTATATAAATATGTAATATCCATAAAACGTTAACAGCATTCTCCGATGCAAGGTCTAAAGTCTTGGATTTAGAAAATGGATTTATTGCATATCAAAGTACAACCAAATGCTCGGAGACTAATTTTAGCTATTTTGTATTGTTTGGCATTCCAGATTTCCGGGAGTCACTAACTTTGTTTTGTAGTTTGTTCCGTCTTTTGATATATTTGAATCCTCATTGGCATCTATGGATAGCTCCAAAGTCATTCCCATGCTGTACTGCTTATTTTATTACTTGCTCTTTTGCTGCTTTCTGTCTTTCAAATTTAGCCTTGCATTTTCTGTAATCACGAACACGAAAGTTCCTTAACTCATGCAGGTGCAGGAATCAATGGTGAGGCAACTTTACAAGGCCCAATTGAGGAGGTTGCGAGGATTGAAGCCGAAGAGGCAACTTGGGAATACCGGTGCTGTTAACTATAACTCTATTGTTTCTTATAAACATTCATTTTTGAATAACTCAGCATTTGAGGATTGTTCTCTGAATTGCAAAGGCTTTAGCTGTAGCTTCTCATGCTTTAAAAGATGAGCCACTTATTTATGATCTTTCAAGTTTCAAGCTCTCTTTCATATATGTCGTATCCTTAACCACTCAACGTACAAACATAGACTTGTAAAAGAAATACTTAATAGACACATCTTTTCAACTGCTTGGTTTTGTGCCAAATAATATGGTAAATATCAAAGTTCTGGTTCATAAATTGCTTTTATGTGAAAGTTTAGCTTTCAACCTCTTATTTCCGACTCTCTTAGATACTTGCAATTCCATTTCTGTCACTTTCCTTTTATATCCTGCAAAATTAACATCAACAGGTTTAACAATTTTGTTTCAGAGTTTTTATCATATACCTAGGTATAACTAAAATGCTTCAAGTGATTTCAAGCATCTTTTACTTCTAGTTATATCTATCAATTTTTGTACCTGAACCTTATGGTGTATAAACAGTCTATGTACTCTTCTTGCATGCCAACCTACTAAATATATTTTTTTCTCATCTTATGTCATAATCAATGATGTGCAGGATCCGTTCTCTTCAAGACATTCTCCCCGTGGCATATTTTGTTGCCGCACATTGAATTTTCGATCAATTAGTTGCATTGGATATGACATGGACTAGTATAATGTGAAGGTAATCAAATTTCTATTCAAATCCTTTATTTCTGATTTCAATATATATGCTTCTCCTGTTTCATATGTGCCTCCAAGATACATGCAATGAAATATGCCGTACAACTTATTTTGGTATTGTACTTTGCAGTTAGCACTTTATTGTTTTGGCATTGTTTGTTTTTTATGTTATGCATTTGAATGTTATTTCCATGTACTTTTATTTATATTTGTTTAACAGGCTACATCTTTTTCTTACTAATGATATACATTCTTTTGTTACTCCCTGGACCAGTGGAATGATTTGACTTAAGTTATAATGCTGCAGGCCTGGGAAGGACGGGCTTATGATTATTGCATGGATAATCTAAGAAGTATGGGTTTTCCAGTTGATGGACTTGCATTTGATCCGGACTTGGTGAGTCTTATTATCTGTGTACACCACGTGTTTATACGTTCATAAATTGTAGTTTGACATATTCTTACATCAATATAGCATCTTGCTTCATCATTCTGCTAGGTAATTAGAGGTCTTGTTATAGACAAAAAGAGAGGCAACTTGGTTAAAGCGGATTGATTGGGATATGTGAAAAGGGCTATGCATGGCAGCAGAATGCTTTCTACTCAAGTTGTGGGGTGTGATTTTGAACTTTATCATCTTTCTTGGTTTGAGTAATGGGGAAACCGTGTTAAATACTGTATCATAAAACATCAGTGAAATTATGAAAATGCAAATTGGGTGGCTTTTTGTCAACGAGGAACTGCATATGTGATGTCCTTTATGGAGGCATCAATATACATTTACTGATTTACATAGGTGTAGTATTTAACGGTGAATCTCTCTTTGAATGGGCCTTAATTTCTGCTTTAACTACACCATACTGTACAGTTTAGTTATGAGTAGCTCAGATTTCCCAACATTTTGCAAGTTGATGTATCCTATGAAACAAAGTCGGGGTAATATTTCTATAGTGTGTGTTAACTTTTATGCATGGAAGTGAGATGTATGGGAGGGAGCTGGTAGATCTGCGGAAGGAGAATCGGTGGGAGTTCCTCAATACGCTATTCTCTGTCTCAGAAGCAGTGGCTTATATGCAGGTAGTTTGTCCCTTAGTCTAGGCCCCTATGTGAACATTTTTTTTAATCATTTTAACTTCAATAGATCAAGATCTTTTTACTGTTAGCAGTGGTTTATGCATCTGCAACTTAGTTTTTCTCATTACTCTGCGTCTTGTCCTATATACTTCCCATCCTCCATCGTCCTTGCACCTTACATTGCAAATTAGTAATGGTGCCTTTGTGATCAGGTTTTTATGGTTGCATTTAATGATATCAATTTGTCTTTGCATTGTATTTATTGCTCATTCCCACTTGCACTATGATTTAACATTCAAGGTTAGTGGATTTACTTTGTTGAAAGCATCCTTCTGTTAAACTCTTGTTAGAATGATCATATTTGAGAGCATTTTTTCGTGATCCAGTTAGATTTAAATCTGTACATTATTGTATTTGTTAGTTTCTGAGCTTAGATTTGCATTCTTACGCAACAAGATTCATGCTCAGATGGTGGATAGATTGGATGATGGAGTAATTTCAGCAGATCTTGGACCATTTGATTACAAAGGGCTTTACAAGGCAATCTATGATGAGGATCTTAATTCTTATCATTTTTAGTTGCTTTTGAACTTGATGTTACTTATATTTGCTAAGCTGTGGCAATGTTTCAGGCTGTTAGCAAGGCCCTCTTCAGGGCACATGTAGAAGGCCAACTTAAGGTAAGTTTTTGCATAGATGCTTAATATATGATGTTTCCTTCCAAAAACATGAATTAACCAGTGGCTTCGATATAGAGCGAGATAATGTCCAGGCCTGAACTATTTGTAGAACCTGATCCAGAGCTACCTTTAGCAATTTGGATCAAAAGGAGGTACTGCTACTAAATTCATAATCAGACTACAGTTAATGTCATAATGGCCCATAAGAATTTGCATTATAAAGATCCAAAGATAAGGTAGTCATTTCAGAATCTCCTGATTTGTTGCCTCAGGCTGGCAGGAAGCTCTTGTTTATTACGAACTCGGATTATCATTACACAAAAAAAATGATGCAGCACTCGTTTGATAGTTTTCTCCCTAATGATATGGGCTGGCGAGATCTGTTTGACATGGTTAGTAGACTTGAATAAGGGTGTAAACGAACCGAATCGATCCGAGTATTGAGTTGTTCAGATTTGGTTTATAAAATTTATCGAGTATAAAATAAGATTTGATTGAGACTCATTTAACTACACCAATGAAAGACGATTCTAATCTAGCAAAGCGTTAGGTTTGGACTTTTTTAACGAATATGATCCGAGTATCAATAGAAAATTATAATTTTGAAGAGGTTCGAGTAATTTATCGAACTTTAAAATATGCTCATATTTGACTCATTTATATTTCGAGTCGAACTCGAATCGAACTTTTAATCGAAGCATTCTGAATCGGTTCTCGAACTGTTCTTTCGTTTCTGGTTTAGACTTGAACTATATATTCCTCTAAAACCTATCTTTTCTCATTTCGTTTCTTCTTCCTCTTCTTTTTTTGGTCCTCTTTAAGGCACAAGAATCTCCTCGTGACATATTTTAAAACATTTATTTTAGTGCAATGAGGTGAGGGAGGAAAGTAAGGAGATTCTTTCCCTGCTGGTTCCACATATTGAAGCCTCATCTTGTTCTCATTGTGTGACATGGCAGTCTGTATTCTCTTCAAGAAAAAGTTGAATGCCTTGAAGAGTTAAAGGTTCCAATGTATTGATCAACTGCGAAGAGGCATGTCCTTGCTTTTTTGAGTTTTTTTTTTGTTTGGAGAAGTTATATATGGTCTAGTTAGTGTATTTTTTTGTACAAGTATTTCTAACATTGATTTGGCCCCCTTTCGATGCTTCTTAATAGTACTTGGCTAATCAACCCCAAGAAAGAGAAGTATTGAGGAATACAACTTATGTATTACACTTGCGAATTATTTTTCCAGGTTATTTTTTCTCTATCTTAATCATATACTACTCTCTTTCTCTCTCTTATAATTCCTATATTTTTTCTATCTTCTAACAATATTTCTCTCATCTTTATCAATCTACAATTTAACTTTTTATTTATTTATGCAATGGTATTTTTGATAATATATAATAATTTTAATAAAATTTTTATAAGAGTTTTAACTTTCTTGATAGTTATGCAAAATTTCAAAACGTTAAATAATTAAAAATTAAAAAAATATTTAAAATCTTATTTATTTAAATTAAATTAATTTAAATTTTAAATTTTAAAATTTTAAATTTATCTAAAAAATTAAGTTATTAATAATAATAATATCTTATTCGTATGAAGGTTTTGTTTTACTATGAAACATGAAATGGTAAGTAGCGGAGGCGACACTTGGGATGTGAGAAAGTGACACGTGTATATCTCCCCATGCATGTTGACCACGTTGCATGCCACTCGTCCGCTCCCCTCCCCTCTATCTTTCTTCGTAGTCCCTTAAAATTCCCCGCTCAACCCCTCTCTTCAAAACCCCCTTCTCTCTTTAACACTCAAAATCTGTTGTTTTCCATTCATCATATTAGGAATTATAATTATAATTATAATTTCTTCGAGTCTTCAAGTTCAAGCAATTAATAATACCTTGTACTATAAAAGTTGTCCGTACGTGTATCGGGTAATATTATTTTTAGTATTAATTAATTACACGGTACGTACGTACGTACAATGGGTTTACGAAAATATTCTCCTTCTGGGATGATAGTTTTGACGGCGACGGCGGTGCTGCTGCTGGTGGCGTTTGCCGTCGGTTGTAGTGGTGCCAGTGCCGGTGACGTGTGTGGTCAGGATAAGTCCGAAGAAGCAAAAGCAAAGTGTGAAAAAGCTGGAGAGAAAATAGAGGAGGCAGCAAAGGAAGCTAAAGAGTCGTCGGAGTCTTGGACGGAATGGGCCATGGAAAAAATCTCCGAAAACTTGGGCCTTAAGACTGATGATGTCAAGCAGGCTTCCGATGCCGCAGCCGACTCTGCAAAAAAGACCAAAGACAAAATCACTGATACTGCTTCTGGTTAGCATATATATATATATAGAGAGAGAGAGGGTATGGATCCTGTAAGGGTTCCTTCACGCTATTAAAATGCGCACTTTTTTTTTTGTTTTGTTTTTTTAAAACAACTAAAAAAAAGTTTGATATTTTATGGAACTGAAATTTTTATATAATATAGTGTTTTGGATATGATTTGGATACCTATAACAAAATAGGTATGCAGATTGTACATATATTTTTTAGTATAGGTATTTAAATTACGCACAAAATATTGTATTATGAAAAAAATTCAGTTTCATAAAATATTAAACTCTTTTATTAATTGTTTTAAAAAAAAAAAAAAAAATCCCGCATTTTAAAAAAAAGTAAGGGAGCCTTAACTGATCTTAAATTAGACATGCATTAAATTTTACTTATTGAAAGTCAAAAATTCAAAACTTTTATGGAATTTATTTACTCCCTCCGTTCCTTAATATAGTTCGTTTTAGAGGGTTGTGTACAAGTATTAAGATAATGATTGTATAACATTAATTATAATATCAATTTTGCCTATATTGTCCTTGTATTGGAAGAAAGACTTTGTTATTTATTGGACATAAAATAGTGAGAGAATCAAAGTTACATTTAATACTTGGCTTAATATTGGAAACTAAGCAATTAATGCTTACTTGAAATTCTAAAACGACTTATATTAAGGAACAAAAATATTTTTTTAAAACGACTTATATTAAAGAACAAAAATATTTTTTTAAAACGACTTATATTAAGGAACGGAGAGAGTAATTTTTACACAAATTATGACTATTTTAAACTAATTTCAGTTTTGGAAAAAGGGAGTATATAGCATCAAGTTTGACTATAGATACACATATATTAATAATCTGTATTTCAATTATATTCATGATGGTATTATTAACATTTCACTATTTTATTCGTTGTTTTGGGTCTGATATATATATTCCTAAGTTTGGGTGGGGGCATATATTATATATATATTTTTTTCCTTCTTAGTTTTATGTCAAAACTTGAAACAAATTCATGTAAATCTTGTTTTAATTCCACAAATTGAACATTCTAATTTTGGAATGGATTATTTGTGTATGTTAATGAGCTATTACTTTACTTGGAATGCATATATAGAGATAGAGCTAGCTAGTACGCATATGAATAATTTGATTATTTTCACTAAACAGGAGCAGGACAATACAGTGGTGATAAAGCTGGAGACATAAAAAATGCAGCTACAAACAAGGCAACAGAGGCAAAGGAAAAGGCATACGAGACGTCCGAGCAGACAAAGCAAAAGGCGGCCGAGAAAGCAAACCAAGCTTACGAAACAACTGGACAAGAAAAGGAGAAAACATATCAGGCTGCAGAGGAAGCCAAAAAGAAGGCCTCTGATAAGGGAGAAGAAGCCATTCACATGACTGAAGAGGCCAAAAAGAAGGCGGCCGAGAAAGGAAACGAGGCCTATAATAAGGCCGTGGAGGCGAAGGAGAAGGGGTACCAAGCAGCGGAAGGGGCCAAGGAGAAAGCATACCAGGAGGCCGAAGAGGCAAAAAAGAAGGCGGTCGAGAAAGGAAACGAGGGATATAGTAAGGCCAAGGAGAAGGTATATCAAGCGGCAGTAGAGGCCAAGGAGAAGGCGTACCAAGCTGTGGTAGAGGGCAAGGAGAGAGCGTACCAAGCTGTGATAGAGGGCAAGGAGAGAGCGTACCAGGCGGCTGAGAACAAAGCCGCAGAAGCTAAGGAGAAGGTGGCGGGAGAAGCAGAGGAGAATTTGGAATGGGCAAAGGAAAAGGCTAAAGAGGGTTTTGAGGCAACTAAGAGTAAGGCAGGGAAGACTATTGAGTCTGCTAAAGAAACTATTTCCTCTAAAGTTGGAGCTGCCAAGCAGAAATCGCAGCAAGGAACGCGTGATGAGGAACTTTGAGGTGTTTGTAAATGGTACTGATGCAATGTTGGTAACTTTTTTTTTTTTTTTCTTTCGGTCCTTCTATTTAATGTGTTTGTTTTGATTATGTATGTGTGTGTGTTGTTAGAACTTAGAATTTGGTTTTTTGGTAATGGAACTGCTTAATGTCTGTTTTTCTTACAATGCACGACCGACCATTAATTATAAGATTTTTGGTTTTGGATCTATTGACAATTAAAGACATGCATGTAGTGGGTTGGTGAATATTTTCAACTTGCGAGACCAAATAAGATGTTGAGAGAGAGAGAGGCCGAAAGAAATTGTTTCAGAAGTGTGTTGTGTATCTCATCGATCATCTAAGGTAAGGTAGTAAGGTACCTTGGCTTGAAGTCGTGTGGGAATTAATTAATTAATTAATATTTTCTTCACTTTTATCTTTAAATGAAAATCATCGAGTAGAGAACATTTTGAAATTCAAATATTATACACACAGCTGGAGGAGGAATTATAAATTTTTTACTAGTAGTACTCCGTATAAAATACCTACTCCATAAAAACATGCATCTTGTTTTGTTAATTTTAGTGCTATATATTTAGTTCTTGTTGGTACCAGAAAGAAAAGAGTTAGATTCTGTGCAACTGCAATTTTGTTATATATTGGAGACGACAATAAAAGGCTAGGCAACCCCATCCGGCTTCAAATAAGATGAGATGAGTCATGAGGAGTATTTTTTTAACAAAATAATTATTATATCAAAGTGTAATTGAGTGAGTTCAATAATTTTAATTTTAACAACAAAAGTCGTATACTCCTTTATTATAAATTAATTAATATTGGGAGAATATCAATCATGTTAACTGAGACATACATACATGTTTTATTGATTTAGCTACCAAGGGCCTATTGTAAAATACTAGTAGATGAATTAGGGGGTCATTGTAGCAAATTGACAATGGGGGTTTTATGGCATGTTCATGAATTTAATGCGGGTCATGGTTGATCGCTTCTTCCTTATTAAAAAAATAAATAAATAAATAAATTATTATTATATTATTTATTTTTAAATTATGAAAATGATAGTACTACTTTGTTTATTTATTTTAAGAATAATTAATACTCCTCCCTCGTACTTTTAAAAGATTATCATTATATTTATACTATTATGATAGTATTAAATGGCATCATATCTTTAATAAAGTTTGCATGCATGGAAGATACTCCACTTATTTTTGATTGATATTTGTTAATTAATTTAAGTCTTTAATGTTACAAATTAAGAAACTAGTAAAAAGAAGTTCAAAGTTATTCTCATACATTTTTGTCGGTTAAAATGCAAAGTAGACCACTGAATTTTAGGAGTTTTTGAGTATTGAGCCCTTTTTTTTTGGTCAACGCAAATTGAGCCCATTTTTATTAAAAAATTTAGACTTTGAGTCCCAAGCGCCACATGTGCGTTGACCTGCCTACGTTTATTATTATTAGTATTGTTGTTATTATTATTATTATTACTATTAAAAAAATATTTATCAAAAATTATGTAATATTTTAGGTAATATATTTAATTAAAATATGTTTTTTTCGGTAAATATATCCTTAAGGTTTGCTATGGGAACTGTTTGGGATATGTTGTCTTTTAATTTGGGGATTTAATTGTTTAGTTATAAATATTAATCTTTGCAAGATAATAACAATAAGGCCATTTAGCTCATTTGGTCATTGCACCAATATTTCAAGTTAGAGGTTTTGTGTTCAAATCCGTGTGCCATTTCCACTTGTAAAAATTATTTTTTTTACAAAAAATGATCAAAATCAAAATTTGACTGATTTTTAATTATTTTTTTATAGTTCTCTTTCTTCTTTAAATCCTCTGTTTAAAAAATAAAAATGAGTGAATTTGATAGAAAGATACCCAAATCAAAGAATTAAGTGAGATAAGATCTTTTAACCAACATAAAATCACAATAAATAGGGTGTGAAATGTCATTTTACATAAATAGGGAACGCTCTTTTGATTTCCTCACTCTGAAGAGTCAAATCATATATAGAAATTAAAATAGAGAATTATATAAGGATAAAAAATCTGTTGAATACTAATTTATTGATATATTTTTTAAATATAGGGATAAAAAGTCTATTAAAAAAATTGTTGTGAATGCTCAAACCGAATGCTACTCCTATATAGATAGAAATCTCCTGCATCTATCTATGTATTAGAGACGTGATTCTACTTCCTTTGCTTACTATATATGCATGTCCGGATACATGTGGTTACAACCCTACCTACCTACTCTCTTGAATATTGATTGTCCCCAAATAACCAAATTAAAAAAATGCATCTTTTCAAAAATAACATTATTTTCAAGTGTGTTTTTAATTTTTTTATATTATTTTTTTTTCATAAAAAGATATGAAATTCACTGATCATGCGAGACATAAACACGTAAAATTATCAAAAATAAATATAAAAATATCAGTTGGGCTTCCCAAAAATACGAGTCCACTATGATTTTCTGATAAGTTAACTAAATTTATTTTTCCCTTTGGAATGAGGTACTAGTATTAATTATGATGATTTACATTGTCAAAGTAAAAAAAATAAAATAGCGATGATGACATGCACGGACTGGCTAGTTGTATTGTTGTTGATAATTGTGATTATGTGAGTTGACATTGTGCTGTGAGTCAATATTTTCTTTAGTAACCCGTGTCAGAGTAATAAATGTTGTGGAGTACTTATCATTTTTTGCTTTGAAAAAATTAACAGTATTTAATACTAATATAAAAAGTACTAGCACTACTTTATAACATAATCAATTAATACAAAAGATATACTCCCTCCCCTCCTTAATATAAGTCATTTTAGAGAAATATTTTTATTCTTAAATATAAATCGTTTGAGAATTTTAAGTAAGTATTAATTGCTTAGTTTCCAATATTACCCCAAGTAATAAATATAACTTTGGTTCTCTCACTATTTTTTGCCCTATAAATAACACTTTCTTTTTCCAATACAAGGATAATATAGACAATTGATTGTATATTTAATGCTTTACAATCATTTTCTTAATACTTGTTCACAACTCTAAAACGACCTATATTAAGGAACGGAGGGAGTATATGGATCCGGTTAACATGAAGTTTATTTTTCGGTAAGTTGGTCAATTGACCAATAGAATGTTTACATATTAGAGACTGCGCGTGCGTGTCGATCTTATCTGATAATCGATTAACTTAAACTACAAAGAATAAACTTTATGCTAACCACTTTCGATATATTTGTACTCAACAAATATAAGAAAAAATGACATTTTATAATATAGTCAATATTTAAAAAAAAAATACACAATAAATATAATAATGACATATCATTTAAAATAAGCAAATTTAATTTAAGACCCCCCCCCTCCCTCCTCCCTCCCCCCTCCCTCCTCCCTTCCTTCCCCTTATGGAGTATATGTTATCATAAAGGGTATAGATCGATTATGGACCGTGGATTGCAAATATAATCGATTTTATTATGAAAAGAAATGGTATATGTGGTTGAATGGACATGCAGTGGCCTCAGAATCACAAACAATAATTTATACATGTGGTATGTGTGGGAAACTTAATTGTGAAGAAAAAAAATGTAAATAGGCATACACATGCACGTTAAGCGCTTGTCTTTTTCACTAGCTTTCAAATACAGCCAGCCAGCCCTTAATTTATGACCTACACGTGTGTAAATTATGAATAATAAAATATGAATTTTGTAAAATTTATAGTAGTAAATTAAAAAATATAATATTAATTAGGATAAAATAATAATAATATATTTAAAGTTGTAGGGATAAAATTAAGAGTAAAAAAATATTGAAAACGATTAATTAGGATAATTAACTATTTGGGTAATGTCTCTTAAACTAGCTAAATCTGGTGTTTGGATTTAGTATTACCTAATAATAATAATATCTAACTTCTGTTTTTTAATTTGATTTTCTTAAATGGAGGCGATGGAGCTCATGGCATGCATGCATGCATGTGCTTGTTGGTTTAATGATTTATAGGTATATTTTACCCACTTTTTAGCAACCTCGTGAATAACGAGAGCTCACGTGCCGAATCAACCAGTCAACAAATTAGATGGAGGGACTAGGGAGGGAGTCTGAGCTTTTGATCATTTAAAAAATAATAACAAGAAAATAAAGTTAGTAGAAAATAAGATTAATTAAGTTTAGGGCGTAAAGAAATATCTTAATCGTACCTTAATACTACAACTCTTTATTAAGTACTCCCTCCGTTCTTTAATATAGGTCATTTTTAGAATTATGTACAAGTATTAAAAGAATGATTATAAAATATTAAATATATTATCAATTGTCTATATTACCCTTGTATTGAAAAAAGAGAGTACTATTTATTGGGCAAAAAATAGTGAGAGAACCAAAATTATATTTATTACTTGGGATAATATTGAAAACTAAGCAATTAATGCTTACTTGAAATTCCCAAACGACTTATATTTAGGAACAAAAATATTTCTCTAAAACGATTTATATTAAGGAACGAATGGAGTACTTATTAATTATTTATTAAATTTTAAAAAAATGAATATTGTCATTCTCAATATTTGAAGCACACATGATTAATGAATATGAATAGGTACTAATTTGTGTTGATATATATATATATATACTAGCGATAACTTGATCTTTTAAAAGCGCCACAGAATTTAAAAATTAGATTAAAATTCAAAAAATCTACAATTTTATCTAAAGACACATACCACCACAACAATTAATACATACTCAATCATCTAACCACCAAAACATCGACCTAGTCGGTACTAATTTCAAGAAATTTCGGCAAAGTTTCCTTTAAAAATAGATATCCAAAAAATTATAAACCTGTCTATAAAACATACAATCATCAATACATATCAAACCACCAAAAAAATCATCATTCCATACCAAAAAATCATCATAACCATGTATAATTAGTTAACTTTACAAAAGACAGAACACAAAATACAAACGTCAGAAAATACTGAAACAACATGTTGCATAAGACCCATTACTTTCTGATTTACACCAGTATTCTTTACGACCTACACCAAGTATCCTTGATGTATACAGAAACTCATTAATATTACCAAGAACAATTTTATGAATTTTCTTGCATATGATGGACTCACGAAAAACAGTACCTGTAAGGCAAGATTAAATAGCCTTCTGATTAGGAAGAAATACATTAATAAAATAATAGAAATATAACACTAAGAAAATTTAAACCAGAATGAACCAAAGAACTGGTTCATCATTCATGTTTCTTCCTGATAGATTTTTCCTACATGGTATCGATGGTTGAAATGTATGTATGACACTTAACAGAGTTAAGTGGTGAATGCATAATTGTGAATGCAACTGATAGCTGATCACCGTACTTAACATCATTAATGGACCTAAGATGCCCCAAATTCCCATTGCACTAACTATAAAGTCCTAAAAGTAGGAGCTAAGGAAGATGGCACAATCATAAGGATGCATCCAAATAAGAACACATGCACTGAATTTGCTTAATTGACCAGTACACAAACCATTTAAGATATTTCTGATCGTGTCGTTTGGACTCCTCCACATGGACTTCAGCCCGAATTCCTTGATTTTTGTCTCATATGAAAAATCACAAATAACAACCATGATAGTCCTAAAATATAATTGTGTGACACAAGATGAATGACCTGACAAATAAATTTCAATCTGACATCCAACTCACAACCTCTAGTGAAAAAAATAAAAATATTTTAGACAACAATCTCCATTCAATAACTTCTCTTTTATTAGCTTCAAATATGACGACTTTTCACGCCATCTACCAGTACAAAATGCGGCCTTTGGCCTGTGTACTCTACTTACTATGCAGTACACACCTAATTGTAAGAGTTTCAAATGCCATTAAGATACCTCCCAATATCAGAACTACAACATTAAAACTAACTACATATTTGACTTTCCTGGACAAGTAAAAGAAGAGATGCAATAATCATAAGTCAACAACTCGACACTAATACCAAATATTAAGAACAAAACAGAGAGCATATTAACCTTTATAGGTAAAAAAATCAACCGAATCAAAAAGCCTATAAACTATGTTTCCTTGTGATTATATTACAAGAGTGAGGAAGCCAATCTGACATTTAAAGAATGAGGATAAAGAGTGAGGAGGCCAATAAAGCATGTAAAGAATTAGGATAACTAACCGGGAGTAATAGTAGCACACTTTACAAGAACATTGTACCTGCGAGAACACAAAAGGTTAAAGCGATCATATATCTGACCGCATTTAAAGTATATTAGGGAAAAAAGTAACAATTTGCCTAGTTGCAAAGATAATATGATTATACACACGGAGAATGAGATGTGTGTGTGTGTGTGTGTTACACGTATAAGCATTACCTTCACTTATCTTTTGTTAGCCTTTGATTCATTTTGTATTTTATAAAATAATCTTGGAATTGAAGAACACAATGACACTCGATATGGTGACATGGTGTCATTCTAATAACAACGCCACTTATATTTTTATAGATAATACAATAACAAAAACGAAAAATATCTTCTCCATACCAACTATGCTCTTATAGATTCATCTAATGACGCCATCACTACTTTCTGCCAGAACTAACTTATAATGAGGTGAGAGCATCATTCCCATCCATTCCTGTTATCCAAATGAGGCCACATGGCCTATGATTACACAATCAATCTTTACAAAAAAAACGCAGTAATGACCGAGTCTAAAGGGTTTCATGCCCACAATCAATCTTTACAAAAAAAAAATGCAGTAATGATCGAGTCTTTGGCAATAATTTTAGTTGTAGGATTGTTGATTGACCATTAATGAGAAACTGTATACTCCCTTTTCACACACAAAAAAAAGAATAGAAAAAAATAGTCTCATTTACAATATGTGTGAATATCAAGGACATAATTTTGTTTACACATATACTATTAAAAATAATAAATTGTTAAATTTAATAAATCAAGTGTGGTATGATAACAAAATTTATGTTTTCTCCCGTGTTTCTTGAATTGGTTTCAAGACATCTTAAGTTGCATCTGTTGATTTTATATAAGAAAGTAGGGTTTGTAGAGAAAATATTCATGAGGTGAATCTGCTGTTAAATATTCTCTAGTGAATATCATGGTGTAAATCATAATCCACTACAAGAAAAAGGGCCATCTGCGACCAATGATATCGGTGACCTACTCTATCTGGTCGTGATAATAATAATATTAATGACCGCTATCTGCGAATAGAAAAGAAATCTAGTCATTAGTGGATATCGGCCATCGCGTCGCGATCGGCCGAGAAGAATTTCCCCCCAAAAAATTGGTGCGAAACTTTGGCGCGGCAACCAATCTATATCAGCGACCGCTAGCGGTCGCTAATATCCACATCATTAAAAACTAAGCGACCGCGTCGCGGTTGATGCTGATGGCCGCCGATTTTTATAACTTTGAATCGATTCGGGCATTCGTTCGAACCGATCGACAAACATTCGTAGAGAAACTCGACGAGAAACCACCAACATTCGGCCACCAACACCAACATTCACCAACATTCGGCCACCAACAACACTTATAATTTACTCACCAACACCTTCACCATCAACATTCACCATAATACAACATTCGATCGACGCCTTCACCAACACCAACATTCGACCGACGCCTTCACCATCACCGTACCACCGTCGGTAACCCCTTTAATCTTCCTTTCATAATTTATTGTATATTACAATCTTCCTTTCATAATTTTTTACTTTCTTCGTTCCAAAATTATGGGTAATGGCGATATATGAAGACTGATTTACTTTATTGTATGTTATGGGTATATATATTCGTTCCAAAATTATGGGTATATTATGGGTAGCTCATATTTTGTTGGAGACTGATTTTGTTGGAGAAGTTCATATTTCCTTATGAATAGGAAGAAATTCATATTTTGTTAATGAATCGACTTTGGGTAGGCGATATGAAGAAATTCTTATTTTGATAATAATCGATTTTTTGTTGGAGAAGTTCATATATACTTCCAATTAAGTTTGTTTTGAGTATACTAGTTTAATTTGCATTATTATATTGGGAATTTGTATATTTCTCTTGGTTTGTGTCTTGGGTGCCTAGAAATGACTTTATATACATCTTTGTAAATGCGTGTGGCTAGTCCATATTATAGGGGAGACTCGGCGAATTTTTTTTATTAATCGGGTAGTTGCGAACATTTATCTATTAACTTGAGCTTTATTGTTGATCCATTAGAGCCTATTAAGGGGCTATTGGAGTTGATCCACTTAGCCAAGCCTCACGGGGCCAAGCCAAGCTTTGTTGTTAGCATGGTAAGCTATTGAAACATTATTAAGCCAAAATAAGCGATCTTTAGGAAGCTGATAGTCTGACGAGAGAAGGTAACTAGACACACATGGTCAATAAAGAGACTGCTTTATCTTTTTAACAAGGGTATTTAACACTTATGTATATAAGAATAAAGCTACAAAATGTTATAGAAGCTATAAATTGTTCAACCAAGTTATGCATGCTTACAAGTATGCTCAAGTCATATAGTTACAAGTATGCTCAAGTCATATGTTAATTAACATTTATAATGTTATCTCGTAGTAGGTGCTTAGTGGAATCATGGACCTCTATTCGGGATCAGTAGTTGGATGGCACGACGAAAGTCAAGTGCCCATATAAATCTTCTGATTGAATTTAGAAATTTGGTTGCCAAGTGTTTTTGGAGTATCATTATAGTCACCCGAGAATGTATGAATGGTAAATCGCAGAATCGATGTCCATGTTTAAAGTGTAAGAATGTAAATTATATGGGAGAGACATGGTAAACTATCATTTACTTGTTTACGGGTTCATGAGAAATTACGAAGAATCTTTGGTGGGCACATGGGCGGAGAGAAGAGATGGTGGCATCACACAAGTACAATTTGGGCGATGGTACTCATCGTTATGAATGAAATGGTCCATGATATTGCGGGGCGATTTTGATTGGGAGCAAGCGCGCGAGAAGCAACCTATGAATTCGATGCCAAAGACTTCTTTAAGTTGTTAGGCGAGGGTATGAAGCCGTTGTGGCATGGTTGCACCAAACACACTACATTGTCTGCGATGGCGACATTACTTAACATCGAGGCGATCACAACATGAGCCATGAGTGTTTTGAGTCACTCTTGAAGGCAATTAAGAGTATGTTGCTGACGGTGAGAAATTACACAGTAACTATTACTTTTGTAAGAAAATGGTGAAGAAGTTGGGTCTTGGATACCAAAAGATCGATCGTGTCCCAACGATTGCATGTTGTTTTATAAGGAAAATGAGCAGGATGACAAGGTGCACGTTTTGCGATCATGATCGGTTTAGGCCTAATAAAGAGGGTGTGACTACAAAAAAATCAAGTATACCGTTTAAGATTCTAAGGTATTTTCCAATAACACATCGACTAAAAAAGATTGTACATGTCTTCAAGATCAATTTAAACATATGAGTTAGCATGCGAAATCTCCACTAAAGATGGAGAACTAAATCATCTCACCGATGGGCGGGGCTTGGAAAGATTTCAACTTAGCACATCCCGAATTTGTATTGGAACCTAGAAATGTGAGGCTTGGATTGTCCACCGATGGTTTCAATCCGTTTGGCCACTCAATTTATTCCGCACTCATGTTGGCTCGTGATTGTTACTCCGTCTGACTTGCCTCCTTGGATGTGTATGAAAACAACCATACTTATTTCTTTCACTCATGATTCTGGTCCTAAGAGTCCCGGAAAGAACTTAGATGTTTACTTGAGACCTCTTATAGGCGAGTTAAAGGTATTGTGGGAGGATGGAGTCTGAGACTTGGGATGTTGCAACGAAAACAAATTTTAACCTTAGGGCAGCGGTTATGTGGACTATAAGTGACTTCCCAGCTTATGGTATGTTAGCTGGATGGAGTACACACGGGAAGTTGGCTTGTCCGTATTGTATGGAGCATACAAAGTCGTTTAATCTATCAAAAGGTCGAAAGCCTTGTTGGTTTGATTGTCATCGTCGGTTCTTGCTGGTAGATCACCCGTTTCGAAGAAATAGAGAACACTTCAGGAAAGGGAAAGTAGACAATGATATGCCTGCACCGCGATTGTCGGGAACGGAGATGCGAAATCGTCGTGTGATGAGATTGCTTGTTATCCTATTTGGTAAGGTTGATCGACAAAAACATAATCAATGGGTTTGGTGAATCTCATAACCGGGTTCGGAGAAGCATCTTTTGGGAATTGCCTTATTGGTCTACAAAATTTGATTAAATCATAATCTAGATGTGATGCATATTGAGAAAGAATGTGTTTGACAATGTGTTTAACACCTTTGTGATGAATATTACTGGGGAAAACAAAAGATAACGATAAAACACGTTTGGACATGAAAGATATTTGTAAAAGCGTCTGGATTAGAACTTTATGAATCTCCTAATGGTAAGATTGTCAAACCGCATCAAGGTACACATTGTCAAAAAGCAAGTTGAAGATGTGTGCACATGGGTTAAGTCTTTGAAACTACCGGATGGATATGTGTCAAACATTGCAAGGTGTATTATTCTGGTGGGAAATTGCAAGGGATGAAGAGTCATGACCATCGTGTGTTCATGGAGAGACTCATGCCTATAGCATTTCGGGATCTGCCTTGATAAACCAATATGGGATGCTTTGGCGGATCTTAGTCGTTTCTTCAAAGACTTGTGTTCAAAATCATTGAATGAGAAGGACATGTTTGTACTTGAGAAGAACATCATAGAGATCACGTGTAAACCGGAAAAATATTCCCACCGGTTTTTTTTGACTCCATGGAGCATTTGCAAATCCATCTTCCCTATGAAGCTCGTGTTGGGGGTCCGATTCAATATAGATGGATGTACCATTTCGAGAGGGTGATGGGAAACCTTAAGAGGAAGGTGAAGAATAGAGCTTATGTCGAGGGGTCGATATCGAGGCATACTGATTTTGATGAGATATCTACGTTTGTCTCGGACTATTTTCCTGGACGAAGTCTTGACAAAAACCCAATCGAGTATCGAGACATGATGATGGAAATGTTGAACTAAATGGTGGCTCTCAGTATTTGGTCTATCGGTACGCGCTATATGGAAAGGGAAGCGATATTCCTCTCTGAGCAAGAATTACATGCCGCATATACTTACATTCTTCTCGATTGTGAGGAGATTGATTTAATTTGTGAGGTACATATGTAAACTTGATATTTTATCTTTTAAGTTGAAAATTTATTCTAATATGTTAATGTTTATAACATGGTATAGATTGTGCGATGTGAGTTAAAAGTGAAGCATGCCGAGCATAAGCGATAAAGATATTCAAATCAATCGGGATAAAAACTTTGCACTTTGGCTAAAGGACAAAGTAAATTCAATTTTAAGCACGTAGTGTATATATATATAATATATATACTCCATATGTTAACTATGACTTCATTTAATAAGATGGAGTTTTTGTAGGCTTTGGTGAGGGATCAACGATTAGGCTAGTGTACAAGTCTAGCTATGGGACCGAGACAAGGATAAAGTCACCGCATGATGGTTACAAAATAAATGGTTGTGAATTTCACACAAAGGCATATGGTAGCGGTAAAAGAACAACGAACTCGGAGTGTGTGTCCAAGGAGATTGTTACAATGAGCTTGGTCGTGCCTTTTATGGGGAGTTGGAGGAAATCGTAGAGTTGTCGTCTGAGGAGACACGTCTGAGGGTCATATTCACTTGTTCAAGTGTCGCTTGGTTTGATTCGAGAAAAAGGGATACGTGTTGTGCATACATGGAATCGTCGATATTGACCTCCATAGAGTCTGCGTACTCCAACGAACCGTTTGTTTTACCAACTCAAAAGCGATCAAGTATACTACACTCCTAGTCTAGTCCCATTAGGAAAAGGGATAGACCGCTTTCTGATTGGCAAGTTGTAATTTGTACTCCGTGGCGTAGTGTGTAGAATTAGTTGATGGGGAGATTTACGAGAAGATGCTTCATAGTCGGACTATAATAAATGTGGAGGACGACAATGAAGTAATCCAGTTAGATGGTGGAGATGAACCACATGAATTAGATCCCGAGTCAATACTTGTGTCAGATGACATTGATACTGAGGAGGAAGAGTTATTGACTGAATCTGACACAGAATCTGAAGCAGATGATGGTTATGAATCTGCAACACGTATCTGAAGATGATTACGAATCGGACATTGACACTTGAACTCATGAAATATATGTTTAGCAATACATGTTTTTTATATCATTGTCATGTTTATGTACTAAACTATTTAAATGCAACTTTTGTTTATTGTCATTTTATATTCATATATATACATGTTTATATCAACATCATGTTTTATGTACTAAACTATTTTATTATTTTGTTAATTACAGGGGTGATCGAGGAGGGATGGCGCTTGACATAACCTTGTACTTGTATATTCATTATTTGGATGTTTGTATATATGTTTAAACAAGTTTTGAAATGTTATTATATTTATTCAAATCATATTGGTTTTAAAGGTTTATATACTAGTTTGGTGTATGTGTTGGTGGACGATGGATGTTTATATTGTTTTGTATGTTGTTTATCTTGGTGTGTATGTATGTTGGGATAAAGCGGTAGAAAGCAGTGCGAGGTTTTGGAATTCTAAAAACAAAGAAAAATCTGGTTGTAATTTTTTTCATATCGGTGACGCGTGCGGTCATTTGAAAGTTATTATGACGGCGTATATATCGGCCGATCGCGTCGGTCGGCGGCTGATAATAATGGTCGGCCGACACGTGGACCACGTCGACTTTGGCCTCGAACCATCTTGACTCAATTTCGGTGACCGCATTTGTCATTTCGGTCGCTCATAGCGGTCGCCGATATAGTGGTCGCTAATAGAGGTCGCTGATGTGCATCCCAGCGACCAGATTTTATGCGACGACTATCAGCGATCGTACTCGGTCGCAGAGTGCGGTCGCTGATAGGCCTTTTTGTTGTAGTGATCGTGGGTTGGAATAACTGATATATTAGTAAATATTGTCAATGAATATAATTACAGACAAAGGAGATATAATTCTTTAATTTGAGGACCAGGCACTTTGCGAGTAAAGCAACAAAGTATTACCAAGATAATAAATTCACCCAATTGCAAAAAATGCCATCATATAGCAAAATATAATATATCAAGTACTCAATTTCTATGAAAATTTAGCTTTAGCTTGGTACAGGTTAATTTACAACCCTCTTGCATTTGCATTCAATGTATGAATTAAACGAAGCTAAAATTTTGCACAATATAAAAACATTTTGCACAAGGTTTGAGATACTTGCTTAAAGATAAATGAGCTCAAGATACATGCTTACACAGAGACCTATCGCATAATGTAAATACATAGGTTATGATACATACATTTGACGTAGATTACACTTATTACTATCTTTAATTCACATATCCTATTTAGTTTCAATACACATATAGGTACATGTCAACCATACATTCAAAACACATACTTATTGCACAAACACTTTAACTATACATTTAATATAATTATAAATTACATTATCTCTAAACTTATCTTATTCGTTTTTATTTGAAAATCATTTATTTAGGAACTTCTTGGAAACCTTTACTTAATGTAAGTATGTAACTACATCTTGCTTATTAGACTTACAATTCTAGGCATCTATTCAACCACGTATACATCCAAACCATATGATTGGTTATTTTGTTTTTACTTCGTTTTGAAAGTTTCATTAATATTTAGAAATCTCTTTAGAATTCTTTGAAATTTTGGGGTATATTAAACGTTGAACATTTCTTTTAGTGTTTGATTCACTTGAATTAAAACATTATCGAATTCCCTTAATTTTTTGTCACAGCGTTTCGACGTTCATGCGTCACGCGTCTCATTTGCTTATGTGAACGCCTTTGCGTACACTTAGCACACTCATATCACTTATATAATGTTCATTGACTAATGTTAAACATCTTTATATATCATAATGTTCAACGTTGCTCCATACCTCAATCTCAATTCTTAAAGAATGAAAGTTGCAGGTCTACTTCTCAATCTAAGTTCAGACGAAAAAGTTTTGTCCAATTTACAAAAAAGAATGTCCGATTTGGTCTAACCTTACGTGGATCCAGAGTAGTCAAGGGTCTCAATTTACACTATGGCCAGCGTGGGAGGCTCTGAATCTATTGAACCTCCTTTAAACATTGTCAAATTTTCCATATTTCAACCTTTCTTGCGAGTTACCTTCTCAACCACATAACTATCATTCTACAGGTCTAATTGACCTGAAACTTGATCCTATTCCAATACCATACAACAAAATACAAGTTAATTCAAATTTTGGTTTCTAATAAAATTATTATGACATCAATCAATAAGCTTGAAAATCTGCAGTTTAACATGATTTTCTTTTAGCTTGATTTAAAAACACCCATACACTTGAGTTATAACATAACTCTTATGTGAATGCTACCTTGTTCATTACATTAGTTGTAAGACCCCAGCTATTATAAATAAAGATGAATTTTCTATAAATATTATTTTTGAATATTATGGAATAAATTTGATATAATGTTATAGTTGTGGGTAATATTTATAAATTTTGCAAAGTATGCAAGTTGTTATAAAATATTACGTTTGGTGGGGAATATTCTTTTTGTTAGGAATATTAAATACAATAACTCAATCATTGATGGACCCATGAATGAAATTATTGTTTGATTGAGAAAACGACAAAAAATATTTTATAAAAATAACGGTGGAGGTGTTACCGTTAAAACTGTTGAACTACCCGGTGGTAAAAGAAATGCGATGTACGGCGTGGTTGCGATAAGTAACACACGGTATTGATTGATTATTGATGCTTACGTGAGAAGTCACTCAATTATGCTTAATTATTACTCACGATGAATTGCTGCATCATATCTCTTATATTATTGATTCAATTATTATCACAAGATTATCATCAGTATAATATAGTATTAAATCAATAATTGAGACGACAAGTTATAAATGATTAATAATTGTTGAAAGATTAAATATGTGTTGATGAAAAAAAAAATGATTTGTGGTAAGTTTGATTATTTTATGGGGGCTCATATGTCATCATCTAAGAGTCTCTTCACAATAGTATTTACCTTCAATCGATAGTAATTACCTTCGTCAATAAGTAATTACCCTTGTGAATAGTATTTACCTTCGTCGATAGTAATTACCTTCGTCGATAGTAATTACCCTTGTGAATAGTATTTACCTTCGTCAATAGTATTTACCTTCGTTAATAGTAATTACCTTTACCGACGTCGAACTACTTGTCGTTTCACATTACGAAAGTCGAACCACTTGTCGTTTCACATTACACAGGTCCGAACCACTTGTCGTTTCACATTACAGACGTCAAACCACTTTTCTTTTCACATCATTAGTCGTCAAGCCACTTGCCTTTTCACACGGCGGTCTTAAGCTAGAAATCTTCTATAAATAGAGGCCTGGGGCTTCATTATTTTTCACGAATTCATTCAAGCTATAGAGAAAAGTATAGAGAGAATAAGAGAAAAGAAGAAGAGTATTTTGTTATTACACTGCAGAGTAGTATTCAATCTCCTACCAAATGTAAGGGGTGTTATTCTTTCTTATTCATGAAGAGAATCTGTTGTTATTCCATTGCTTATTATTCTGTTGGAATAACTTTGTATAATGTGGTTTACCCTATACTTGGTGACATTCTTTATTATTCTGTTGGAACATCTCGTCATGCATGTGTTTTACACCGGACTGGTTCCGCTCTTTATTATTTTGTTGGAACATCCATGCGTGTGTTTTACACGACTTCGGTTCCGCCTTTATTATTCTGTTGGAACATCCATGCATGTGTTTTACAGGACTGGTTTCGCTTTTTATCATTCTGTTGGAATATCCTATCTCGCATGTGTTTTTACAGGATGCGGTTCCATCTTTATTATTCTGTTGGAACATCACCTGTGATTGTGAATTTCACACGACTGGTTCCGTTATTTATTATTCATTTGGAATAACACATGCATGCGCTATCTATCGCGTGCGTGGTGATTTCTTTTGTTATTCCATTCTTTATTATACCCAATTGGTTAAAACTTTAACTTCTATACTCCATGAAATTAGTGGATTATCCTTGATATTTCATGCGTTTCATCTAAGATCTTTTCATGAAAATTTTCTTCCGATCATTCTTGAATTTTACTCTACAAAACAAAGATCGTGTTGATAATTTGGAAGTTAATAATTCTGGATAAAATAATTCTTGAACTTGTTTTATTGAATTCTTATATCATTGTCATCATCCTCATGTTTATTTTTTTTAAAGTCATCATGGCTTTTGTAGTGCGTAGATGGACTTGGTATGATTATGACCGAGAGGCTATTCGGTGTAATCATGACCGTAATGTTACAAATGATGTGGTAAAAATCCTCGATTAGTAGTAGTGCATTGATGGACGATTGTTGGCATGATCATGACCATTAATGAATACACAAATATTCTTGGCCAGTAGTGCATGAATAATTGTGGTCGTGATACTAAAGAATATCCTTGGCCGTAGTGCAGGGGTGATTCGATGATGTGGAATATTTATTAAAGCTGAGTCTCAGCTATAACAGTGATGAAAAACCTTTTAAAACCTAAAAGATAGTAGACTTTATTTTCTACTTGACTCTTTTAATGGATTGCTTTTCCGCTGCAGTTAAACTGGTTGTCTATTGTATTTTATCAGTTTAACATTGTTGAAGACTATTGATAATTTATTCTGCATTATCTTAGTCATAATATTTCTTACTGGGCTAGTTGAGCTCACCCTTTCTTTCACTGTTCTCTTCAGGAAATGAGAATATAGCTGGGACGAGTCGGGGAAACGAGTGATGGTCTTGAAGATAGCATTAGTAGTCCTCACTATTCTGTGAAATAGTGTGATAATAATTGTAATGAGGACTCCTTTTTGAGTTTGTATAATATCTAGTAGACGATATTTGTATTTAAACTCACAGTTTATGTCGTATTGTATACATACGATTATGTTAGTAAGTTGTATTTAAATTACATACCATGTAAGTGGCGACCCAAGATGGGTGATGTATACCTAATTTTGGGGGCGTCACAGTTGAATATCGAGCTTAGGGATATGATCCTGGCAGCTAAGATGTGAGAATAGTACTAGGAGGGAGGCAGGGGAATACCTTCGCTAGTATGACCTACCTAAGTTTATGTCTTATTTTATTGGTTGGTCGGAAGATAGGGATAATTTGTTACATGTCAATTAACCTTTTGTTTTGTGGCGATGTCTGAAAATGACATCCGAGAATGTTGAGAATAGCGATGGAGCGCAGCGATCGTTGATTCACCATGTCAATAATCGAGGATAATGTGCATCAAGCAGGCGACAATCCTCATGCAAACAACAACAACACCGACCAAATGATGAATAATCAAATGTTCGAGGCTTTATGCAATTTATGCAACAATGAAAGAGAGCGACTCCACATCCAAAACGTGGGGTGGAAACACGGAAAACTCTCGGTGGTCACCGCTAAACAATTCAAGGAGCTGGGACCACCGGAGTTTAAGGAGAGCCAAAACCACTTCGGCGGAAGCATGGATAAAACAGATTACCAAGATATTTGATGTCTTGGGATGCTCGAGGAGCAAAAGGTTCCTTTCTTTGCGCTTTATGTTGCGCGAGAGGCGGATTCTTTGGTGGGAATCGGTAAAAGCGTACTCAACTTCTTTGTCTTGAAGATATCTTGGGAGAAGTTCCAGGAGCTATTCAACGACAAATACTTTCCTGAAAGTATTCGCCATATGAAGGAGGTGGAGTTTATCAAGTTGGAACAAAATAATATGGCCAGTGTCGCAATACGAGGCAAAATTTGCGGAGTTATCACGGTTTATTCCCACTTGGTGAATAATGAAGAGAGAATGGCGCGAATGTTTTTAAGAGGTTTGAAGCGGGAGATACGTCCAACATCTTATTTCTCATAAACCGTGTTTGTATTCGGATGTTGTAAATAGGGCTCGATTAGTGGAGCGCGATAATGAGTCAACGCTTGACTAAAGAGAAGCGGTAAGCAAAATTATAATACCGGTGAGAGTAGTCATCGAGCGGTGACAACAAGCGTGGAGGAATCAACGGGCGGATATGGTAACCACTTGGTGGTAATCGGGGCAAAACAATAAGAATGAACATTTCAAGAAAAGGAGATTCAACAATAATGGAAAGACGTCAAGACTGACACGTTGTTAAGGAAGGAGAAAGACCACCTATCATATGCTTCAAATGCGGAGGAGAGGGACACATCGATCAAAGCGTATGCCTTAGTCAAAGCATGTTATAATTGTGGAAGAAGGTCACTTAGCTCGATTGTGTGCCATTCTAGAAGACAAATTCAATTAGGATGGAGGCACCAAAGGCCATCCCGGAAAATTCAAAACACAGTAGTGCAAGGAGAGCGTTTGTTGTGACCTCCCAAAGAGCAAGGAATCCGAATGAGGTCATCACGGGTAAGCTTATCATAAACTCTAATGAAGTCTATACTTTATTTGATCTGGGTTTCTACCCATTCTTTTATTTCTCCTACTTGCGCTCATCGAATAAATTTGACTCGGAGAAATTAGACTTTGACTTATCTGTGGAAACTCCGTTGGGAGAAACCTTCATTACATCCAACTGCTTATAAGTCTTGTTTGGTTCAAATCGGTACCCTCACATTACTGTCGATCTTATTTCATTAAAAATACTTGCATTTGGCGTGATTCTAGTGGATTGATTGGTTAACTACTTATCATGCAAAAATTGATTGTTTTCGTAAGGTTGTTAGCTTTCATATTCCTAATCAACCTATTATGCGAATTCAAACGACCAAACCATTAAAATCAATCACGGTCATCTCAAGCCATAAAGCTATTCGTTTATTGAAAAATGGATGTCGAAGCTTTCTTTGCTCATATCACATTTAAATAAAAATACGTCGATTTTAAACGATATTCCTATTGTTAATAAATTTCTGACGTATTCCCAAAGAACTTCTGGCCTACCCCGGGCGTGAAATTGAATTTTGTATCGACCTTGAACCCAGTACAAAACCTATTTCCAAAGCCCCATATCGAATGGCTCTATTGAACTTCGAGAGTTAAAGACCCAACCTGCGAGAATTGTTAGACATTGGCTTTATTAAATCCTAGTACTTCTCCTTGGGGTGCTCTGCTCTATTCGTGAAGAAGAAAGATGGGAGTATGCGACTTTGTATTGATTATCGGGAGTTGAATCATGTCACCATCAAAAATAGGTATCCATTGCCACGTATTGATGACTGTTTGACCCGGTTGCAAGGAGCCAAATTCTTTTCAAAGATTGATCTTCGTTCTTGATATCACCAATTGAAGATTAGAAATCACGACATTCCAAAGACGGCTTTGAACTTCGATGCGGGCATTATGAATTCCTAGTAATGTCATTTGGATTGACTAATGCTCCTATTTGCCTTCATGGATATGATGAACCAGAGTATTCAAGGAATATTTAGATCACTTTGTGGTCGTCTTTATTGATAACATCCTTATTTATTCCAAAAGCCGTGAAGATCATGAACAACACTTGAGGTCGACACTCCAAAGCTTCGTGAATATAAGCTTTATGCCAAGTTGAAGAAATGTGAGTTACGGCTTGAAGAAGTATCATTCCTTGGGCACGTGGTATCAAGTCATGGAATATCTGTTGACCCAAAGAAAGATTGAAGCTATTCAAAGTTGGGAACAACCTAAATCGATGGATCAAGTCGTAGCTTTCTCGGTTTAATTGGTTATTATCGGAGATTCGTGGAAGGATTTTCTCGAATCGCTACTCCATTGACTTCGGTTTGACTTTAAAGATACAAAAAGTTCGGTTGGAGCGAAGAATGTGAGAAGAGTTTTCAAGAACTCAAGAGGAGACTTATTTCAAAGACTGTTACGACAATACCATATGGCTCGGAGGATTTGTCATCTGATGATGCTTCGAGCAAAGGGTTGGGATGTGTTCTTATGCAACATGGAAAAGTTATAGCCTATGCCTCGCGACAACTTAAAGAATATGAGAGGAATTATCCTACTCATGATCTAGAGTTAGCGGTTGTTGTCTTCAGACTTAAAATTTGGAGGCATTCCTTGTATGGGGAGAAAGTGGAGATCTTTAAAGATCATAAAAGCCTCAAATATTTCTTCACTCAAAAGGAACTCAACATGCGACAACGACGTTGGCTTGAAGCTGTTGAAAGATTATGATCATACCATCCAATACCATCCTGGAAAAGCGAACGTGGTAGGTGACGCATTGAGTGAAAATCATATGCAAGCAATCTGAGTGCGATATTGTCAACGAAAAGGCCCATTTTGTGTGACTTGCAAAGGATGGAGATAGAGTTAAAGACTCGAGGACGCGTGTGATGATAAGCGAGTATCGCGAGTAGAACAGAACTTTAATCGATAAAGTTAAAGTCGCTCAACCTACGGACTGGAGTGATGCGTATGAGTAAGAAAGTGCAAGAAAGGTGCTATATCTAAGCAAGCAAGAATCGATGAAGAAGGAATACTTGAGTCAATTCCGGACTTTGTGTTCTAACGACCACGATTTAAAGTATAATATCATGATGGAAGCGCCTGACACACCATTTGCAATCCATCTCAGGAGTACCAAATGTATCATGATATTAAATCATATACATTTTGGTGGAAGCAATATGAATAGAGAGATAAGCATTTATTTATCTCAAGGTGTCTAACTTGTCAACGAGTTAAAAGCGGAGCATCAAGTACCAAAAGGTCCATTGCAACCACTTGAAATTCGGAATAGAAGTGGGAGCACATTACCATGGATTTAGTTCTGGGTCTTCCTAAGGTTTCTCAAGGCATTGATGCGATATGGGTCATTGTTGATAGATTGACCAAGTCTGCTCATTTCTTACCGAAATCGAGAAACTTATACACTTGAACGTCTTGCTTCAGTATGTACATAAACGAGATTGTAAGATCGCATGGTATCTTAAGTATCCATAGTTTCGATCGAGACCCAAGATTCACTTCACAATTTTGGGTTAGTTTGCAAAAAAGCTATGGGCACGGACTTACGATTTAGCTTCGGCGATATCATCCTCGAATCAGACGGACGGTCGGAGAGGACTATTCAAACTCTTGATGATCTATTAAGACTCTGTGTCCTTGATTTCAAGGGGAGTTGGGACAAGTTCTTACCATTGGTGGAGTTTTCCTATAACAACAGTTATCAAGCAAGTATTGACATGGCTCCATTCGAAGCATTGTATGGAAGAAAGTGTCATTCTCCAGTATGCTGGGATGAGGTGGGTGAAGCAACGTTGTTGGAACCGGAGTTGGTACGTATGACTACGAAAAAGATTCAAACGATCCGACAACGTATAAAAACCTCACAAAATCGACAAAAGAGTTATCTTGATCTTCATCGAAAGGACGTGGAATTCGATATAGGAGATCATGTGTTGTTAAGAGTTGCTCCATGGAAAGGAGTTACAAGATTTGGAAAGAGAGAAAACTTAATCCTCGATTCATTGGTCCATTTTAATCCTCGATCGAGTAGGAACTGTGGCCTATAGACTCGCTTTTACTGCTTGAAATATGTCTCGTGTTCATAACGCTTTTACATATCCATGTTACGTAAATATGTGAAAGACCGAACCACGTTATTGAGTTAGAACCCAGGACGAAATAGCGGAAGATTTGACGTATGAAGAGGTTCTGTTCAAATCTTGGATAAGAAGGAACATATTCTACGCTCCAGGGTTATACCTCAAGTCAAAGTTTTGTGGAGGAACCACGATGTTGAGAAATGACTTGGGAGTTAGAATCGAAATGAAATCAAGGTATCCTTACCTCTTCGACATACCAGTCGTACCCTAATTTCGAGGGAAATTTCATAAGAAGGGAGGTTGTAAGACCCCGGATATTATAAATAAAGATGAATTTTCTATAAATATTATTTTTGAATATTATGGAATAAATTTGATATAATGTTATAGTTGTGGGTAATATTTATAAATTTTGCAAAGTATGCAAGTTGTTATAAAATATTCGTTTGGTCGGGAATATTCTTTTTGTTAGGGAATATTAGTATAACTACTCAATCATTGATGGACCCCAGCAAATTATTTATTGGGATTGAAAAACGACAAAAATATTTTATAAAAATAACTACGGAGGTGTTACCGTTAAAAGCTGTTGAACTACCCGGTGGTAAAAAATGCGATGTCTGGCGTGGTTGCATAGTAGCACTACGGTATTGATTATTGATGCTTTACGTGAGAAGTCACTCAAATTATGCTTAATTATTACTACGATAATTCTTTGCATCATATCTCTTATATTATTGATTCAATTATTGTCACAAAGATCATCCATATAATATAGTATTAAATCAATAATTGAGACGACAAGTTATAAATGATTAATAATTGTTGAAAGATTAAATATGTGTTGATGAAAAAAAAAATGATTTGTGGTAAGTTTGATTATTTTATGGGGGCTCATATGTCATCATCTAAGAGTCTCTTAAATCGATAGTATTTACCTTCGTCGATAATAGTAATTACCTTCGTCGATAGTAATTACCCTTGTGAATAGTATTTACCTTCGTCGATAGTAATTACCTTCGTCGATAGTAATTACCCTTGTGAATAGTATTTACCTTCGTCGATAGTAATTACCTTCGTCAATAAGTAATTACCCTTGTGAATAGTATTTACCTTCATCAATAGTATTTACCTTCGTTAATAGTAATTACCTTTACCGCAGACGTCCTGACTACTTGTCGTTTCACATTCTGAGCGTCCGAACCACTTGTCGTTTCACATTACAAATGATCGAACCACTTGTCGTTTCACATTACAGGCGTCAAACCACTTTTCTTTTCACATCATTAGTCGTCGAGCCACTTGCCTTTTCACACGGCGGTCTTCAAGCTAGAAATCTTCTATAAATAGAGGCTGAGGGCTTCATTATTTTCACTTAATTCATTCAAGCTATAGAGAGAAAGTATAGAGAATAAGAGAGAAAGAAGAAGAGTATTTTGTTACTACACCTTTGCGTTATTCAATCTCCTACCAAATGTAAGGGGGTGTTATTCTTTCTTATTCATGAAGAGAACTGTTGTTATTCCATTGCTTATTATTACATTGGAATAACTTTGTATCGTGGTTTACCCTATACTTGGTGACATTCTTTATTATTACATTTGGAACATCCTCGCATGCATGTGTTTTACACGGACACTGGTTCCGTCTTTATTATTTTGTTGGAACATCCATGCATGCATGTGTTTTACACCTAACCGGGTTCCGTCTTTATTATTCTGTTGGAACATCCTGCATGCATGTGTTTTTACACCGGACTGGTTCCGTCTTTATCGATTCTCGTTGGAATATCCTATCGTGTGTTTTACACCGGATCGATTCCATCTTTATTATTACATTTGGAACATCCCAGCCGATTGTGAATTTCACACGACACGGTTTCGTTATTTATTATTACATTGGAATAACTTTTATGCATGCGATCTCATCGCATGCATGGTGATTTCTTTTGTTATTCCATTCTTTATTATACCCAAATTGGTTAAAACTTTGACTTCTATACTCCATGAAATTAGTGGATTATCCTTGATATTTGCGTTTCATCCAATATCTTTTCATGAAAATATTCTTCCGATCATTCTTAAATTTTACTCTACAAAACAAGTATCATGTTGATAATTTGGGCGTTAATAATTCTGGATAAAATAATTCTTGAACTTGTTTTATTGAATTCTTATATCATTGTCATCATCCTCATGTTTATTTTTTAAAGTCATCTGTGGCACATAGTGCGTAGATGGACTTGGTATGATTATGACCGAGAGACTATTCGATTGTAATCATGTAGTAATGTTACAAATGATGTGGTAAAAATCCTCGATTAGTAGTAGTGCATTGATGGATGATTGTTGGCATGATCATGACCATTAATGAATACACAAATATTCTTGGCCCGTGAGTGCATGAATAATTGTGGTCGTGATACTAAAGAATATCCTTGGCCGTAGTAAGTGCGGGGGTGATTCGATGATGTGGAATATTTATTAAAATTTGAGTCTCAATTTATAACGTGATGATGAAAACCTTTTAAAACCTAAAAGATAGTAGACTTTATTTTCTACTTGACTCTTTTAATGGATTGCTTTTCATTGCAGCTTAAACCGGTTGTCTATTGTATTTTATCGGTTTAACATTGTTGAAGACTATTGATAATTTATTCTGCATTATCTTAGTCATAATATTTCTTCTTGGGCTAGTTTAGCTCACCCTTTCTTTCACTTTTCTCTTGAAATGAGAATATAGGCTTGGAGACGAGTCGGGAAAGCAGTGATGGTCTTGAAGATAGCATTAGTAGTCCTCACTATTACGTGAAATAGTGTGATAATAATTGTAATGAGGACTCCTTTTGAGTTTGTATAATATCTAGTAGAGCGATATTTGTATTTAAACTCACGAGTTTATATCGTATTGTACACCTACAGCGATTATGTTAGTAAGTTGTATTTAAATTCTGTACCATGTAAGTGGCGACCCAAGATGGGTGATGTATACCTAATTTTGGGGGCGTCACAGTAGCTAATTTTTAGTTTTTAGAAAAAAAATTCCATTTAAGCATTTTATCAAACAACTTGTGGGCATAGCTTAGAAATTCAAATTTCATACATGTTTGGACATGGTTAAACCAGATTTCTTCATAGAAATCTCTACCTTATTTCTTCGCACAACAACAACTAATCTCCTTGCTAAAATCTCAAATAATTTCACAAATATTTTGCATAACTATATACAAATTCTATGTTTGAACTTTACCCAATTTAATAAAAACATAGCAAAATATTGGAATTACCTCTTGATTGCTACACCCACTGAATTCTTGTTTTTCGACTTTTATAATCTTGCTCCAAGCCTCTTTCAATCTTAATTTCAAACATAAAACTAAGTGATGTGATGATTGAGCATTCTCTTGGTCCTAATGGAAGTATGGCTGCATCTTCAAGAATTACTATTTTTGATTTGTTAAGATGTCATCACTTAGATAATCTTCAACTGCATAAATTTTCATGCTATAAAGGACCCATCATTCCTAGGCTCACTGCAGAGGGTTCCTGCACTGTAGTACAACACACGCACATACAGCATGAGAACCCACATGGGTGTTCCTTTAGGCAGCAGGTGTTCATGAATTTGTTGCTACACGTGTATTGCTGTATTTTATAGACCTTGCTTGCAGCCTATTATGAGACATAATGACATAATGACATACATATGAAGTTTGTAGACTGATATCTCACCTAAAGGTATTCATGTGATCTTAGTTGCTTTAACTGACCTCTAATTAATCTCTATTGTCATATAGGCCTTGTATATTGCATGGATTACCTGAAGAAAAACATTGATTGGTTGCAGTCCAAGTTGGAACCCCTTGTAAAAGGTTAGCGTATTTCAATCTTTATTTATGAGATCCTTCTGTCATACAAACACACATATACATAGATTAAGTGTATTATATTTTTTAAAATTACTTACGGTTTATCAATATTAATAGACTTTTAACATATTTTATATTTTCATTATCTTTTTTGATTACTATTATAAAAAAAAGTAGTTACTTTGTCTAAGAAACAAATAGTAAGAATCATTTTTATATTTCTTTTTTGTTTAAAAATAAAGAGAGAGAAATTTAAAACATGTCTAATTTATTATTATGTTCTTCCTATTTTTTTCAAAAGTAATTATTAAATTAGTCAATAAGTTGTCATTTTTCAACAATTTATGATTACTAACTACTCCCTATGTTCCTAAAAGATTGTCGTTTACGGTTAATTCACATAGATTAAGGAATGTACTTAATACGTATAGAAAATACTATACTACCCTTGTTATAATTGTCTCAACCAATTATAAGCTTGGTAGATTCCAAAAAGGAGTATACTTTGTTATAATTCTACTTTGTATCCCAAAGCTATATTCAACAATAAATAGGAGAAAAAACTTTAAATAAAGATAAAGTAGAGAAAAAATAGTTACTTTGTATTGATAAACTCAAAACGTCAATTTTTAAGAACAAAAATTACTTCCTAAAACTCATTCTTTTAGGAACGGAGGAAATATTCAGCGATCACATAGTGCATATATGAAGAAATTTTGTTGTGGTTTTACTCAATCTTTATTGTGGTTTTACGTTTCGAATTTTAATCTTTTGTATTCAGTGTTGATGTACATTGCCGCTTATGCTTTTCGAGTAATTTTGCCAAATTTTTTGCATTCAGCGATCACATAGTGCATATTGAATATGTTTTCTCTGCTTTATAAGATCCTTAGTTTTATAATAGAAGGCCGAGTATTTGATTTCTAGAGAAAATTTACTTGGCCTTCACGAATAATTCTTACTCTACAGACATAATGCTTGCTCCCAACTCTTCATTCTTGCAGGATACAGATAAAGTTTTGCTGAGTTATTTTACTTGGAGGCTATATATACAAGATACAAACATATAGCATATGTTTTCAACAGTGCCTTAACATATCATTTCATCCAAAACAGGTTCCAACTCTCATTGGGCTTACATAAATTACTCCATGTACATCATCTAACATATATGAAGACTTCTCTATTAACAATCTTGACTGACTCTCCTTTTTTATACTTGACAGCCTCTTAGAGGCAATTTATCGAACATAACATGTGCATTTCTTTTTAGAACAGAATCAGACCAAGAATCAGACTATACCGAATTAGCATGTCTTGTGGTAGTATACATTTATACTTTGTGTAGTTTAATTGAGTTTTTGTTCATGAAATAGGGATTACATGCTTGAATTAATACATATTCAGATTGAAAGAATGAGATGCACTCAAAATTATATGTTAAGCAAAATTCTTTTCCAAATAAAAGCGAAAGCCTAACCAAATAGAATTTGTCCTATTTAGCTAGGAGATTTAGAGATTTAAAGGCACTTTGAATAATGTTATTCTCTCTCTATCCCCCTCCTCCCCAAATCTCTTATGTATTAGTATGAATATGTATTAGATCTGACTTATGTCACATACCGAACTTAATTCAAGCATGTAATCCCTATTCATCACATCAATCAATGGATTATTTCTTATGATTATTTAACTTCTGGCCAGGAAAAGAAGAAAAAGGAAAATTGGAACAGAAATTCTAACCTTAGTAGCCAGTATTACAGGAATCATATGTTGAATCTGGCTCAAACTTTGGTCCAATGAGTTCCTGTTATTGCCTGAAATATTGTAGATCAATATCGTGATGAACCAAGAGTAACGGGTATACCAAATAAGAGATACATGTAAAAAAGTAAAAAGAATCCGTTAGCATAATATAATGTTCGAACAGGTTTTCAACAGGAACACCAAATGATTAGCATAAATTTTCTGTTTCCGAGAAGATTTTAAATCATGAGTATTCCTCACACAAAGTTTACAAGTTCAAGTGCATAAATCAACTATCAAATATGTTACAATTTGCAAAGGCAAAGAAACATCACCATTAATCATTAAAACTCATAGATTACCTTGATAAATTCCAGATCAAACACGACCTACGCTTGAAAAGTCCGGTGCTACATTTTCAACCAGTGGAAGTTCACTATAAACAATGAAGAATAATAAGAGATGAAGTAATGGATAGTGGATAGAATTAACAATGAAAAATTCTATAGGCACACAGGCTATAAAAATTAAGCTAAACAGATACATTATGAACGTAACCATGTGTAAATTTTATACATGAATCTTCATTGCTACATACTTTTTAGTAAATTTTAGAAATTTATTCCTAAAAATTTGATTAACAACCTACCTTAATGTTTAAATAACAACCCAAATCAAAGTAAATTTCATATTTGTCCTTTGAATAAATAACAACAAGAGAATGAGTCCAAGAAGCCTCAAAATTCTATGTTTCTTTTAGTTTCTCCATATATTAAAAAGAATACACTACACTACTTTATATTTCTTAGATTTTTGTCTAGGTTGAGTTGAATCTTAAATATTAAAAATTCTCCTAGATAATAAAACTAAAGGTAGTAAAGAATGAGTACCAACATTAAAAGTAAATCATATTTTATGTTACCTCAAGAAACATACCCTACAAAAATTTGAGCTTTCTTTTCGTATCAATAATTTAAAGTAAATCTTCACATTCTACAGAAATTATCAATAACCAAAAAAAGTGTTAAAACAACTAAATCAATTGTTATATAAATGAAGAAACCCATGAAATATAAACATAAACACAAAATTTGTCTTATTTTTAATTTTCATCCATCGAAACATATTTTGTGTTACTCCAAAACATACACTACAAAATTTGGGCTTTCTTCCAACATCACTAATTTAAATTCAACCTAAACCTTTGTCACAGAAATTATCAAGAACCCAAAAATTTGTTAAAACAACTAAAATTACTCAAATTTCTGTTTTCTTAGAAAACAAACATCCCCAAATCTAATCTTATATAACCGAAGAAACCCATGAAATATAAACATAAATATATAAACATATCGGTAGATATAAGTAATTAAGTATATCTTGGTGTCAATGGCTTTGTAGACGACTCTATTTCACCGAGAACTTCACGCTTCAGGTAGCGATCGACGACTTTCTTAGTGAGTAAATGATCGACATCTGACATCTGACATAATCATTACTAATACCAACGAAAAAGAAAAAAAAAGTTGCAAATATAAACACCAAACTCACAAAAGTTGTGTCAATTGGACCTCCACAATCTATGTATATGGCAAATCATTTTCACAACTTTTAAGATGATAGCAAACCAAGATTTTATATTTAGAGCAGATTTTTTTTCCCAATAATATTTCCATGCCAAATAGATCATGTTTTACATTAGTTGAGCTTTATTTTGTCAGATTCTAACCAACACACCAACTCCAAAAGAGTACTCATAATAGCATCTAGAAAAGGTTGCAATCACATAGGATAAATGTCATAGCTTGTTGTGAATTTTACAACTAATACATGCCTTGGAAGGTTCCAATCCCATCACACCTTGCTCCATATCTAAAGAGAAAATTAGAAGGAATGGATTTGAAAAGCCTTGGAATGTTCATATTTTTATCATAATGAATTCAACAACATAAAATGCCTAAATGCCTAAATACTACTATCTTACTCCTCCACTTTAGCCCAAATGCCTAAATACTACTATCACATTATATAAAGTTAACATTTTTTTTAACAGTAGTGTAAGACCCCAGCTTTTATAAATAAAGATGAATTTTCTATAAATATTATTTTTGAATATTATGGAATAATTTGATATAATGTTATAGTTGTGGGTAATATTTATAAATTTTGCAAAAGTATGCAAGTGGTTATATTATATTCGATTGGTGGGGAATATTCGGTTTAGCGAGGAATATTAAATCAACGGCTCAATCATTGGTGGACCCACAATGTAATTATTATTTGATTGAAAAACGACAAAAATATTTTATTGAAATAACGGCGGAAGTTTTACTGGTTGATCTTGTTGAACTACTCGGTAGTAAAAGTAAATGAATGTCGTGTGGTTGCATAGTAGCACGCGGTATTGATTATTGATCTTATGTGAGAAGTCACTCGGTTTGATTCCATTATTGTCGATTAATAATATGAATTATTATAGCGATAATGACGTTTTATTTTATTAATTATTATTAACGTAATAAAACAAAACATCTTTTTATATAAAAAGCGAATACTTTATTAAAGTTATTATATAAATAAAATATATTATATTTTATTATTTTGCATAGTGTTTTTGCGTAGTGTTGCATAGTGTTTGCATAGTAAAATGTTTTTATATAAATAGAATATATTATATTTTATTTAAAAGATTTTGCTTTAAATATGGACCGTCAGTTAAAAATAAATCAATCTGATAGTTCATGGATTAATTACTATGCATTCTATTTTCCTATAAATAGAAGCTCGTTCCTTCATTATTTTCTTACGAATTCATTTGAAACTCTGAGAGAGAAACTATAGAGAGAGAAGAAAAAAAGTATACCTTTACTTCACTTTGCCAATATTCAGGTTCTTCTAAGGTAGGAAATATTATTTGTTGTACCGTAAGGATATTATTCTTTTGTATTCATGAAGAGAACTTGATTATTCCATTCCTTATTATTACATTGGAATAACTTTTGTATCTGTGACTACTACCTATACTTGGTGAAATCCTTCATTTGTTCCATTCTTTATTATTACATTTGGAATAACTTTTGTATACACATCCTACCCTATACTTGGTGACATTCTTCTATTATTACATTTGGAACATCACATGCATGTGTTTTACAGGACACAGTTCCATCTTATTATTATTCTATTGGAACATCACATGTCATGTGTTTTTTACACCGACTTGGTTCCGTCTTATTATTATTACATTGGAACATCACATGCATGTGTTTTACAGGACTGGTTCCGCCTTTATTATTATTACATTGGAACATCACATGCATGTGTTTCTGTTTCTGTGGGACACGGTTCCGTTATTTATTATTCTGTTGGAATAACTTTTGCTGTCATGCGATCTATCGCATGCATGGTGATTTCTTTTGTTATTCCATTCTTTATTATACCCGGTTGGTTAAAACTTTGACTTATACTCCATGAAATTAGTGGAATATCCTTGACATTTGCGCTTCATCGTCCGTATCCTTTCATGGAAATATTCTTCTCGATATTCTTGAATTTAACTCTCTAAAAGCGATATCATGTTGACAGTTTGGATGTTATTAGTTCTGAATAACTTAATTCTTGAACTTGTTTTATTGAATTCTTATATCATTGTCATCATCCTCATGTTTATATTTTTTTTTAAAGTCATCTACATGACACCTGTAGAGCATGGATGGACTTGGTATGATTATGACCGAGGATTATTCGGTTGTAATCATGGCCGTAATGTTACAAATGATGTGGTAAAAATCCTCGATTAGTAGTAGTGCATTGATGGATGAGTTGTTGGCATGATCATGACCATTAATGAATACACAACTATTCTTGGCGCGTGGTGCATGAATAATTGTGGTCGTGATACTAAAGAATATCCTTGGCCGTAGTGCGGGGTGATTCGATGATGTGGATTATTTATTAAAGGTTGAGTCTTAGCTATAACAGTGATGAAAAACCTTTAAAATCATAAAAGATAGTAGATTTTATTTTCTACTTGACTCTTTTAATGGATTGCTTGTTCATTGCTGATTAAACTTGATGTTTATTATATTTTATCGGTTTAACACTGTTGAAGGCTATTAATAATTTATTACGCATTATCTTAGTCATAATATTTCTTCTTTGGGCTAGTTGAGCTCACCCTTTCTTTCTTTATTTCTCTTGAAATGAGAACATAGGCGGACGAGTCGGGAAGCGGAGTAATGGTCGAGAGGATAGCATTAGTAGTCTTCACTATTACGTGAAATAGTGTGATAATAATTATAATGAGGACTCCTTTTGAGTTTGTATAATATCTAGTAGACAATATTTGTATTCAAACTCACGGTTTATGTCGTATTATACACGCAGTTATATTAGTAAGTTGTATTTAAATTACGTACCATGTATCGACTACCCAAGATGGGTGATATATACCTAATTTTGGGGCGTTACGATTGAATTATCGAGCTTGAGGATATGATCCTGGCTAAGATGTGAGAATAGTACTAGGAGGGAGGCGAGGGAATAACTTCGCTAGTATGACCTACCTAAGTTTATGTCTTATTTTATTGGTCGGTCGAGAATATATAAAGATAATTTTTATATGTCAATTAACCTTTTGTTTTATGTCGATGTCTGAAAATGACATCCGAGAATGTTGAGAATAGCAATGGAGCCTGAGCGATCGTTGATTCACCACATATCAATAATCGGGATAATGTGCATCGGAAGGCGACAATCCTCATACAAACAACAACAACTTGACCAAATGATGAATGATCAAATGTTCGAGGCTTTATGCGATTTATCTGCAATGATGAGGCGAGCGACTCTGTCCAAAACGTGGGGTGGAAAACACGGAAAACTCTCGGTGGTCACCGCTAAACAATTCAAGAGGCTGGGACCACCGGAGTTTAAGGAGAGCCAAAACCACTTACGGAGGAAGCATGGATAAAGCAGATTACCAAGATATATGATGTCTTGGGATGCTCCAGGAGCAAAAGGTTCCTTTACCGCCTTTATGTTGCGCGGAGAGGCGATTATTGGTGAGAATCGGTAAAGCGTACTCAACCTCTTGTCTTGAAGATATATCTTGGGAGAAGTTCGGGGAGGCATTCAACGACAAATACTTTCTGAAAGTATTACCATACATGAAGGAGGTGGAGTTTATCAAGTTGAAACAAAACAATATGACCATGTCGCAATCTGAGGCAAAATTTGCGGAGTTATCACGGTTTCGTCCCCACTTGGTGGATAATGAAGAGAGAATGGCACTAATGTTTTAAGAGGTTTGAAGTGGGAATCGTCGACATCTTATTTCTCATAAAGCTGTGTTTGTATTCGGATGTTGTAAATAGGGCTCGATTAGTGGAGTAGCGATAACGAGTCAACGCAACTAAAAGAGAGCGGTAAGGCAAAATTATAATACTAGCGAGTAGTCATCGAAGCGGTGACAACAAGCGTGGAGGGAATCAACGGGCGAGATATGGTAATCACTTGGTGGTAATCGGGGCCAAAACAATAAGAATGGACATTTCAAAAGCGAAGATTCAACAATGATGGAAAGCGTCGGCACCAAAGACCCGTTGTTAAGGAAGGAGAAAGACCACCTATCATATGCTTCAAATGCGGAGAAGAGGGTCACATCGATCCGAATCGCGTGCCATGCTTAGTCGTCAAATCATGTTATAATTGTGGAAGAGAAGGTCACTTAGCTCGATTTTGTGCGTTCTGAATACAAATTCAACTAGGATGGAGGCACCAAAGGTAGTCCCGAAAAAGTCAAAACCGATGGTCTGAGGAGGCGTTTGTTGTGACCTCCCGAGAGAGCGAGGAACCCGAATGAGGTCATTACGGGTAAACTTATCATAAACTCTAATGAAGTCTATACTTTATTTGATCTTCGGTTCTACCCATTCTTTTATTTCTCCTACTTGCGCTCATCGATTAAATTTGACTCAGGAGAAATTAGACTTTGACTTATCTGTGGAAACTCCGTTGGGAGAAACCTTCATTACATCCACTTTGTTTATAAGTCTTGTTTGGTTCAAATCGGTACCCTCACATCACCGTCGATCTTATTTCATTAAAAATACTTACATTTGGCGTGATTCTAGGAATTGATTGGTTAACTACTTATCATGCAAAAATTGATTGTTTTCGTAAGGTTGTTAGCTTTCATATTCCTAATCAACCTATTATCTTGAATTCAAACGACCAAACCATTAAAATCAATCACGGTCATCTCAAGCCATAAAGCTATTCGTTTATTGAAAAAGCGGATGTCAAGCTTTCTTAGCTCATATCATGATTTAAACAAAAATACGTCGATTTTGAGTGATATTTCTATTGTTAATAAATTTCTGACGTATTCCCAGAAGAACTTCTGGCCTACCCCGGCGTGAAATTGAATTTTGTATCGACCTTGAACCCGGTACAAAAAAACCTATTTCCAAAGCCCCATGTCGAATAGCTCTATTGAACTTGAGGAGTTAAAGACCCAATGCGAGGAATTGTTAGACATTGGCTTTATTAGATCTAGTACTTCTCCTTGGGGTGCTCTGTTACTATTCGTGAAGAAGAAAGATGGGAGTATCGACTTTGTATTGATTATCGGGAGTTGAATCATGTCACCATCAAAATAGGTATCCATTGCCACGTATTGATGACTGTTTGACCCGATTGCAAGGAGCCAAATTCTTTTCAAAGATTGATCTTAGTTAGGATATCACCAATTGAAGATTAGAACCCGTGACATTCCAAAGACGGCTTTGAACTTCGATGCACGGCATTATGAATTCTAGTCATGTCCTTTGGATTGACTAATGCTCTCTCTTTGCCTTCATGGATATGATGAGCCAGAGTATTCAAGGAATATTTAGATCACTTTGTGGTGGTCGTCTTTATTGATGACATCCTTATTTATTCCAAAAGCCGTGAAGATCATGAAAGCAACACTTGAGGTGACACTCCAAAAGCTTCGTGAATATAAGCTTTATGCGAGTTGAAGAAATCGACTTACGGCTTGAAGAAGTAGCATTCCTTGGGCACGCGGTATCAAGTCGTGGAATATCTGTTGACCCAAAGAAAAGATTGAAGCTATTCAAAGTTGGGAACAACCTAAATCGATGGCCGAAATCGTAACTTTCTCGGTTTAGTGGTTATTATCGGAGATTAATGAAAGGATTTTCTCGAATCGCTACTCCATTGACTCGGTGACTCGAAAAGATCTGAAGTTCGGTTGGAGGCGAAGAATGTGAGAAGAGTTTTCAAGAACTTCGAGAGAGACTTATTTATTTTTGTTACGTGATACCATCTAGCTCGGAGGATTTGTCATCTCTGGTGATGCTTGAAGAAAGGTTGGGATGTGTTCTTATGCAACATGGAAAAGTTATAGCTTTATGCCTCGCGACAACTCAAAGAATATGAGAGGAATTATCCTACTCATGATGCGGAGTTAGCATTTGTATCTTCTTGCACTTAAAATTTGGAGGCATTACTTGTATGGGGAGAAAGTGGAGATCTTTACGGATCATAAAAGCCTCAAATATTTCTTCACTCAAAAGGAACTCAACATGCGACAACGACGTTGGCTTGAACTGTTGAAAGATTATGATCGTACCATCGAATACCATCTGGAAAAGCGAGCGTGGTAGTGACGCGTTGAGTAGAAGATCGTATGCAATCTGAGTGCGTTATTGTCAACACAAAGGCCCATTTGTGTGACTTGCAAAGGATGGAGATAGAGTTAAAGACTCGAGGGCGCGTGTGATGATAGCGAATATCTGAGTAGAGCCGACTTTAATCGATAAAGTTAAAAGGCACTCGAATTACGAGACACGGAGGCGATCGTATGAGGAAGAAGGTCTGAGAGGTGCTATCTGGGGAAGCAAGAATCGATGAAGAAGGAATACTTGAGTCAACTCCGGACTTTGTGTTCTAACGACCGATTTAAAGTATAATATCATGATGGAGGCTATGACACACCATTTGCAATCCATCACAGGAGTACCAAAATGTATCATGATATTAAATCATACATTTTGGTGGAGCAATATGAAAAGAGAGATAGCGTTTATTTATCTCAAGGTGTCTAACTTGTCAACGAGTTAAAGCGGAGCATCAAGTATCAAAGGTTCATTGCAACCACTTGAAATTCCGAATGGAAGTGGGAGCACATTACCATGGATTTAGTTCTGGGGTCTTCTAAGGTTTCTCAAGGCATTGATGCGATTTGGGTCATTGTTGATAGATTGACCAAGTCTGCTCATTTCTTCTGAAATCGAAAACTTATACACTTGAACGTCTTGCTCGTATGTACATAAACGAGAGATTGTAAGGCGCATGGTATCTGCAGTATCCATAGTTTACGATCGAGACCCAAGATTCACTTCACGATTTTGGGTTAGTTTGCAAAAAGCTATGGGCACAGACTTACGATTTAGCTCGGCATATCATCCTCGAACGGACGAACAATCGGAGAGGACTATTCAAACTCTTGAAGATCTATTAAGACTACGTGTCCTTGATTTCAAGGGAGTTGGGACAAGTTCTTACCATTGGTGGAGTTTTCCTACAACAACGATTATCAAGCAATATTGGCATGGCTCCATTCGAGCGTTGTATGGAAGAAAGTGTCGTTCTCCGATTATCTTTGGGATGAGGTGGGTGAAAGCAACGTTATTGGGATCGGGAGTTGATACGTATGACTACGGAAAAGATTCAAACGATCCGACAACATATAAAAACCTCACAAAATCGACAAAAGAGTTATGCTGATCTTAAATGAAAGGATGTGGAATTCGATATAGGAGATCATGTGTTGTTAGAGTTTGCTCCATGGAAAGGAGTTACAAGATTTGGAAAGAGAGAAAACTTAATCCTCGATTCATCGGTCCATTTTAATCCTCGATCGAGTAAAAGCGTGGCCTATAGACTTGTTTCTGCCGCCAAATATGTCTCGTGTTCATAACGTTTTTCACATATCCATATTACGTAAATATGTGAAAGACCCGAACCATATTATTGAGTTAGAACCGGACGAAATAGCGGAAGATTTGGCGTATGAAGAGGTTCTGTTCAAATTTTGGATAAGAAGGAACATATTCTACGCTCCAAGGTTATACCTCAAGTCAAAGTTTTGTGGAGGAACCACGATGTTGAGAAATGACTTGGGAGTTAGAATCAAAATGAAATCAAGGTATCCTTACCTCTTCGACATACCGATACGTACCCTAATTTCAAGGCGAAATTTTCATAAGAAGGGAGGTTGTAAGACTCGACTTTTATAAATAAAGATGAATTTTCTATAAATATTATTTTTGAATATTATGGAATAATTTGATATAATGTTATAGTTGTGGGTAATATTTATAAATTTTGCAAAGTATCAAGTGGTTATATTATATTCGATTGGTGGGGGAATATTCGGTTTAGCGGGGAATATTAAATACAACTACTCAATCATTGGTGGACCCCACTAGCGAAATTATTATTGTCGGATTGAAAAAGCGACAAAAATATTTTATTGAAATAACGGCGGAAGTTTCTACGGTTGATCTTGTTGAACTACTTTCGGTAGTAAAAAAATACGATGTCGTGTGGTTGTTGCGTAGTAGCAGCACGGTATTGATTATTGATGCTTATGTGAGAAGTCACTCGGTTTGATTCCATTATTGTCGATTAATAATATGAATTATTATAGCGATAATGACGTTTTGTTTTATTAAGTATTATTAACGTAATAAAACAAAAATATCTTTTATATAAAATGAATACTTTATTAAAGTTATTATATAAATAAAATATATTATATTTTATTATGCATAGTGTTTTAGTGCATAGTGTTGCGTAGTGTTTGCATAGTAAAATGTTTTTATATAAATAGAATATATTATATTTTATTTAAAAGATTTTGCTTTAAATATGGACCGTCAGATTAAAGTAAATCAATACGGACCGTTCATGGATTAATTACTATACATTCTATTTTCTATAAATAAAGCTCATTCCTTCATTATTTTCTTACGAATTCACTTTGAAACTACAGAGAGAAACTATAGAGAGAAAAGAAGAAAAGTATTATTCTACTTCACTTTGCCAATATTCGGTTCTTCTAAGGTAGGAAATATTATTTGTTGTACTCGTAAGGGATATTATTCTTTTGTATTCATGAAGAGAACTTGATTATTCCATTCCTTATTATTACATTGGAATAACTTTTGTATCTGTGGACTACCCTATACTTGGTGAAATCATTCATTTGTTCCATTCTTTATTATTACATTGGAATAACTTTTATCTGTTATCTACCCTATACTTGGTGACATTCTTCTATTATTACATTGGAACATCCTGCATGCATGTGTTTTACACGGACTGGTTAAAATCTTATTATTATTACATTGGAACATCACATGCATGTGTTTTACAGGACACAGTTAAAATCTTATTATTATTACTGTTGGAACATCCTATGCATGTGTTTTACAGGACACAGGTTCATCTTTATTATTATTACATTGGAACATCACATCTGCATGTGTTTTCTGTGGGACTGGTTCCGTTATTTATTATTCATTGGAATAACTTTCGCTGTCTGCGATCTATCGCATGCATGGTGATTTCTTTTGTTATTCCATTCTTTATTATACCCAGTTGGTTAAAACTTTGACTTCTATACTCCATGAAATTAGTGGAATATCCTTGACATTTGCGCTTCATCCAAATCCTTTCATGGAAATATTCTTCTCGATATTCTTGAATTTTACTCTACAAAGCGATATCGTGTTGTGATTTGGATGTTATTAGTTCTGAATAACTTAATTCTTGAACTTGTTTTATTGAATTCTTATATCATTGTCATCATCCTCATGTTTATATTTTTTTTAAAGTCATCTCATGACTGTAGTAGAGCATGGATGGACTTGGTATGATTATGACCGAGGGATTATTGATTGTAATCATGGCCGTAATGTTACAAATGATGTGGTAAAAATCCTCGATGATTACAGTAGTGCATTGATGGACGATTGTTGGCATGATCATGACCATTAATGAATACACAACTATTATTCTTGGCCCGTAGTGCATGAATAATTGTGGTGTGTGATCTTAAAGAATATCCTTGGTAGTAGTGCGGGGGGTGATTCGATGATGTGGATTATTTATTAAAGTGAGTCTCGGCTATAACGATGATGAAAAACTTTTAAATCATAAAAGATAGTAGATTTTATTTTCTACTTGACTCTTTTAATGGATTGCTTGTTCATTGCAGTTAAACTTGATGTTTATTATATTTTATCGGTTTAACACTGTTGAAGGCTATTGATAATTTATTACGCATTATCTTAGTCATAATATTTCTTCTTGGGCTAGTTGAGCTCACCTTTTCTTTCAATTATTCTCTTGAAATGAGAACATAGGCTGGAGACGAGTCGGGAGCGCAGTAATGGTCGGAGAGGATAGCATTAGTAGTCCTCACTATTACGTGAAATAGTGTGATAATAATTGTAATGAGGACTCCTTTTGAGTTTGTATAATATCTAGTAGACAATATTTGTATTCAAACTCACGGTTTATGTAAGTATTGTACTGCAGCGATTATATTAATAAGTTGTATTTAAATTATGTACCATGTATCGATTACCCAGATGGGTGATGTATACCTAATTTTGGGGCGTCACAAGTAGCATCAATTAGGTGGAACTAAAGTGAAACATAAAAAGTATGATTATGAGCTCACAGGTTGTTCGGAATGTGGCTAGAAGTTGCTCATAAATTGGGGCCCTTACAAAATCGGCAAATCTTGAAAAAATAAAGGAAACAACATTACAAACTATAAGCTATTTATCACTTTTAAATTTCACATATTCTAAGGGTACACACCAATTGCCTCATTATCAAGCTTTTCCAGCGACTTTAACATCAGATTATCAACATGACTATGAAGCTTGTGATATACCCGCAAGCATAAAACTTTACATGAACAAAGCGGGAAAATCATTTTATCAATTGCAAAATCTCACGATCAAATAAAAAAATCACCTGACTCACCCGTGCTCAAGGCAATTGTATAATTAAGTGAATTGAGGTTAGATCAAACCAGGGGTATATATAAGTGAATTGAGGTTAGATCAATAAGCCCACAGATAAAGCAATTAATAACAAAAATAGCAACAATCATAATAATAACAATTGCAATTACTAAAATGTCACTTTGAATCCATATCACCAAATAACACCCAAAACAAGAAACACTAATTTCCACCACCACTCAAATCATTAATTGAGCAGACTAAAATGTAATAACAACCATCAAATTAATATCCCCAACAAAAAATGAACAAATAAAATTGATAAATTGAATTTCCACGACTATTATTAAGCGCATAAATCCCAAAACAGAGCTCCCAAAACAATAAAAAAAACCCAAATACAAAATTTAGGAAATTACAAGAAATAAATTAGGGGTTTTATTTCTGGTCGCATAAATTCCAAAACAGAGCACCCAAAACAATAAAAAAAAAACCCAAATAGAAAATTTAGGAAATTACAAGAAATAAATTAGGGGTTTTATTTCTACTCACCAGAAAAAAATTGTTCTCAACAAACCGAAGCTTCTTTGGGGCCACATCATCTTGATGAACTATATCACCAAAGAAACCCCCGAAGAAGAACACAAAATCACAGCTAGCAAAACCTTTACCAGACCAAATGAAACTTTTTTTAGCTCCTCCATTAAAGTAAATTAAGCTTCACCCACTACAGCAACTGAACAAAGGGTCAATTAGGTTTCTTTTTTCGTCTCTTTTTGGTTTTGGCTATGGGGGTACCTTTTGAGCGAGAAGAGAGAAATGAGATATATTACCCACCAGATTTGGGGCTAGAATTAGGGCTGGGTGTGAGAGCTAAGAAATTTAGGGGAGTTGAGAGGGATCGAGAGTGTGTAAGAACAAAGAGAGAGAGAGAGAGAGAGTGTGTGATAGAGCTGGAATTAGGAATTAGGAATTAGGGTTGGGTATAGAGAGCTCAATGTGTGCAAGAACACAAAGAGGTGTTAGAGGTAGGACTGAGCAAAATACGGATAAAACCGAATAACCGAATTATTTTAACCGAATTATTTCAATTATTCGGTTAATTTTAGTAATTCGGTTATATCCGATTTTATTTTCGGTTTTCGGTTTCGGGTTTAATTTTTATTTTTTATTCTGTTACCAAAAACCGAAATAAAAAGGGGCTTAAAATTATAATTATAGTCTCAATGAAACTCAAGATTTCTCATTCATAGTCCATAGATCTCAGAACTCTCATCTCTCGAAGACTCATCTCATCTCTCACCTCTCGCCCCAAAATCGATTTCTCTGCTCTCATCTCTCAGACCAGATCTTAGATCTTTATTCTTTCATCTCTCACCCATGCCCTGACCCTCGTATCTCTCATTGCCAAAGGCCCAAAACTCCAGTCCGGCAGTCCGCTCCGCCTCCGGATGGACCTCCTCCGATCTCCCCCGACGGGCCAAAACTGCATGATGGGAAGAACTTCTCTAATCCATTCAGAGACAGGGATAAGCCTAAAAGAGCTCACAAAGAGGGAAAATATATCTATTCAGATCCCTATCACATGAGCATAGCACAAGAAGAAGATGGTGATAATAGTGATGGTGTCGTTTCTAGCTTTTAAAGAAAGAGATGATGCTAGCTGAGTACATGATTGTGAGGAATACTTTGACATTTACCAAGTGAAGGAGCAAAGAATGGTGCCTATTGTTGCCATGCATCTACACGGGGTGCCTAAGAGCTGGTACAAGGCTTGTTGCAGTGGTAAATAAGTTATCTCCTGGGAAGAATTCTCAGGGGACTTCACTGTTAAGTTCATTGAAGTGGGTCAGGACAATGTGTTTGAGCAATTTAAATGGCTAAATAAACTGCTACTGGCTTCTGTTGTTCTGTTGTTAAATTCGGTTATTATCCAAATAACCGAATAACTAATTCGGTTATTCGGTAATTCGGTTTCGGTTAGTAGTTCGGATACCTAAAATAGTTAAATTTCGGTTTTCGGTTATAACCGAAAAGCTAATTCGGTTCGGGTAAAACCGAATGCTCACCCCTAATTAGAGGGTTTGAAATTTGAATAATGGTGAATTTTGAATAAGGGTAAATGAGAGAGCTACGCCGACGTGTATTCAGATGTGACATTTATCTTTTTTTTTCTCTCTACTCTGTTTTGTTTTATATTATAAATATAAAAAATGACATGTGGTTGCTAAATTTGTGTTGAAATTTGTCCCAATTTTGATCGAAACGAGTCACGGCGTGGGGAATGAATGCATGTTGATCCTTATCCTACATTTACTAATTTATTTAATGGACTACTACATTTACAAAATACAATACAGTTTGAATTTCCTGCTTAACCCAAAAATTATTAGGGTCGGCTAAAATTTGGGATAAATTTTATCGTCCAAAGTTAAATAGTGTCGGAGGTACGGACGGATACATCTAGTATATATATAGTAACATGAAATCAATGGACCAATCAATATACTAACACGATATCACCTGTCTATTCAAGCACAAACGAATAACGTTAATCAAATACGAATTCGATTATTATGAATTTAATTTTATAATAAATTAATAAATTAATTAATTTGGAAGGGTATGATGTATGGTATGCCTTGTGTGGGATTGTTGTTTCTTGACTCTAGGTGAAGTCAGTAGTAGTATTACGATCAATAGGAGGATCGATGGATATATATATATATATATATATATATATATATATATATATATATAGTAATACTAGTACTCAGATGGCATCAAAGCTACTACCTATTTTCATAAGAAAATAACCTTACGCATCGAAAATAATAAATAAGTGACAACTAGCATCTTCAATTTTGGGTTTTACTTACCCAAAAATATAATCACAATACTTTTATTTTTTTTAATTTTGATATTAAAAACAGGAGATTAATAATATCCAATCAATAATTAATTAATTGTTAAAATACAAACGAATAAAATCATAAAAGATTGTTCTTTTATGCTAGTCTTGTAGATAACCAACAATTTAATTTGTATATAATTATTTTATTACTATCATTTAAAAAAAACGTGTTGTCAACAAAATGGGCGCATGCATATTTAACTAATCTATAAATAAATAATAATTCTATCATCACGGTCAAATTCAAAACTACTCTCCCTTTCCGAAAAAACACGACTAGGAAAAATAAATAACATAAGTTTATCTTTTATAATCCCTGTAGTATATAAACATAATAAAATTAATTTAAAGATAAATTAGTAACTTAAATGTAGAATTAAATATATATTTTATAAACTCAATAATAATATGAGAAAATTTTCTAATTTAATATTATAAATTAAGTTTTCATTTAATATATTAAAATGAAAACTTAATTTGACACCCTGAGATATTATACTTCTCCGTTTCTTAATATAAGTCGTTTGTTTGAGAATTTAAAGTAAATATTAATTGATTAGTTTTCAATATTACCTTATGTAATAAATATAACGTTGGTTCTCTCATTATTTTTTGTCTAATAAATAATATTTTTTTTAATATAAGAATAATATAAATAATAAATATTATATTTAATATTATACAATTATTTTGTTAATACTTGCCGAAGAAAAGTAGTAGTACTAGAGTTCTTGTAATACTAATATATATTAGTAGTACTATTATACTAGTAGTAGTCTAGTATTCATTTAACACCTGGATTAATTTGACTTTTATTTTAGATTAGGAGTGAAGTAAATAAAAAGTCATGTCGTGTTCCCGCACCGGATGGTCATGGTCTTATGTAGACGCGATCGCAACGGGAATGGGAATAATCGTCATCGTCGTGTTCCGTGTGGGCAACTGAGAGATCAATAATACTGGGAAAGGAAAGGGAAAGGGGTAATAATTTTCCCTTCTAGCCAAAACTGGTGGGCCATACACACACACACACACACACATATATATATATATATATATATATATATATATATAAATATGCTCATCCATTGTTGAGGCCACTCCCCTTCTTTTGTTCCCGTTCTTACCCTGCCTGCCTGCCTGCCTGCCTTGCCACCCAATAAATTCTTAAACGAGATTTTGGGTTTAAGATATATTTGATGGTATTATTGGCGAGGAAGGAAAAGGAAGAAGAAAAGCAGGGGAAGAAGGAGGGAATGCGAGTGGGGAAATACGAATTGGGAAGGACTCTTGGTGAAGGTAATTTTGGTAAGGTCAAATACGCTAAGGACGTCAATTCGGGTCACCCTTTTGCCGTTAAAATTTTGGAGAAAACTCGAATTGTTGATCTCAAGATCACCGATCAGGTAATCCCTCCAATCTATTATGTTATCATCTTCAAAGCTTAAATTTTGTCCGTGGGTTGAGATGTTGAAATGATGTTGTTGATAAACAAAAGGATGGATTAGTTGTTGCATGCAATAACTATTGGATTCTGTATCCTTATTTCTTAGAACTACTTTCTTTCCTTTCTGCTATTGATCATTTGTATGCTTCTTCAATTTGGCTTACTTTCTGAATTTGGAAAAAGGATCTCACAATAAATTAAACTACTTACCAAATTGTTTGGAGCTTGCAGATAAAGAGGGAAATTGGCACCTTGAAGCTCCTCAAACATCCTAATGTGGTCCAGTTACACGAGGTAACTTTCTCCCCCTCCAATTAAATCCCACATGAATGTTGCAAGAGCTAAATTGTTACAGTTTTACTTTACCAGTTCTTTATTCCGGTATACCAAAATTTCTGAGGTTTTATGTCCAGAATTTTAGCTTTAAATATTGTTCGATGAAAACTTTCTATAATGATGGCTTGGTCATTGACTATTTCTTTAAACACTCAATTAGACAAATATGCTAATCTTAGTCCAGTTAATAACTATTAGTATAATATTTTAATAAAGAAAGTTAAGAATGGATAAGTACAGGGAGAGAACTTATTCTTTGCTCCAAATACCCTCGCAAATTGGTGTAATTTGTTCTGTCTGCTTCAATTGATTGGCCTAATACCAACTAAAGCAACATCTTTATATTGAACCTTATACTATACTCCAAGTATTTTATATTTTTAGGTAATTAAGTTAGAAAGGGAAAGGAAATTGGGGTAGTTTTCTAGATGAAGGATGTTCTGGTAGGGTCCATCTATATTTGATTTATTGGGTTTGGTATAAAATAAATCAAGAAGACACTCCCTAAAAATTCAGCTTGCTGTGTGGACCTTGGATTTTTGGCATCTTTTGCCGTATAGTTGTTGGATCAGATCTATTCAATCACTGAACCTGTTATATTTATTGTGTTCTAAAAGGATTGTCCATTTTCCACAAAGATTGTGATTTGCTTGAATATAATTAAGTTTGGCATATTAATTTGAAAATGAATTCTCATTTTTTTGTGACATGCCAAATACAAATGGTAAACTCTCATTTCAGAGGAAAAGAAGTAGTATCGATAGCAATCCTTTCATTCTAAATCTAAATAACCCATTACTATATAATCTATGGTATAATTCATGATTAATTTTCTGAGATTTAGTATCCTGATTTTCAAAGTGAATTATTTTCTTTAAGACGTCTCAAAAGTAGATACGATACTTCTTAATTTGGGACATATGAAATAATAAATTTCTTACCCAATTAGCTTCTAAAACTCGATTTCCCAGGAAAAAATATTTCAGAACGCAAGATACATGGTCTTCCTTCTTTAGTTTGTTTTACTTTGAACAACATAAACATATACATACCCATTTTAAACAAATAACTGTCCATGCAAAATGAATTCACTTCCACACCCATAATCACAGTTTTGACATCTATGATTGACTTTAATTGCTATGCTAGTCTGCTGTTTTAGAAACAACATACTGCATTAATATAGGTTTAGTCTAATTAGTATGAGATTATTCTGAATTTCTGATTGTGCTGTTTTTTTCTCTCAACAATTAATGTATATCCAGGTCATAGCAAGCAAAACCAAGATTTACATGGTCCTCGAATATGTGAATGGTGGTGAATTGTTTGACAGAATCGTAAGGCACCATTTGCTATATTATATTCATAGTAAACTTCCAGCTGGTTTCTCTTGCTAGAGATTCACATATAATCTCACATTCTTATGCTGCTCATGCTTTACAGGCATCCAAAGGGAAACTCTCGGAGGCTGAAGGCAGAAAGCTGTTTCAACAGTTAATAGACGGGGTTAGCTACTGTCATAATAAAGGCATTTTTCACCGGGATCTCAAGGTATATTTTTTCACAAATAGTCGACGACCTCCGCGGATAATGATACAATCATTCAATTTTGAAAATGATGTTCTTACATGTTTTCGCGCTATATATTTTTTTCCCTGAATTGCAGCTAGAGAATGTCCTTGTTGATGCAAAAGGAAAAATAAAGATATCTGATTTTGGTCTGAGTGCATTACCCCAACATTTTAGGGTATGCAACCTAGAGTTCCCAGATCCTAAAGCACATTATTTCTTTAATTCAGTCACTTATAATATTTCTATCTTGCATATTAGGATGATGGGTTACTGCATACAACGTGTGGTAGTCCCAACTACGTTGCTCCTGAAATTCTCCAGAACAGAGGCTATGATGGTTCCACCTCAGATACATGGTCATGTGGTGTCATCTTATATGTAATTCTCACGGGATATCTACCATTTGACGATAGAAATCTTGCAGTTCTATATCAGAAGGTAGTAGAACTTTGATGCTTCCCTTGTATTCTACTTCGGTTTGTACAATTTATTTTTCAAGAACTTCTAATCTGAATCTTCTCAAGGGAATTCAGATTTTCAAGGGGGAGGCTCAGATCCCGAAGTGGCTGTCCTCAGGAGCCAAAAACCTAATAAAGCGGATTCTTGATCCCAACCCTAGTACTCGATTAACAATGGCAGATAGCAAAGAAGATAAATGGTTTAAACAAAACTATACTCCTGCAGATCCCGAGGAAGATGAAGAAGATGCATTCATAGATGATGAAGCCTTTCTAATACACGAGGTATTACATACATTGATACTAATAGTTGTTTAAATTACACCTTCCATTATTATCAGTAATTTTGAGCCAGAACTGATAAAGTGATGCTTTATCTGTGGTGCAGCAACCTGAAGTAGAAAAAGATCCAGAATCACCCACCGTCATCAATGCCTTTCAGCTAATTGGAATGTCCTCGTGCCTGGATCTCTCAGGCTTCTTTGAGAAAGAGGTAAGAACCACAGTTGAATTACTTGTGTTTGCTATATTAGTTTACATGATTCTTACTATGTATCATGGAGTTCACAACCAAGATATTAGATTTTAAGATACATAAATTTGTTTGTGTTTTACAGGATGTTTCCGAGCGGAAGATCAGATTTACATCCAATCATTCCCCAAAAGAATTGATGATGAGGATCGAGGATACAGTAATGCAGATGGGTTTTGCAGTCCAGAAGAAAAATGGATGGGTTAGTATTTTATTTTATTTTGGTCGGTTTTTATATTTAACAATTATGGGTTAGTAGTCATTAGACTGCTAGTTGATTGCTTGTATTTCCTTAAAAAGTATTCCTCATTTGCTTTCTCTCTCCACATGCCTTTGTTGGCTATTTATCCACTTACAGATGATAGTAACAACAATAATAGAACTTGTCATCGACAAATTAGAAACAAAAAATGATAATACTGGTTTTACCAGGTCTTGTAAACACGGTTAACAGTGTGAAACTGTACTAACTTGTTCCTTCCATCTGAGGTAATTATGCCATCTTTAGTAATAAAACTTAAATAGATGCTTGAATAAGAAAGATCAGCCAGTATCATTTTCTTAAAAATAAAGTATAACGATCAGTCGGTTTATAAATAAAATTTACTGATCATTATCTGAATTTGTTTCATTTTGATCAGCTAAAAGTAATACAACAAGAGCATAAAGGTCAGAAAAGCATGGTTAATCTTTCAGTTGCGGCAGAGGTTAGCAATTTATGAAATGTGAACAATTCCTTGTGCTTACATATAACTTCACAGCTCACTGGCAGCAGCTTAAGTCCAATCTTTTGGATACATATTTTTCTGTCATTGTGGCAGGTGTTTGAAATTAGTCCATCCTTGTATGTAGTCGAATTAAGAAAATCTTGTGGAGATTCCGAAGTATATAGACAGGTTTCATCTCTCTCTATCTCTCTCATACACACACACCGTGATTGCAAAGAATTCGGCATTCCCGAGTCCTGACTTCTGATAATATGTTGTGCAGTTGTGTACAAAGTTGTCGCATGATCTGGGTGTCTGAGTAGTCAAGAGCCGTTGGCCACAGAATTTTGAAGCTGGAGCTCAAAAGTATAGGATCAATTCGTTTTTCATTTTACGATACAAATTCAATTCTTTTGCAGTTTGTACAGCACATCATGAATTATATATTTGATGTGCAATTTACATCTCCATTCAAAATAGAAGAGGGAACGTGCAAACCTTCTTGTGTATCTGAAGAAGTGCAATCACATTTCCGATTAATAAAAAAGCATATATAGAGCATACTTATTGAATATTTCTGATTCTTTCTAGAAAGCAGCCACACAATAACAAATATGAGGAATCATTTAATTAACATACTCAACTTCGTACGTTTTTCAGTTTGATGGCTGAGCTTCCATTAATAAATACGGAGAACTAATTTACATGTAAAATTTCATTATCTACGGCACTAATTTTATTTACATGGTGTAAAGGGTATATTTAGACCTGCCAATAGGTTTGTAAAGTCACCAAACACAGATGAGCACCACTAACTTACTGCTAGCCCGTCTCCAAGCTCTTTTCTGTATAAGTGAATCAAGCTGCTGCTGCTGCTGCTGCTGCTGCTGCTACCATCTACCATTTGAAGCTTCTCGTTCAACAATGTCTTGTATTGATTGTCTCTGTCTTCTAAATTACGCATTAGATCAACCTAGAAACCAAAAATAAACATTTATAAAACAGACAAAAAAATCGTACCATGTCGAAACTAAAAAGGTGAGCAATGGCTAATCTTATGAACAAGGTAATAAAGAACCCTTATATAAAGGGAACTACAAAAATACCAAAATGCCAACTCATAGTTTTGGGATCAGGAAGGAGGGCAATATTATAATTCTAGATGCTCTAAAATTTACCAATCATTCTCCATCCTACAAGATAATGCTCACTAGCCATTGAATTCTAACTTCACTAGATTTAAGTATATAACTGAGGCTAGAGGAACATAATGTAACAACAAGGCTTGCACCAATGTTCCAAATCATGACAAAAATTTAAGCCTAATCTTTTGCTTCAAGTTGTAACCTAATTTATAGAAGTTGAAAAATCATCTCGCATACCACTATCATTGAAGTTCCTGGGGAAAAGAGTGATAAATGACAATAGTGCAGGTTGAACAAAAATCAGTACGTAGTTGCCAAACAAATTTATTATTTGTGCTTGGTTTAATGGGCAGACTTCATAACCATAATAAAAGAGACAGAGGTTGGCTCCCTGATGTTTTATCCATTCTTAAAATTAAACATGTATGCCTTGTCTATTGTGAAAATTCACATGTCAACAATGTAAAGTTCTATTGCAAAATTAAGAATCTTCTCACAGTGATGACTCTTCATTTACTCTTCACGATGGAAAAGTTCACAAGAGCTATTGTCTTTTTGTTGAACTTGAATACCAAGCAGTTGCCTACAATATAACCAATTGGATATGGGAACAACTCCAGTACATGACAAGGATTCTAGAATACTGGTTATTTGATATTTGTGACTATTTGCATCATAATAAACATCATTAAGTTACCTGCTTCTGAAATAGGTCAAATTCATCTGAGCTCAGAGAACCGTCACTATTAGCATCTAGGACTTGCATCATCTCCCGGGCATCTTCCCCTTGGGCACCAAGCTCTTCCACTATCTCCATAAGCTCCTCAATGCTGATCTTACCATCTCCATTCTTGTCAAGAAGGCGAAATACTCGATCTCTGTGATTAATCTCAAGACCTTTATGGTTTGCAGAAGGAAAATCTTTAAGACGCAATGCTGCAAGTTCAGATGCAGCCATCATAATGGCCTTCAGCCGCTTTGCCTGCGCATGAACAAATAACAATTTATTTTTTCCGGTTTTAACAGAATTCGGCATTAACTAATAAGCTTCACTCATTTGACAAATGTAAATATCTGCAAAGATAGAAGCATACTGTCTGTAAAAGTTTGATATAACTAAATAGAAGTTTTCAGGAAAAAGGACACTTGGAACCGTTGGCCAATGCACTAGCATTTTGTGGTTCCGACATGACTAGCTAGAAAAGGGTAATAAATGCTTGTATACTCACATGGACTCTTTTGGATGTGCGAAGTACAAATGCATGTCACTTGCCAAATAATTTATGCAATTAATATACAATAGAGTAGGAAAATATATAAAAGGAAGTTAATAATAAAAAAAAAGGCAGGCTAGAGTTGCTATATAGTAGTTTGCATACAAGTCTTTTTTGGTGTGTTATTATTGCAGCACAATAGCATTAAAATGGGCGTCTCTAACATGACAAACCACTTCAACCAGGAAAGAAATGTACTTGAATTCGGGGATAAATGAACAATTCTTACACATACCTAAGGTCCTGAACACAACACAACTGAATTTTTTCTCTTGCCCTGTCCTCGCCAACTTTCTTTTATTAGGTTTTACTTACTCTTATCATATATATAGTTTTATGAACTTTGACGACTATCAATCAGCAAAACTGTAGTGAGAAGGTATAAAACATTTGCGGATTTGCCTTAACTGAGAAAAATATCTTTACAATATATTAAGGTAGTTACCTCTTCTGGATTAGAAAGGCCACCCTTGTATAATGCATGGGATGCTGTTCCCCCAGCTGATAACCTATCCATCTCTGTTGTCCGTATTTGTATCTCCATTGGTGGTCTAGTTCTCTCATTATCACTGACATCAACTGCCATATGCAAACTTTTATAGCCATTTGCTTTGGGCCTGGCAATATAATCTTTGGACCTGTTAGGCATTTCTTTCCACAAAGATTGGATAACTTCACGTGTCCTATAGCATGCTTTCTCACCTTCTTCAGGCGTACTTAATTCAGAAGAAGGCTTCAATAAAACTCGCAATCCTAAGATGTCATTTACCTCTTCCGGTTTGCGTCCATCTTTCAACAGTTTCTTCATCGTGCTATATCGACTTTTATAGCGGCCTACAACTGAGATATCTTCCACCATCTCTGCTAACATGGGATCAGATTTTAAGGACTGAAGCAGCTGCTCTTTGTATGTATCTATAAGAGGCTTACTTCCTGTCTCATGACTCCTTAACCAAGTAGTAACATAAAGATAAGAATAAGGAAACAAATACTGGAATGAAAGATCCTCCAACTCTAATGATAAGAAGTTGGTTCCAATGGCATGCGCTAGGGGAGCATGTATCTTCATAATCTCAAGGGATAGCACTTGCCGCTGATACCTTGGCAGGTAATCTAAATGTCTCATCATATCCAGCTTGAGAGCAAGGTCTAGTATCAAAGCCCTGACATCATAGTATGTAAGGCAGAACTTCCTTAAGGCAGCAGCACTTTCCTCATCCAGTACTTCCACTTTTGAAGAAATATTCTTAACGCGGAAACTCTCATGCAATAGATGAGCAGCGCCAGTTCCAATCCGCACTCTCACTTCTTGCATAGATATGGCACCTGCCTCCAGAACTTCTCTCAGTATACCAGCTGAAATAACTTCTGCATCCATCTGCAGACAAATTTATTGTTGTTAATTAGAACAGCGAATAAAATAAATGGAAGGCGTAAAAAAAACACAAAAAGACATTTAATATCCTCAAACTTATCCGTCGACCAAAAACAAACTAACCAATAATGTACAAAAATCACAGAGAAATTAAAAGAGAAAGAAGTTACGACTTACTATCAATTCACCAAACATAAATCTAGCTCGGGAAGAACTCTTCTGATCACATCATTATAGTTTAACTAGAAATAATAGGCTGAACATCATACAACATATAGTAGTAAATGCTATATGTTCCCGTGTCATATTACATCAACGTCATATTACATCAACTGGCGAGTCCGGAGTTCTAAATGTATGATCTTTTCTTCTCTGTTTGACATAATTTTATCATTGCTTCAAACAAGGTGGGAACAATGGTGTTTGTAAACTTGTAGTATCATTTGGCATTTGATAAAAGCGTAAACTTGGGAAGGAAATGGAAGCATTCAGGTCTAACAATCTGCAATCCGCCAAATTATAAATTGAAAGGAAAAGGGAATATAAAACCAAGTCAATATTGAAATTCAAATGAAAGTTAAGATGAAATTAGAAACATTTATAGTTCTAAAAAGTGAATTATTATTATTATTTTAATTCTTTTTTGCGAAACAAAGCAAAATGGACGCAGCTGAATTTGGGGGCAGAGGGAGTGAAACTGAACCTGAAGATCAGCGAGAATTACAGCAACAGATAAGGCCTTAGAGAGAGGAGATCGTCCATCAGGAGAAACAGGCAGCGTCTGCAATATAGGAATCGTTAGCTTCAGTGATTTGAAGAGTAACCTAGACGAGCTTGTGGATAATACGTTTATGTTCATCCTCTCCGTTAGCTCGTTAAAGGCTCCCACTAATTCCACCACCATCTTCCCTCCCGGCTGTTCCAGTGTTGCCGGTCCAATTGCAAATACTCTGACTCCGGCGACCCGGCGGCGGGTCTGTAATCGGAAAATGGCTCGATTTTGAGGAATTGTGAAAATCGGAAGGCATGTGGAAAACCTAATTTTGGAAATGGATTGAAGAGGTTGGTCGGAAATGTAGTGGAGCTCCATTGTTTGTTAAAGTTTTTTGTTTTTGTTTTTTTTGCTTCCTTTTTTCTTAACCAACTAAACAGTCGCCGACGCCGAGCGTAAGTGGACGGGACAGTCTTTTAAGCTATGGGTAAGAAGGAGGCCACGTGTTCAGGTCGGAGTTGTTACTACCACTAATTGCCCGCAGATGAAAGCTCGACTTAACGAAATTATCCCAAATCAATTAGTAGAATGAAAGTAAATCATATTTGTGTTTTTCAGCCCAAATTAAAATTGAGTTATATCTTATTATTATATTTCAAAAAAAAAAACAAACGAGTAAAGTATATTTTAAAATATTAAAACATAAAAAAGAGAATAATAAAATTTTAAATTTATTTTGATACTATCAAATTATATAAAGTGACAAGTATTTTTATTTTTTATATTAATAGATTTTACTAGATTTGTATATTTATTTTTTATTTTATGTATTTTATCTTATTTTTAAAAAACATAAAATAAATTATAATTTTAATCATCCTTTTGCCTTTTAAAGACGGAGAGAGTAAAATTTAATTAAAAGATAAATAGTATATTGTCGAAATATCCATATCTATATTTATACTATAAAGGAGAGAGAGGGAAATGGAGAGGGATGGTGGTTATTTAATTATTTTTTTAGATTGTATCACAATAATTATCTTATTTTCTCTGTACCAACTTTTATTCCTATTTTCTCTATGATTTTTCTCATTCGTATTTTTTAATTTTATTTTTATAATTAAACACATTTTGTCATATATTTTTATAAATAAAAAAAAACAAATGGGACCACTCTTTTTTAATATTATTTTATCTTTTAAAAAAATATCCAAAACGACATAATTTTATTAAAAAAAATATTATTTAAGAGAGAGTAATATATATATATATAGATAGCGACGAATAAAAGACTTTTAATTTAGCATACCTCCTTTAACAATCGATTCAAGACGGATCGAATTCATTTATTCTACCATCGCTATAAGTTCGATCCGTCGTTATATATTGTCCGTCGCTAAAAACTAAGATGACAGTTCTATATATAGTGACGGACTAAAGATATGTTAGATAATGGGTAAACTTAATATTCTAACCGTATATATATATATATATATAATAAGAATCAGTCAAGATATCCTCTTATTCATTATCCGCTTTCACCATTTTAATGACGGACTCGACGACGATTTTTAAATACAACCGTAAATTTCATACTTTTTAATGACGGACAACATATAAGCGTCGTTAAAAGTAAAGACGACAATTAGATAACCGAATCGTCAGCCTACCATTATCGCTAAACGAAATGACAAGATGTGATAAATAAGATAAAGTATCTTGCTGATCCTGACCAAATATATATATATATATATATATATATATATATTGTAACAACATATTTGATCTATCAATATTAAAACCATTTAAAAAGTTATTATCTTTGTCTAATGTTAATTTTTATGATCCTAATTTTTCAAACTCTTGTGATTATTGTCACCATCACTTAGAACCAACTCTGAGTTTACGAGTAGTATCATTTTATGAGTTACTAATTTTAATAGTACTCTTTAAATGAATCTAGTATTTTCTAAAAAAAATAAATAAGAAAATCATTTGTTTGGTACACTTGGCCAGAATCCGTTTTAGGTTTCATGTGTAGTAGTACACACGACGGATCAGTCTATCATACACAAGAGAACAGGTCCGCGTAAAACCCTACAAAAGTGCAAAAGTATACCTCCTGTTTGTATGTCTTTTGCAAAACTCACCCTCCAACTTTTATTTTTTCAAAATTCTCCCTTTATGATGTATGAATTGTCTAAAACTCATCCTAAATATATTTTTTTTGTTAAAACCCCTCATATATTCATATTATTTTATTTCAATTCATCACTTAAGAATATATTTGCAACATTAGATCCCCTAATTAATATGAGAGCAGATCTTTTATTCCAAAATTTTATGTTTCCTTTGTGTCCCCTCACTTAAATTTTGACACATGTCATTTTATTTAATTTTAGAATTAATTAGTGTTAAGTAAGAGATTAGGTGTCAAAATTTAAGTGGAGGGACATAAGGAGACTGAAAATTTTGGGACAAATGATCTGCTCTCAATTAATATATTTCATTTTTTGTCACTTCTATATGTCAATCGATTATTATTTTATTTTAAGTTCATTGTCTTTGATACATTTATGCAGTGTTAATAATGAGAAAAATTAATCAACATGCGTTTATATAATTTATATAACTAATTTTCTTATAATATTGAACGAAATATTTAATGATGAAAACACATATTAAAAATTGAGAATAAAATTAACATTTTAATATGAGTCTTATGTGCAAAGCATATATCAAAACAAAATAATAATTAATTTACATATAACAAATATAGAGAGTAATGATATATATACATTAAGCAATCTAAGGTTTCAAATTTGATGATATTATGATTATATTTTTGGTAAATTGGAAGTCGTTTGGGTGAAATAAAAGGATTATTATAATGTTAAAATTTTTAAATAATAAATTAGATGAAATAATTTTACTACGTGAGGATTTTTAACCAAAAAAAAATACATAAAATTTGAGTTTTGCACAATTAATACATCTTAGTGGGAGAGTTTTGTAAAAACAAAAGTTAAAGGGCGAGTTTTGTAAAAATGGTACAAACTAAAGGATTACTTTTGCATTTCAGCCCCACTTTCTCTTCTCCATTTGCAATAATCTCCTCTCACCCTTCTATTTCTCTCACAAACATCTACACCTCCATGCGAGCGGAAGCATGTGCGTTGATAACAGACGGATAATTAATTTATTCCAACTAAATACAGTTCCGTTTGATTGAGCTTCTTATTTGCAATGTCGGCCGCATCGAGAGGCCTCATTTATCGCCTCCGACTTATCTCACTAGGTCCAAAAACAACAATTTCATCATCAACAACAATACCTAAAGCAACTCAGTTGAGAAGATTCAATGCCGAGTCTTTAATCGATAACTACGAAGAAAGATCTCGAATCATCGAAGCAAAACCCGGTGTTATGACCACCAATTCAAAGAGAACCGGCGTTATTGCCCTCCAATGCGGGATGAGCGCTCTTTGGGACAAATGGGGTGAGCGCGTGCCTATTAGTGTCCTTTGGTTGGACGATAACATTGTCACTCAGGTCAAAACCCCGGAGAAAGAAGAAATCTTTGCGCTCCAGGTTCGATATTTTATCTTTGTCAAGCATTGGTATGTTTTAATTCTGATTTTTACATGCTCTTTATGCTTCAAGGGATTATATATATTAGATAGTTATTGGGCATGTGTTGAAATATGAATTGTGTTACCTATTGGTTATTTATGCTTCAAGGGTTTATGTGTTAGTTTAGCTTAAATGGTTTATTTGAATTGGATGGTAAGTGTTGAAATGTGAACTTGTTTTTGGTGGGATGGTGTTAGTTAGATTGGTTGCGGGCATAAAAAGGAGAAACACTTGACGAAACCTGAAGTGGGTCACTTTAGAGCTCAGGGGGTTCATATGAAGAGGAAGCTGAAGGAGTTTCCTGTGACGGAGGATGCTCTTCTTCCTGTTGGGACATCAATAGGTGTTCGTCATTTCGTTCCTGGCCAGTATGTTGATGTGATTGGAATTACTAGAGGAAAAGGATTCCAGGTGAAGATGTCTTCTTTTGTTTTTAAAATAACTTTTGTTCTGTGTTTATTATAATGTTCCACATTTAACACTTTCAGTTTGAACAGTATACATAGATTCAGAATATCACCTTTTATAGCTGCACGAGCTACTAGTAGTCTAGCATAATTAGATATTATCCTTAATTATTGTTGTTATGATTAGATGTTATATTGCTCATAATTCACCTGAATTCCGTGTAGCTACCATGGAATTAAAATAGAAGATAAAGGTTATAATTAATTCATTGCCCAGGGTTATGCTATACTTGCACTGCATCGCATCACAATTTGACACATTTCTGGTTTTTTCTGTATACAGGGTGGGATGAAAAGATGGGGTTTTAGTGGAATGCCTGCATCTCATGGTGCATCATTATCACACCGAAGTATTGGTTCTACTGGTCAGAGAGATGCTCCCGGGAAGGTGTGTGGGGCTTGGCCCTTTGATGCATCATAATTTTTTGTTCAACTTTCATAATATTCACGTAGTATCAGTTGCCTGTCAAATTCATTTTATGAATTCAGTTATATGGAAATGTCACTTTGATGAACCATCTCCTCATTATGACTCCACAATGTTACATGATCATATGTATCTGGAGCATTCTCATCCACTTGCAGGTTATTGTTGGTCTATCACTCTAGCTTATTAGTAACTCTAGAGTAGCCCAACCTTAAAACTGAATCTCAGTCATTTTATTTGTTTTCTTCTTGTCAAAAAGATTTGTGGCATTATTTATCTGAGAAATGAAATCACCTTGCAACAAGCGTGCATGTAGATTCAGAAATAACGGTGAGAATAAATTCCAGAAAAAATAAAACTAATGGAGCGAAACAAAGGATGGATAAATCTTGCAAGAAAAGAAGAAGTTAGTGATTTATGAGGTTACAAATGGATTGTTTCTAGATGACTTTGCACTTTGATTGCCATCTTGTTCTTAGTGCAGAGTTGTTGTATACGGCGTTTATTGGTGTTGCCTTGTTTTGCAGGTTTTTGTCTGTTTTGTTGGTTCTTTTTGGGTACTCTCACTAAATGGTTAGTTTATCATATATAATAGTTTTGCACTTTAAGTTGAAAATTACATAAAAAGCATCACGAGTCCGGAACAAATTTTGAAATTTCTAGTCGGAGGAATCTGCATGGTTTCCAAGTTTTTGGTGAAGAATAACTATGACCATCTTGGTCTAAATGATGGATGTCTTTAATGAAATAATTTTATTGTATTGTTGCTTCTATAAGTAGTTGTGGGGTTTACTTTTCTCTTTTTTTGATAAGTTAGTTGTGTTGTTTGGTATGTATTATGAAAAAACACATAAAAATCAAGAAGAAGAGTTGTGTGGTTATTTTTCTTACAAGACAAAGTATTGCTCAATTTGTTGATTACTTTTTTTTTCCCCTTTTATTTTCGCCCTCCCTCTTTGTTTGAAAGAGATCTTTCAAAGCTTATTTTTAGTGGTGAACAGTAGTTTTATTGTGAATATAATTATGTCTGTCATCTTTTTCAACAGGTATTTAAAGGGAAAAAGATGCCTGGGCGCATGGGTGGCAAGCAGCGTACAGTTAAAAATGTTTGGGTGTATAAAATAGATCCTGCAAGGAACTTGATGTGGGTGAGAGGCCAAGTATGATTGTTTGGCCTTTTTCTTTCTCCTTTACTGAATAAGTGCGTGGAATCAGAATTGAAGGCTGGAGAATGTTTTCTATACATGTTAATTTTCTGTAAATAGGTGTCTGATTTTGAAAATCAATATTTCATTCTACTAGTGGTTTATCTTAAATGATTATTTAGCTAGAGGATTATCTTTCTTTGAATCATAATAAGATCAGATATTCTTTTATCCCTTTCGCTAAAGAAATGAAGTCAGTATTCATAATTAACAGCATGAGATGAAGCTGTATGCAAGTCAGAAATGATAATTTATGCATGTTTGGGAACTTCATTGTTGCTTCAAAGAGAACCTCGAGCCTCCCTGTGGGGCAGTACCGTGTTGATGTGAAAATCTAAAATCCCATCCTTTTTTCAAAATTAATTTCAAGTACTTGTTTGTAATGTCCAGAATAAATCAATCTGAGTTTGACTACCCTAGAACTGGGGACAAGGTCGGCATTTATTTTATTGAGCTAATTTTATAGTTATATCGGTATGAACATACCTCTTTACTCTTTTTCAGGTTCCAGGTGCTGCTGGAAACTTTGTGTTTATAAGAGATGCTTTTTACAAGAAACCAGATGTATCTTCACTTCCATTTCCTACATATTTCGCTCCAGAAGATGAGGACACGGCAGAATTGGAACCTCTGGTAGCCGATCTTGGGGATGCCGATCCATTTATGGCAGCAGATTAATTGAGGGCCAAGTCTCCTCAAATTCAGGAAGCATCCGTTTAATTTTAATTTTGTAACTTTTTTTTTACCTCATAGTTTTGCCAGGGAGTAGTGATAGAATTTGTGCTTCATGATCAATGAGCAGTTGGGTGTTCTGTAATTTTGTTATCTCGGTTCTATTTTCTTTGAATTCTAAGATTTTGGAATTTGATTCGGTCCGGTTTGGTTTAGTTCTTCAATTAAATTGTTAGTGCCACTTTCTTTCAAAAATGTACCAAAATTGATTATGTATTTGAAAAAAATCAAATCAATTCTTATATATAAATACAGCACAACAATCAATTTCAAATTAATTTGAGTCAGTTGCATCTAATTTTAGTGAGTTATTCACCGAGTTGTTCTAATCTCTTCATCTTCTCCTCCTCAATTAAACCCTCCGTTTCCTCCTCCTCCTATTCTTCTTCTTCCAATTTCAGTTTCTCACCTTTTCCAATAAATTTCCTCTTTCCCTTCTTCCAATTTCAGTCTCTCTACAATTATGTATTTGCTATGTTCCCTTCTTTCCCTCCATCACGAATCTCGGTTCCGCCTCTTTCCCTCTATCACAGATCTTGGTTGTTCGGGTCAAGAAAGTACAAAGTCTCTTGCTTCTTCCCAATCGCGAATCCAAGCATCCGGGCGTACGAAATCTGGCTCATTCTCACTCGCGAATCCAAGCATCTCGCCGGACGAATTCGAAAGCAAGTTCGCCGGACCCCACCCCAAGGTATTTTCTAATGAAATCTAGGGTTTGTGTGTAATCTTATTGTATAGGATTTTGTAATTTTGAGTTGATTGTTGGAATTTCTAATTTTCAAGAGTATTGAGTTGGTATACCGTGTTGAAATTTCTCTGCAATATCAAGCTGAAAGCCTGGAGCTCATAAATCTGGTATTATTTTGTTGAGCAAGAAAAGAGAACCTTTCCTACTTTCAACACCTTGGCAACGGGCAGATAAATCAATTGTTTCTCTTACTGTTATCTCAGGTAAGTGCAAGTTGTATTGGCTTATGTAAGCTGATGTTTCCTGTGGTCTAAGATTTTCCAATTTCTTATCATTGTAAGATATTTCCCCCCTGACATAAAAATTGAAATAAGTGAAATCCTCACACAAACATGAACAGTTTTTGCCATCAAATTTCAGTCAAATTGTTTATGAATTCATCATGTTTTTTTAGAGTTTTTGAAAGTTTGGCTAATTCTCAGGATATGCCTATTCCAAAGTAGACCCACATCAACCAGAGATTTGTTTTTCAGGACTTTTGGAAGATAGCATGGACTACTTCCCCAATGACTATTTTTCGGAATCCGAATAGAATTAAACACTTGAATTACAAACTTTGTTGTAAGCCACATTATTAGTGAGAGGAAACTAAAAGTATTTATTCTAAATGCATCAGGAATCTCCTAAACTCATTATAATTTCATCAATTCAGATTAGTTATGAATGATTAACTTGGAAGATTTTTAGCAGGTGCTAGGGATTGTGGATTGATTCAATGCTAAGATTTTGAGCATGTGTTAGCAATTGTTATTTTCAGTATGCTATGTTTTTATTTGGTATATATCATATATAGCATTTGAGAATGAAATACAATTTTGAAGCTTTACAAAATTATAGTTCAAACTGTGATTATGCAGAATTTTTCTTCAATTATTGTCAAGTTTGGATTTTTGTGAGCTCTTGATGAAAGTGTTGGGCGCCACTCAGACACCAGGGAGGCAGGCATGAATTGCTTTTAAAGAACTGCAAGAAAATTTACATGGGCTCTTGAGGTAGGTGTTAGAAATTTTCAATAAAATCTAAGCTTATTAATCCACAGATAATTAGATTTGAATTCTATATCTTCATTGATTATATAAATATTATATAACTATTATTACTTTTATTTAGAAGTTTCATTTATACTTCTACTTCTAGGATGTTAGGTACATGGACATTGAGAATATACTGATTCTATCGAGTGATCAACTTTACGGATGGACTATATGGACTTTGTGCAGGTGTCTATATATATTTTCTTTTGATGGAATAAAAGAATTATAATTATAAATATTTTAGAAATGAGATAATTATTTATAACACCTGAACAGAATCACATTGACAGAAATGCTGATATTACAGTTTCTTATGCATCTGTGGGAGACAAGTTTGTTGTATTTTTAAATTGTCACCCCAGAATATTATGTTTCCAGTCTGATGTCCTCTTATAGATTTTTTTCTTCTTAGTATTAAGAGTTAAATGATCAAATATCTTCTTAAGTTTATAGCTTATTTCTTCTGATGTAGAAAGGAGAAGAGATAGAAAAAAGTTTACAGCCTCTCTTTCTTTCATTTTACACCTTACTACTATTCATTCCATCTCAAGTTGACTTTATATTTGTCAGTCGTGCATCCGGTATGGATTGATGAAGATTGAATTATGTTTGTCAGGAAGGTTTATTAGTAATTTGTTTTAAATGGATGACCAAAAGAAAAACAACCAGCCTTCTCTAAGGTCGAAGAGCTTCATCCTGCAACTCAAGCTCATCCTGCAACTCATGGGCTTAACCTAACTTTAAAGGTTGAAAGCTCAAAATTGATAATGCAGAGAGGTCAACGACGCCAAATGAGTCAGAATGCTTGGTAGGTGACGAGAATGGAATGATTATCTTCTCAAATTAGAAGCATCGTGGTATGATTTATTGTTGAAGTTACTCAAGGCATTGTCATTCATTAAAATTGTAATTCCTTTCTAGGAGGATACTTCAAGACACCTTAGTAGATTTCTATTTTGTAGCCATCTTCACCCTAAGATTTAAAATTTATTTTTTTAATCTAAATAATATATTCTTTAATTGTTTTATTTGTTTGATCAAAGTTATTGTTAACACGAATCAAATTGTGTAGGGGATATGTCTATAAAGCTGTTGGAGGCAGGAAAATTTTTTCAAGGTGACTACGTTAAAACCAAAACTGCAATATATATGTATACATGTTGAATGCTCATATACTGTTTAATTTAAATGAGTAAAAGTTATTAAATTGTTATGGTCTTTCTGTTTTTATGTTCTTGTTTATTTTTTTGCATTAATTTTAATTTTAGGCAATTTTGTATCAAATCTGCGCATTATTTGCAGATCCATTAACTCAAAATTGTGGTATTTTAAAATTATTAGATTGAAATTTGGGTTTTCCAGATTAATTGAGGGCCAAGTAACTGAAAATGTATGTCAAATTATTAACAGGTATTTTTTAAAATTATTAGATTGAAATTTGGGTCAATCGTTTAAAAGCAAAACTGCAATATTGATGGGCTAATCCTAAACTCAAATTCAGGAAGCATCTGTTGTTGGCATCTTACTACTATAAAGGATAGTGCCATCTGGTGCTTCGTGGAAGCCTTTTAATTTTAATTTTGATAATAACTTTTTTTATTTACCGAATTGGTTAAAATTGATAACATTTTCTCTTTCAATTTTTTTTTAATTTTTGCAGATTGCCTACAGGGTTATTCTAAGGTTGACTTAAAAAATTTAGTCGGTGGGTTTGAAAAATTAATGGCATTGCTATCAATAGAATTCAAACTTTGTCATGTAATCTCAAGATAATTTTTGGCTAGAACTTTGGATCAAGCAGCTTACTCTTGTTTTTTATTCCTCATTCACTACTATTTCTAAGGATAGTTATATTTATCTGAATTTTCTCGCTTAAGATTTGCAAGTTGGTTAAATTGTGTTTCTTACTCATGTTAATAGTTTGGTCATCACTTTTTGATAATATTATTTGTGAGAAAACTTTGGTTTACATTGAAACATCAACCGGAGTAATTTACTTAATGATAACATTTTGGTCTTTCAAAGCCTTTTTGAAATTTTGCATGGCTTATGCTAAAAATACAGTGTTATTCTAAGGTTGACTTAAAAAAATTTAGTAGTCGAGGTTTGAAAAATTAATGGCATTGAGTAATAGAATTTGATTTAATATACGTCAATACTATCTTTATGTAGTAATAATTTTCTCATTTAAAAGGTGATATATTTTTGACTTTTAGCCATTCTTTGTGTCTTATTAATGATTTTTGGATCAAATTAAATTCTTACTCTTCTCTTTTATTTCCTCATTCAATAAATTTCAAATGTGCTTCAAAGTGATAGATACAAGTGAGATCATGAATTTTGGATTAATAATTGAAATCATGTTTTCTGATATTTGGTATTTTGAACGGTTTCATCTTCAAAAGTTAAAAAATCTCGGTTCTATTTTCTATTTTCTATTTTCTATTTTCTATTAGAATTAAAAAGGGGATACCGATTGACCTTATATCCCGCCATATGCGACCACTGTTATTTTGCTTGTCTAATTATATGTTTGTATTGTCAATTTGAGGTATTGAAATTCATATTTGTGTGCTTGATTTGGGTATATATGGTTTTGATTTGAGGAAAATATAATTTTGGTTTTGATTTTTTTTAAAAACAATTTAGGTTTTGAACTGTTGATAGTGGCTTTGGGTGGGGATGTATGGAGATAGGGTTCTATTCTCTTTGTTTGTTTGCTAGATCTGAGTTTGGATTTTATTTTTGTTTAAATTTAGTTTAAGTTAATATAAATTGTTATATTACTTTCTTGCCCTTTCAAGTCAATAAAATAATTTAAAGATTAGTCTTCTTTTTAATACATAAGTATTGTATTACTATGATCATATCATCATCATCAATTTATGGCATGATAGATTAAATTAAAATAATTAAATTAATAATTTAATAATCTGATTAAAAAAATTAATAGTTGAATTATCAAAGTGAAAAAAGTTGGATAGATTTAAGCCTAATGGTTTTATTACCAAATACTCATTACGTTCCTAATTATTTAATATTTTAGAGTTTTTTATTTAATTATTTAACGTTTGTTTAAATTTAAAAGAATTAATGATAATTTTCTAAATTTACCCCTCATTATTGTGTCATTTTTTTTTGATAAATACTCTTTATTCTAACAAAAAATTTAAAAATATTATATTTAATATTTTTTAATTATTATTTTAATTATTTTGTCAACCTCTAAAACTTTAAATAATTAGTGACGGAAGGATTATAAGACAAATGTTCTGTTACCACCATTTTCTCATTAATTAAAGAAAGTAGTACATGATCAAAGTCAGAAGCAGTCCTCATGTTTCCCAATTCCCACCTCGATCAAATCCCGTCGATTCATCCAACGGAATGCAGCTCCTCCGATCTAATAAAACGCTCAGAATGCACCAGCTGCGGTGTCGTCTCAGGAGACCCGCCGTTTGCGGTGGCGGCACTCACGCACAAAATCCGGCACGGAGGCATATACCGCCGTTTCTGCACCGCCTGCGTCCTCAAAAACCACCCTGGCTCCTTTTGCCCCATCTGTTTCGAAGTCTACGACGACAAAAATCCTCTGTCCGTTCACGCGCGGGTCATGTGCGTCACCTGCCCTTCCATTTCTCACTCCTCCTGCGTCGTCTCCTTCACTTTTCCTTCCTTTCGATGTCCTTCCTGTTCTAACCCTAATTTCTCTTTCTTCCGAATTTCCCAATCCGATAAGTTATTCAAAAGCTGTGACAACCGCGACGGAGGAGATTCGAGTTTGGGGAAGCAATTCCTTGCTGCGGCTACGATTGCTTTGTTTTCACTGACTAAAGCGGCGGATTTGTCTCGGGTTAAAGCCGAAAGGAGAGCTAAAGAAGCTATTCTGGCCAGGGAGAGAGCTCAGGACGCGTTGGAGCGATTTTTTGTCCTGACCTCCAGGAATGATGAATTGATTGACATATCCAAAATTGAACCTTTGGCAGAAAAATTAACTCAAACTTGCCAAATTGGGGAAGCAGAAGGAGAGAAGGATGGTGATGATCTGCTGCATAATGGTCTGCACTCTTTGTGAGTTGATATACCCTTTATTTTGTTATGCTATGTGGAATGGCTTGAACTTTAAGAATTTATGTAGATTATATGGTCAGAATTTTCAGTTCTAGTATTGACCAATTGATTTGTATTCGTAATACTGTAGTTCCATTTGTAATTTATGAGTTCAGTTTAAAGTTTTAACCCATGTTTTTGTTTCGTGCTCTGTTTTTTGTTTTTTGTTTTTTGTTTCATCTTTAATCATTGTATCTCTTTTACATATGATGTTAGGATTCACTTTTTAACCAAGCAACATAAGTTTAGACTACTTAGTTGGCTAATCATCATATTGTACCATGCTCTTGGGCATGATTTTTGTTTCACTAGTTGCACAATGTACCAATCCTTCCCCCTTACCTTACGATTAAAGAGAGAGTGTAGACTTGATCTCTGTTAACCAAAAAAAAGGAAAAGAAATCATCACACCAATGGTCTGTGAGAATGTTGGTTGGTTCCCCTTCATCTCAGTGGACAACTGTTACATATCACCACCTAGCAGGGAAGAAACTCCAGTATGGTTTAAATGATCTAAATTTTGGGTTGTGGCATGGTTTAATATGTACCTATTTATATTTATCTTCCTATATATTAATTAAGAAGCATGAAACACCTTCAGAATGATAGACAGTTGTAGTTTCCCCTTATTAATTGGTCAGTTATTCCGTTTAGTTTTCTGCTTTAAATGGAGAAAACTTTGTGATTTGCCTGATCAATAAGTTTGAGCAATTGTGTTGTTTTTGTTAATATTGCAATTACTCTATCTTTATCGGACTATGAATATAAAGTTTGTGTGAGCTATGAGATTTTCTGAGTTTTTTTATTTTTTATTTTTTATTTTTAATGGTGGGTGCCTACGTCAATCTGAAGGATAGCAGGAAGTTCAAATTGGAATCTGCATACTAAATAACTGTTACCTGCTATGCATAAACGAAGGATACACAATGTTCATTTATCTGTTTTTCTAAATGTTTGAAATAATGCATAGAAGAAAGAAAGTTATTATTTACAAAGAAATACATCCGGACAAAACAACATCACGAAAAATAGTCTTGTCCTCGGAGTAACCTACAACACATGATTTTCCTTGTAAACTACTTGTTTCTCATTAATATGTAGCTGAGATTTGGTGCTTGTGTGAGTTTTACATAAATGTTGCAAAATTGATATCTTTAGCTTTTCAAGCCGAGGAAGAATGGCGCGCCAGTGAATTTTAGCCACTGGTCTCCTTGAATAAATGGACCAGCTGTGAAAAGAAGAGCCTCATTCCTGTTTGTGATCACTTTATATCCCTTCCACTTGACCCTCTGAGCGGTATTTGCGCCTGGACCACGGTTTGCATACTCCCTATAGAACAATGTATCGAGTGCAAAGGTCCCACTCCATGGCATCCATCCAGCTGGCTGGATAAAGTCTGCCAATGTTGATTCCATAATCACAGTCATGGAGTATTCCTTCCACGGCCTTCCCAATAAAGTTGGAATTTGGAATCTCTCTGCGAAAAGTTTCTGCTCAGGGACGATGCGGAAATTTTGAATAACCAAACCAGTGGTCTTAAAGCGATTGGATTTCCCATGTGCAGTAATTGTATTTTGCTGATTGGGCATAGGCTTTCTTACAATAATCAAACTGTTCTGGATAACTGCTGCCGCATCACCAAATATGAAATCAACAGTGCCAGAGATAACACAGTTGCGATAGAACTGGCGATGGGTTTGTATATATAAGCTATCTTGGTATCCATCAATTCTACAGTTATAAAAGGCAGACATATCTGACTGGCTTCGAAGAGCTACTGCCTGGTGTCCCTCAGGGCCTGCTGTGTTTGTAAACCCCATTGCCTTAGCTATGAACCCTGTTCCAACAGTAGCTGCAAGCAAAGATCATCCAATTAGCATGCACAAAGGGGTGATTTAAAAAAATAAAATCCTTGATCCTTACCGAAGGAGGCAGTCTGCATGATTGAAACACCCTGGGTGTTGCATTTACGGCCAGTGATTATTGACTTCCGAGGTCCATCTCCATACATGAAGATATTGACTTGATCCTTGGTTACAGTTATGTATTCATCGTAAATCCCTGCTTTTACATATATAATATATCGTCCTTTATTGTTCTTTGGATATGCAGCAATAGCAGCAGCAACGGTTTTGTACTGTCCACTCCCGTCTTTTGCCACCACTGCATTAGGCATGATTTGCGGGTTATTGCTCGCTAACAATTTCCGATCAGCAGCTGAAAGCCACGCAGGGTATCCATCCTTACCAACTTCATCAGTTGCATCAAGAAGACGCCGAGAAGCTGCTGTACTTGTGTTTACTGGAATGTTAAACGACTTCAAAATATCAGTCAATGTGGAAACAATAGCTAGGGCATTGCTCGTCAGCTGAGTTGCGTTCAGAAGTCCATTTGACATCGAGGTCTTTAGTTCGGGATGATCATCGCAACCATCGAGGCAAGCTTGGTGGTACGAAACAACTGCACTTAACCAGTTCCTGAGCTCGGCTTCTCTGTCAGTGATGGTATGCACAGCGCTATCTCCCACAGCCGAAATAGAGGCTTGGAGCTCATCGATGGCGAATTGCAATCGTCGACGGCCATTTTCTGTCGGGGTTGGTTAGCCACAGCTTTTCCAATCGTTCCGGATTTGTCTAATGCCGTTTTCACCTCTTGAATGGTGTAGTCAATTGCAGCGTGGATGAAATCCTTGGGCGTGGCGCTTTCATTATTAGTGAGGGAGCTAAGGCTGTTCACGCAGGCCTCCTTGAAATCGGTGGAGGAGCAAACAGAGGCGACTGACTTGGTGGTAGTGGACAGAGGGTCGTCCTTACTGTCATTTTCGTTTGATGTTTTGTGATGTACTACATCACTGCTAATTAGACCTATAACGGCAGCTACAACAGCTATACCGGCAACGGCAAAGAAAACTAATTTGCCTGACATGTTTTTGTTTTTTTTATGTTTAAATTTTGATTATTATGATGAATGAAGTGATTTTGACTATATCCTTTAAACTTTTGGGATGATTTTATTGATGAATGATCTGAGTGATGGGATCCATTGGTTAAAACAAACTGAAAAGGATGTTGTTATGACTATACACTTCCTTTTATATCCTTCCGAGAACCAAAAAGGAGCTTGTGAGTGCTCAATGTCCTTTAAACTAGGTAAACTTCTAAAATACTAAGGTGGGAACGGTTATGATCGTTCAATATATATCGTTTTGTAGATACAAGACAAATTGACCAACTATAAATTAAACTGAGGTTATTATTATGGAGATGGGATTCATTGGTTAAAAATTAATGTTTACTTGAAACTGAAAAAAAATGTTTTTAAAAATAACTTACTTAACTGCCAAACGTTCGTTATCATTCATTCAATATTTTATATTTTCCTTTGAACCATATAAATCAATGAATCTATTTGAGAAATAATTAAATAAATAAATAAATAAATACTTAAGTCAATAACTTCTCCTTCTTCTTAAGCAATGAATGAAAAACAAACATACAAATTTCTGATACTAGATTAAATTTTCGAAAGTGATAAACGACGGCTTAATTAGACTCTCTAAATGAGCGCAAAAATTATCGTCAGAACGCAATTTTTCGCAAGTGTATTTTATTTTGGTCCACCACGCTTTAATGGTCTTCGCTTGACACATCTGTATTTTATTTTTTCTACTTTTATTTCCTTTCTGTGAGTTATTTTATTATTTTCATAGTCAAAAAGACACGAAACACAAAAACCAAAAAAGTTAAATCATAAAATAAAAAATAGTACTAGTATGTACTACTAAATAAAAAGGATTGAACAGAAACCCTAAAACACGGTTATCCGCAACCCAGCTCTTTACTCACAGAGTCACGATTCCGATGAACCAACTCGTTCTCCTTCTGTTCGGTAATTGTTTTTATATATATATATATATATATATATATATATATATATAGTCAAATATGTATTTTCTAAATTATGAATTGTCTCTCAAATTCATCACAAACAGACCCGAATTCAGAATTGATTGATTAAAAGACCACCGATCAAGCCGTAAAGGATTGATTTCCAGAAATTGTTTTTAGCTTCTTACAGGTTCGGAACTTTAACAGTCGTTTTTGTTTTTGCTGCGACTTTCAATTCCAATTTTTCATTAATAAAAATAGAAATTTTCAGCTCTAAAAGATTAATTTTATTATTATTATTGTTCTAGTTTCTTCAAAATCAGCTTCTTTCAATTAGGATATAAGTGGGTCGTTTTGAATGATGAGCATTAGTCCTGAAATTGATTGCGAGGACTCAAGTGTTCTTAAGATTTTAGAACCTAAAGAGGAACCTTTAGTCGCTAAATAGCAGTTGAACAATTACAAGTGATGCTCAATCTGTTAGCAGTAACAAAGCAAAAGCTATGATATGTTTCGAGTTTGTGCACTTATTTGACCCTGAAACATTGCTGATCATACCCCATTATGGTTGCCGTATTGTTTTAAAAAGCCATATGAGAGACCATAAGTAGCTCAGAATTCTTAAAGTAGTTGTTATTCTGTAATGCGTCAAGTTACTTACAAGAAGGGTAGATGTCGTATGGATAAAATGGTTACTATAGAATGATAAATTGTCTTAATCAGCAGAAGCTTAACCATATCTACTTCTAAATCCAATGGCAAGTATAATGCTATATTTCTTAGATCTCATTTCCCTTTCCCTCGCCTGTTCCAAACTCTGAACAAATAGCATAACAGCAGTCTATACCCTTCATAGACCTGATCATGACAGTTAGGCTTATCTTCTTCTTCTTTTTTTTTCCTTTTTACTTATGAATTATGATATCTGAGAATGGCTGTTCCTTTTACTTATTTGTCTTTGAGTTATTCCTTACATATACAATGCTGACAGATCTATTCAGTAAGGCTTGATTTGTTTGTTGCAATTTGGTAAAACAGTCGGCCTGGTTTTAAAGCAATTTAAGGAGGGCATGCAACTGCAGCGTTTTTCTTGTAAGGAACTTCTAGCATCAAACAGTCAAAGTAAGTACTGCAACTGCATTTCTTAACTTTACATAGTAAATAAAAAACCAGAAATGAGGTGGACCCTGAGGTACTAAATGAAATCTTAAGAATTCTTACTGTACGTAGATATGGTAATGGTAGTTCTTATGATTACTAAAATTTTGCTTTACTTATAAGAGATATATTGCATGTTAGTTAGGTTGTGACTCAATATTCAGTACTCTAAATTTCATTTTTATTGCAGAAAAGTGAGCAATGTTGAGCATAAACGGATTTAAGTTTCCAATACATTGAATGTGATGCATCATACTGTAATTTTGCTATGTCTTTTGCCTAATAACCAAACCAGTCTACACAGATACAGGCTGAAACACTACTTCATGAATGATTGAAGAGATGGCGTCACATCGTTCTGCTGGATTTGTTGATCCTGGATGGGAGCATGGTGTTGCTCAAGATGAGAGAAAAAAGAAGGTTAGATGCAATTACTGTGGGAAAGTAGTTAGTGGTGGGATATACAGGCTGAAGCAACATTTAGCTCGACTTTCTGGAGAAGTAACATATTGTGATAAGGCTCCAGAGGAGGTATTCCTGAAAATGAGAGAAAATCTAGAAGGACGTCGCTTCAGCAAAAAACCAAGGCAAATTGAATATGATGAGCAAGCATATTTAAATTTCCACTCCAATGATGATGCGGAGGAGGAAGAGCACCCTGGATATAGAAATAAAGGAAAGCAATTGATGGGGGACAAGGGTTTAGTCATAAATTTGGCCCCTCTTCGTTCATTAGGATATGTTGACCCTGGATGGGAACATGGTGTTCCACAGGATGAAAGGAAGAAAAAAGGTAAAATGCAATTATTGTGAGAAAATAGTTAGTGGTGGTATTAATCGGTTTAAACAGCATCTAGCTAGAATACCAGGAGAAGTTGCACCTTGTAAGAATGCTCCTGAGGAAGTATATATTAAAATAAAAGAAAATATGAAATGGCATCGTACTGGAAGGAGGCATAGAAGACCTGATGCTAAGGAGATATCAGCATTTTATATGCACTCAGATAATGAAGAGGAAGAGGATGAACTAGACGAAGATGCTGTACATCCCATGAGCAATGATAAACCATTAGTCGGAGATAAAAGATCAAGACGAGACTTAAGAAGATCTTTAAAAGGGACATCTACTGGAAGCGGGTCTGAACCATTATCAAAAAGACCAAGATTAGATGCTATTGTTTTAAAGTCACCAAAAAGTCTGATGACAGTCTCTTGCAAACAAGTAAAAACGGATACAAGCAAAAAATCCCGCAAGGAAGTTATTTCTGCAATTTGCAAATTCTTTTATCATGCAGGAGTTCCTTCCCAGGCTGCAAATTCCCCTTATTTCCATAAGATGCTAGAGTTGGTTGGTCAATATGGACAAGATTTGGTGGGTCCTTCAAACCGTGTAATATCAGGGCGGTTTCTCCAGGATGAAATTTCAACCATCAAAAACTACCTGGAGGAGTGTAAGTTTACCTGGGCAGTCACGGGATGTTCTATCTTGGCAGATAGCTGGAGAGATACACAAGGTAGGACATTAATCAATATTTTGGTTTCTTGCCCCCGTGGTATGTACTTTGTCTGTTCAGTTGATGCCACAGATGTGTTTGAAGATGCTACGTACTTATTCAATTTGCTTGACAAGGTGGTAGAAGAGATGGGTGAGGAAAATGTGGTACAGGTACATATAATCATTTTTTATTGGTCTAGTTCAACAATTTTTTCTAATCTTTATTATTGATCTAATCTCAGCTTACTTGGTGCTTCTCCTCCCTCCCCTCATCTTCTTTCTCCCGTAGGTAATCACTGACAATACACCCAGTTATCAGGCTGCTGGAAAGATGCTTGAAGAGAAAAGAGCAAATTTATTTTGGACTCCCTGTGCTGGCTATTGCATTGAGCGAATGCTTGAAGATTTTGTGAAAATAAAATGGGTGGGAGAGTGCATGGTTAAAGGCCAAAGTATTACAAAGTTCATATACAACCGTATCTGGCTGTTAAATCTTATGAAGAAAGAGTACACGGGCGGACAGGAACTTCTGATGCCATCAGTTACCCAGTATGCTTCGAGTTTTTCTACTTTGCAAAGTTTGTTGGATCATAGAATTGGTCTCAAAAGATTGTTTCAATCAAACAAATGGCTTTCCTCTCGATGTTCGAAATTGGAAGAGGGTAAGGAAGTAGAGAGAACTGTATTGAACCCTACTTTTTGGAAGAAGATGTTATTTGTTAGGAAATCAGTGGACCCTATTGTGGAAGTTCTTCAAAAGATTACTAGTGATGAAAGCCTTTCTATGCCATTTATCTATAATGACATGTACAGAGCTAAGCTTGCTATCAAAAGCAATCATGGTGATAATGTACGTAAATATGCACCCTTTTGGAGTGTGATAGACAATCACTGGAATTTATTGTTACACCATCCTCTGTATCTTGCTGCTTACTTCCTCAATCCATCATACAGATATCGTCCTGATTTTGTTCCGGTAAAACAAACAAATTTGTTGCTTGATTTATTTTCTGATCACCTTCTCCAAAGTTGTAGTTATCCAAACCTCTTACTTTATATGTGCATAATTGTAGCACCCCGACGTTGTTCGTGGACTAAATGCCTGCATTGTTCGACTGGAGCCAGACAATGGGAGAAGAATTTCTGCATCCATGCAGGTCAGGATTCCTTGTGAAGCATATGACTTTTTTGGGGCTATATTTTCTTACCTTTTTATCTTCCCCCTATTTGTTGTACTAGTACAGATTTCTGATTTTGGTTCTGCAAAAGCTGATTTTGGAACTGACTTGGCTATTAGTACCAGAACAGATCTTAATCCAGGTTAAATATACATGCCTAAAATCATGTACAGTGCACTTTTAGTTTGATGTGTTCATAAGCTATGACATTTTTCCTACTGACAAGATTCTATTTTTCTTAGCTGCTTGGTGGCAACAGCATGGCATTAATTGCATAGAGTTGCAAAGAATTGCAGTACGTATTTTGAGTCAGACATGCTCGTCTTTTGGGTGTGAACATAACTGGAGCATATACGATCAGATCAACAGCCAAAGGCACAACCGTGTGGCACAGAAAAGATTAAATGACTTCATCTACATTCACTACAACTTACGACTCAGGGAACGCCAAATGAGGAAAAGGACAAATGACTCAATTTCCCTAGACACTGTTTTGCAAGAGAATTTACTATATGACTGGATTGTAGAGGCAGAGAAACAAGCATTGCAAGAAGATGAGGTATCTTTCTAGCTCACCTTCTGTTGAGAGTTACATTTAATGACTGGATTGTAGAGGTAGAACCTGAATGCTTTTTACTTGTCAGGAAATCCTTTATAATGAAATGGAACAAGTTGATGCATACGAAAATGAAGTAATGGAGTACGAAGATGGAAATGCAGAGATTAGGAAGGGATGTATGGAGCTGGTGACTTTGGCTGACGTAGAATCCTTGGATGTTAATCCTGCTAATAATGCTGGTGCTGCCACAGAAGAAGATGATGAAGATGACAATGATCTCAATTTTCTTGATGACAATTTGAGTGATTAGCGGCTGTTGTTTTTCTTAACCAACACGAATTTAACTTGATGTTAGTGCATGATGTATGCATTTACAGTCGCTGATAGAGTTCAGTAGTGGGTTGAATGTTGTAGTACCAGTGTAATTTATTGTCTAATTTTATTCCTGCCTGATCAATTAAGCCAACTTTCTTTTTTAGGCAAAATTAGCATTTGGTCCATAAAATAAAATCTTTTCATTTTAACCTGTTGTTAAATTAGCAGAGTGGAGTCCATGAGTTCTAAAAGGTCTTTAAAAATACTTTTAACGTTTAAGTTTTATTTGTAAAATTCAAAATTAAATGCTAATTTGTAGTGTTTCTTTAATTAGGCTATAATAATAATAATTTGTATTAAAAGTATTTTAAATTTCACAATTTCGCATATTGACTTAAATAACCAAAATATATCCTTAATTTTGTTTGAAAGTTGAAGTTGAGAGAAAAATAGTCTCTTTCTTTGTGACAAATATATATATATATATATATATTTTCTTCATTTCATCTTTTCATCTCATCCATATAAAAAGATATATTAAATTACATATACATTGTTTTTTATTATTATTATTTTGTAATCTTTATATGTTTAGATTCCTCTTAAGTAGTTATCAAAAAATCACATGACGTGTGTATATGTTGAGCAGTGTGTGTGAGAACTGAGAAGGGTTACAATCAAAAATATTTTAGGAATAAAAAGGGATCAAGATTACGTAATTTTAACTATTTAAGATAATGAGAAAGAAAAGTTTGTTTTTTCCCCAATCCAAAAAAACGGCGCTCACGTTGTGCATATTTTAATTAGCTTCGACACACGCATATATATATTTTAATCAAAATATACGTATAAATGTGATAATTTTATATAATAATTAGATTTATTAAAAAATAATTATCATTCTGAAGTCTGCCGTTCCTCTTCCATAAATGACTTAAATTATGACATATTTTTTGACTTATAAGTCAAAAATATTAAGTTACAATTTGTAACTTATAATAAAAATGATCTATAAGTTATTTTTAATAAATTATTTTGATCAAATATAATGTTTATTTTACCCCAATCTATCTTGATAAATTACATCTTTGTCCCTCCTAATTAGGACCGTGCATATAATCAATTTTTTTCAGTTTTTCAAATCGGATCGACTCTTCACCTAATGATTTTAGCAATATAAAAAATATAAAAAATAACTCATCTAGATTTTTAAAAAGTGAAAAACCGATATTATTTTGTATATACTGTTTTCTAATTTATTATTATTATTAATAAATAATAAATAATAATAATAATAATAAAATAATGATTATAATAATAATAAAAAATAATGATAAAAACCGATACCGAACCGGTAGTTATTTGGTTCGGTCCTAACCTAAACAGCCTCCCTTCTCTTCTAACTAAAACATTTTCTTCACAGCGGCCAAGCTCTGATCTCTGATTTCTGATCTGCGCTCGATCGGTCAATTTTTTGGCTTCTGCTTCCTTCAATCCGCGGCTGTTACTCCTGTTACTCATTTTACTCCGTCAATTGCTGTTAGTCCTTCGATTGGTGTTAGGTACCAAACCCTAGACCAAGTATTTGATATATATATATATATATATATATGTGTATGTATTATGTTATGTTTGAATCTTTGACATGTGGTTTTTCTTTCTTCTTTACCTTTTTAATTTTGACTGTAGTTTCAGAGCATATGGGTTTCGATTCAATTCCATTTGTTGTTAATTCTATATATACACATCTTAAAGGTAGCAGATGGGTTTCAAGTTTCAACTACAGAGCTGGGGAGATTAGGAAGAGAAAATTAATATTTTTATTTACAATGTTAGATTTGCTTCACAGCCTGCATGGTGCTACACTGCTACTAGAAGTGGCTAAACAAATAATTTACCCAGTTCTTACAATATTGGTTGAAAGATTTAATCTTGGATGACTGGATGACTGGTCATTGTATTTGTTAATTGGGGTTTTAGGATTTTCATATTTGAGATCCTCTTTTATTTAGGAACAATGTTATGCATATGCTATAATAACTTTTCAAGTATAACAAGTTTTGTTGCTGCTGCTTGTTAAACCAATATTATGTTGGGAGACACCACAAATGTGGAGCATAATGAATGGTAATTACCTGATTGTTGGATATTGGAAAATTAAAGTCAATGACAGATGCCTGTGGCCTTATACTGTCCAATAATGACGATATCTCTAAAAGTAAACATTAGACCAAGCCTTGAAGTCCATTGGAGCCTGGAGGAATCAACAAGAATGGGGATTAATAATTCATGGGTAACTTATTAATAATTATTTTCTTAAGCACAACGATAGGTTAGATTGGTCTTGAGCTGATTAGAGTGATGGAAAATGCAGCCAGCTTAGGGATGTGAGAGAAGAACCGAGAACGTATAATGCTTTGAAGGTGAAGTCAGTAAAAGGAATGAGCATGGTAATATTTTCATTCAGAGAATTGTATACATTGATAGCACACTGTAAAATGTAATAAAATCTAATAGTTTTGATGAGATAGTATTGAGCACATGAATTATAATCTATTACAGGACTGACTATGAAGTATGAAGGACATCAGAAAGGCGTAGTCACGAAAAAAAGAGTGTTTCCTCTAATAGGTTATGGCTTGCAGTGGCAAACTTTATGCCTAGACTGAGTTAACTGAAACAATCTTGCCTTCATAAAACAATTAATTGGATGTTTCAAGTTATCTTCTTCAAAACAATGGTCGAGGCATTAAGTATTGACTTTTGTATGATCTGGCCTATCATCATGAGTTGACCTGTTGGCCTAACGATTCATTCCTTTTGAAAATAATAGAATTGATATTGTCAAGTTGAATACCTCTGTTTGCAAAAGTATACAATTTAGCCTCATCAAGCACTGCAAGGAAATTAGGCAAAGGTTGTCATTGAATTGAAATGTGTAAGCTTTCATGCCCCTCAAGGTTCTCTCTTGTGAGGAGTTAAGCCACCATAATGTAGCGACTCAAAATGTAGGTTTTCTGTATTAGGTTACATTTTTTTATTTATTAAAAGGTCTATATGTGACTGAAAGTTATTGAGGCTATCAAAAAATTTCTTTATTTCATAGATTGGTCTTAGCGGACATGGACATTAACTTTGCTGTCCCATGAATTGATAAATCTTGAACATGTGGTGGTATATAACTCAGTGTGTGTTCCTTCTGATGGTTATTTAGAAATGGTTTAAAAACACGAACTACGTTTAGCAAACGTAGAGAGTTCAAGCTATCAAGAACAAAGAACTAATTTCAAGTCCAATGTGGCACACGAATACTTGAATTCCTTGGGTAATCAGTACAAAGGCAGAACTTAAAATGATACAACATTTGAAACATGATGCTTGTAAGATTTCTGACAACGCAATGTAGTCATTAAAGAACTAGATCTAGTCCATACAGTCATGGGCTTGGCCTCTGCCCTTTGGATTTCAGAATTCTGGTTGAAAAATATTGAATTTCATTTTTATGGGTAGAGTATCTGTCAAGGTAACTCAGTGGGCAGGAAAGGTTAATAGAGATAATTAATGCATCTTCGATATGATATTGAATCAATGTATCTTTTTATAATGTCTTTTTTAGTAATCTTTACATTTTATTTTAACTTATAAATCAATATCAGCCGAACACCTTCATAACTTGTTTTAACTTAATTTCTGACTTATAAGTCATTATCAGCCGAACACTTTTAGTTATAAGTCACAACTTAAAACAACTTATATTTGAACTTATAAGTCATTTTAAAATAAGTCATTCCCAAACAGGCCCTAATTCTCAAAAACTGAAGGGTTTTCCTATTTCTTCTCGATTCACCAGTATAGTATACATATTGTATGTTTCTCTTTGCGTAAGATTGATTATGTAAATATGTGTATATATGATCATACAATTGTATGTGGAATGATATATTGACAATTCATTTGATTATTTATTTCTGTATGTGAAATCAGAATGCTGGAGAGCAAGGCAGTGATCGGCTTATCATGGGAACCAAATCTACCAACAACCTTTTTAGCTGGCGCTAGCAATAATAAGAGTACAAAGACCCAAATTTTGCCAGAAAGAAGTGCAGTCTATAAACCCAATTCCGAGCTCATCGATGGCCTCTTTGTTCCACCTAATAATCCCAGAAAGTTGAACAAATTGCTCAAAAAACAAATCAAAGATACCACCGGAAAGAATTGGTACGTACCATTTTTATTTAACTTGTGCATTTAATTTTCTGGGTCACTGACGATCTTTTGAATTACATTTGGGTTGATTTGTAAAAAAAATGTTGTATAGGTTTGATATGCCTGCCCCTACAATGACGCCCGAGTTAAAAAAAGATCTCCAGCTGCTGAAGGTTAAGTCTTTTTTTTTTGGTTACCGAGTATTGTTTTCTGCCCATTTATATAAGATTTTAGTCTTATATGAACAGTATCGTGGCTTGCGTACACAAATTCTCATAGTAATGGATGTGACAAGTTTTATCTTGTATCAACCTATTTCCCTTTTTTTTTTGCAACTTCAGTAACCTTGCATCAATCAGTTGTGACTGATCAGTTGTGATTGATATGGTCTTGTATTATGATAATTGGTGCCAGCAAATATCTAGAAAGTCGATATTAATTTTTTTTAGTTTTGTTGTTCCATGACAATGTTGGAACCTGTAACCACTACCTTAGGCTGTTTGCTGGATAAACCACCACTGGGTGCACACAATCCCCACCAACCATTAACACCGGGTGTGTGGGGGACTCCAAGGACGTCATTGCTTTGTGGAGTATTAAACCCTCACAATGCTCACTACCACTTGAGCTAACTCCTAGAGATCTGTAATCTGTTTCTCTTGAGCTATAAATCTAGTTTTGAGTAGATTGTCATTGTCATCAGTCTACTCATAGCACATTATTTCCATCTTTAACACAAGTTCGAAGCAATATTTATTGAACTGGACACCGACTAGAAAGTAGAAACTGTAAGTTAGAGACTGTAGTATGTTAGTGAATGCATAGAGAGACATTTTAATTCCAATGATAATCCATTTTCGTTACTTGGTTAACATAATAGTTTATGTAAACTGTGCAAATGTATGACTAGATGTGCAATTAAAATTTAAAAAAATGTTTGACGACCTTAGAGTTTTACTTTGATGATTGCATCTTGATGATTTCATTTCTTTTAGGATTATATTGGCTGACGTGCATTTGTAATCTTTCTTATGCGTGTAGTTGAGGACTGTAATGGATCCAAAGAGGCACTACAAAAAGGGTGATTCAAAATCACTTCCCAAGTACTTCCAGGCAAGTCCATAGTAGATTACATAATATGCATATTTATATATACATATATGTATATATACACACACACACACATATAATAATGATTTGATTACGGAGCATATTAGCTTTCTTTTGTACTTTCAGTATTAAACATATTTAACTATGTGTACGTCTACATTGCTGCATGATTGATTGGTAGTTTTTTTGGGTTTTTGAAAATTGATCAGGTTGGCACGGTTGTAGAGTCAGCATCAGAATTCTTCACAGGAAGACTTACTAAGAAGGAAAGGAAGGCAACCCTTGCTGATGAGCTACTTGTTGATCATTCCTTAGAGAATTACAGGTGATTTATTTATGTGAAAAAGCTACAACTCTCATTTCATTGTTCATATGACTAACTCCAACCCTGTCCAAGATCCCCAACAAGAAAAAATAAAGGAAAATGATGGAAGTGCATATTGTAGTTAGATTATTCCTTTTACGACAAGTAAAATGGTTTCGTGAGACACCGAGAGTTAACACTCTTGAGAAAATACTGACCTGTTTTTACCTTAAGGAGCGACTCTTGACACCCATAATATCCCCAGCCATCTACATATCAGACCTGTTTTTCCTTTTTGGCTCTATTCCTTCTGCTCGTTGTCTTCTGATATGTCTTTGTTTTGTAGGAAACGGAAGGTTCGAGAGATAGAGGAACAAAGGCAACCAGGTGGGGTTGATAAATGGAAGATAAAAGGTCGCCAATCATTGAAACGTGCAAAGCAAAGAAGACACTGATGGTAGGATGTAGCCCTGCACATCATTGTCACGTTTTATATTGAAGTTTTTCAGTTGAGAGGTTCATCAAATCCAGACTTAGTAGTTTCTTTGTACCAAAATGCAAGAAGCCCTTGAACTGTTGTAATCGTGGAGGATAATACAGATATTCATTTTCACTAGTGCAAGTACCAATTTAATGAGTGCAAGAACTGCTGCTGCTTTTTCATTGAAAAATTTATATTATGTTCATGGTGGAGTGTGTTACTTGCTTTAGGAAAATTGTATTTCTTTAAGAGAGTGTGACACATTATTGATCGGTTATAGAGCTGGCAAAATGGTTAATTAACTGTGGATCGATCTATATTAATTGGAACTAATTGAGTTGGTTAATTATTATTAATTATTATTTTTATTTAGGTTGATAAAGTTTAGACCCATATTTCTAAAAAGAAATATAGGCCCAAATTGGTTAACTATTTTCGACCCATATTTCATTGCAAATCGAAATTGAAAGTTTCTTTTCTTATCCGCTTTTTGCAACATCTTCGTCTCTCTCGCAACAGATTTTGATTTTGTATCAGAGGCTTTTAAAGTTGATCTTCAATCTTCCTTCATGTCTTCACAATCGATAAGATTCTTCTTCTGGTGATCTTCGATCTTCCTTCGTGACTTTTCTGTTTAATTTCGATGAAGTCTAATTCTTTTCGGAAACCTAACACTTACTCAGGTACTTTTTGAAACACTTCTACGAATGTTCATAGCCTTTTTCTGTTGTGATCCGATCATTCTCTCTAGGGTTTTAATCGATCTATGCTAGATACTCATAATTTTTGACAAAATTGTTTATAGTTTCTTGAGGATCATCGTCTCTGTTTGTTAATTGTTCTTCAGCGCATAAAAGCATAAAAGTGTTGTCTTTGTTTTATACTGCTGAAGTTTGAGATATATTGAGCTTCATAAAAGTGTACGAAATTAATGTTTATAATGCTTGTTAATTTGAGTCAAATGATGAAATGGGTTCTTATGAAGACTGTTTCATTTGAATTTATTTAAGGGGTACCTATGAAAAGAAGAGTGAAAGTTGAATTGTTTGTAAATAGTTTCTTTAGACTTGTTGGTGATGGATATTGGATGGGGATAGATAGACTATATAGATAGAGAGTTTGATGGAAAAATTAGACTTTGTTTGTTTGTTTGCTACAGTTTGTTTGAAGTTTCTCATAATTGCTTGAGAATTCAAAAGAGAAAATGACTGTTTGCTGTAAGCTGGGTCTTTATTTTGATGCAAGACTCAAAACCCAGTCTCTATTGTTTTTCTTGAGCAATCAGTGGGAGGGGCGTATTGTGCTTATATATAATTTGTGGAGCCATATTTTCTTTGATCTTGTAATATGTTGGATATTTTCAAATCTAAAAAGTATATAATAAATATATTATATATTGTCCATATAACCAACCAACAAATGAAATGGTTCAGTTGGTTAAGAGAAAGGAGTTGTAATGTTAAGGATTTGGGTTTAAGTCATACCTTCACCCTGACTCCGTCAACAACTTTGGATCATATTCCAGTGGCTGATGAACAAGTTCATCCTCCATCAAAAACTAAGTCTGCAGAACAAAGAAGAGCAAACTACAAGATCTATCTCTGCAAAAGAGAGCTTTTTAGAATTGAAGAGAAAGCATACAACTAAAATTGACAGTATCTTGATTATAATCAAGAAATTTGACATTCATTTTTAAGTTGTCATTATTACTCAGTAATGAGCCTAATAGCATACATATACTACTTTGAGAAGATCTTAATTAAAATGTTATATTGAAGTGAGCAAATTACAATTTAAAAAGCAATTAATGAACTCGTGATTTATTGTCCACAACTAGTATTAGATACTGTCCAAAGACAATACAAAACCGATGGAAGCAAAATCAGAATGGAGTGATGAATCAGACTTATGAATTGGCAGTACAATCCCTGCAAACAAACAACCATCCTGCAAGAAAAAACGACTGAAGCATTTCTTCCCCTCCTCCAGTTTATCTGATTCACCACATGGATTGTAAATCTTTATGGCACCACCTCAAAGTTGAAGGTACTAAACATAGTAAAAAAATGTTATGTTCTTGAAAATATCAAAAGGTAAAAAAAATATATAAAAGGAACAGAAAGTGCACTGCAGCACAGTTAGAGCCGACTACTTTAGAATATTGGCTACGAAAAAGTAGGAAAAATATGATGAAAAGTACCTCTTATCTACCCTTATAGTGGTTTTAAGAAACACTATCTTTCAAGGGGTCCTAATGGATCATTTCCAAGAATTTGCATTTTGGTGTAGGTATGAAGATTTTGGTTTCGTTGAATATAGAGTTCCCGAATAAAATTGATCTTCTTATCTTATTTCAGGACATATTGAATGAATGGGCTAAAGGAGTACTAGGTTTTCTCATTTTGACTCAGGACACTTGTGCTGGACATATTTATTTCAGGACACTTGTGTTGGATTTTAGAGACGTTCTCTCATTTTGGTTCAACTGAAATGGCAGCATTCGAGGCATGAGCAACTAAAGGAAAAGGTAAACTGTACTGAATACAAGTTTAGAGGCCATAGTAACTTTTGCATTGCTAAAAATTTGATAGAGCAAATGACTCCTAGGAGTTAAATTTTTGGATATATATAAGATCCAAAATTCAGTCTATCATTTTGGTTGAAAAGTGTTCATTAATTGCTGGTGAGAAAATGAAGTTGTTTACTTATTCTATGGCATATATTAAAGGGTTGACTGTGTGTAAAAATTATAATCCACAACCGTCAAGGGCATTAATAGGAAATCTCTTGATGATTTTAAAGAAATGATCGAGCAGTGTCAAGTACAATGCCAAACTTCAGTAAATTGAAGGAGTACATTTGTTTATAAACTGAAATGGCTAAAGCTCAAGTAACCAAAAGGATTTCTTGTATGTTTCTCTTTTCAACAAGTCACTTGGATTTTCTCACATCACGCCATTGCTGAAACCGTTTCCTTATACAAATCAGGATTTGAAAAAAGTTGACATCTCCAATAAAGTTTTTAACTTTTGCTGCAGCTTGGAATCTTAGAGCCTAAATGCTAACCTTATTCTAGTAACTGTAGCCCTTTGGTCCTTCAATAAAACAATCAAAAGCTTAAGGTCAAGTCTTCAAGGAACAGATTAAACAACTAAAGGAAAAGGTAAAATTTTCTAAATATGAATTTAAAGGTCATAATAACTATTTACATTGCATTGCTTGAGAATTCGAAAAATCTTTTGATGCAAGACTCAAAAAGTCAATCTTTATCGTTTTTCTTGAGCAAACAATGGAAGATGACAAGAGTGTTCACTAATTTGTGCTGCCATATTTTCTTTAGTCCTATAAAATATCAGGAGAAGGCCTTAGCAGCAGACAATGCAATCCTATGCACGAAGGTGAATCCATATACTTTTCTCCATTGTGGTTGAAATGTAGATTTGTACATGAGAAAGATCAAAAGCCAAGTTTTGCACTTTTTTTTGTTTGGTTCAAAGGAAAGGAAAATGTAAACAAAATAACAGAAAAAGAACTATCAGGAGAGGTTTTGTCTTGGGGGGAAAACTTATATGCACCAAAGATCATGAAGCTGTTTACTTATTCTATGGCTCTAAAGGGTTAACTGTGTATATGTTATTAATCCAGAACCCATGAGGGCATTAATAGGAAATCTCTTCATTCTTTTAAAGAAAGGAGCAGTGTCCAGTACAACACCAAACTTCAGTTTTTTTTGTTTTTTTGGCATCATCAACGAAATCTAATGTATAATTTCATTAAATTTTCAGTATCAAATTCAACCACGACAAGGATCAACTGAGGAACGAGAAATCTTGATATCCACAGATCACAGTGAGAATTCAAATGAGGAGACTAAACTATTTAACCTTATACAAATCAGGATTTGAAGAGTAATTTTATAGAAATATTTTAGTGGTGCTCTTTTTTTATGATTATTTATGCAAAACTATGAATTTAGCCACTATAGTTGGCAAGTTTTACTTAATACACAACTGAACTTTTAATTTTTTGAATTAACCCATTAAACAAATTAAAATTTTTTAATTGGATCAGTCTGTTAAAGTTCTGTTAATATGATACGTGGCTTTTTAAAAGAAAAGAAAAATGACTCAGCCACAATGGATATATAACAACCACTAGTAACAAAAATTACATGTATAGATTAATGATTATCCTACCATTCCCTAACAGAATGTCATCAAATCATGAAGAAACAAAATCCAACGAATTAATCATACAATTTCCCTATTTCCAAAAACAGAAATGAATCAAAGAACTAACGTTATCACACTCTGTATATAATTTTTTTATTACTAGTCATACTCTTAACAAAATGTCATCAAATCAAAGAAAACTCGACAGCCAGAAAAAGTCTTTGGCCGAAGCCAAAAAGAAGTTATACATAAACAAAATCCAAAGAATTAATCATTGTCTAAAAACAGAAATGAATCAAAGAACTAACCTTCGTCTTCTTGCTCACCTTCATCTTCACTCTCTCCATCTTCACCTTCACTTTCCCCATCCAAATCATACCCGTAGGCCTCATTCAAGTAATCCACAGCTGCCTGAGTAAAAACCAACTTATCCGAATTCAAAATATCAAACAAATTCAAAGTTCTAGGCGTCAGCATCTTCAATGTCCCAATATTCCGGCTCGAAAGTCTCACATTATCCGAAACCTCTGTCATCAAGAACATGGATTTCTCCTTGGGGTCAATACCCCACCTGTTCAGCAACCCAATAAATTCTTTCGTTTTCGGCTTCTCAAACTTATCACCAAATTCCTCCACGACAATCCCATTTTCCGCCGCGCTAGCCAACGCCGTAGAAATCGACAATCTCTTCTCCTTCTTGTTGATTTTGATGGACCAGTCTCTGGGTTTGGGTCCAAACACGACGCCACCGCCAGGCCGGAGTGGGGTTCGGTTGGAACCACGGCAGGCGCGGCCGGTTTTCTTTTGTGGGTAGGGTTTCTTCCCGCCACCACGTACCTCGGCGCGGGTGAGAGTGGAGGCGGTGCCGCGACGCTTGTTTTGGAGGTCGGTGGTGATGCCGCGGTGGACGACGGCGCGGGCGGTGTCGGGAGGGGCGGATTTCAGGTTGAGGTTGGTTTCACCTATTTTGGATCCGTCGAAGGAGAGGACTGGGAGAATGGCGAGTTCGGAGCAGATTGGGGAAAATGTGGATTGGCAAATGGGGTTTGGTTTGAGGGGTTTTGAGAAAGAGAGGAATTTCTTTGTGGGGGTTTGATTGAAGAAGATAGAGGATGAGAAGAAGGAGATGGAAGATGGTAATTGAGTCGCAGAGACCGCCATTTTTTTGGAGAGAGAAAGAGGATAGATAGATAGGTGCGGTAATGATTCTGGTTTTGTTTCGGGTGGATTCTAAGTTTACATGAATCTAATGAAAGAGAAGCTGAGTTGTTATAGCTGGCTCATTTTTTTTTTTTCTTTTAAAAAGTCATGTAGAAAAAAAGCTAACATTCATATTAATAGAACTGAATTATAATTAAACAGACTGATCTAATTAAAAAAATTTAATTTATTTAATGAGATAATTTAAAAAATTAAAAATTCAGTTGTGCATTAAGTAAAACTTGAGGACTATACATATTAAATTCATAGTTTTGCCGATTATTTATATAAAATGACTAATTTTGGCAACTTTCATGATTCCACAGTAGACTCACTTGGAGTTGGATTGCTGAGTAATACTTTTGGCTTTGTTAATGACAATTTTTCCATATGTGCACCAAAGATAATTTAGTTGTTTACTTATTCTATAGCACTAAAGGTTGACTGTCTATGTATATTAATCTAGAATCCTTGAGGGCATTAATAGGAAATCTCTTCATTCTTTCAAAGAAAGGGAAAGGATCAGTTTAAAGTACAATGCCAAACTTCGGATCTTTTTTTTTTTTATGTTCTTTTTGTTTTTGTTTTTTTGGCATCATCAACAAATTCTCATTTATCATTTCGTTAAATTTTCAGTATTAAATTCAACCACGACAATGACCAACTTAGGAATGAAATATTTTGACATCCACGGATAACACTGAATTCACAGATGTGGAGACTGAAGTGTGTATTGGACCTCCAGAAAAAAAAGAATCAAGCGCAATTAAGGGAAGGACTTGCAAGTAACATACAACTAAAATTGACACTATGCAGTTAAATGCTAAGCTTAGTCTAGAAACTGCAACCGGTTTGCGCGGTAAACCACACCACATTGTCAACACACAGATCATCGCGTATCATTATAAAAGGTGATTTCGTCTTCAGAATGAAATCCCCCATAAGACATTAAAAAATAAAGCAGTTAAGTTTAACATGTTTTTATCAACTGAAATTAATGACTAAAGCTCAAGTCACCAAAAGCTACAAATGAATCAATCATCTACTTCCTCAAGCAATTTCCCAATGTCTCTGGAACTTGGTCCAAGCTAATTCCATCCAGGAAACTGAAGTCAAATATATCATCATCCATGCTATTATTAGCGGTGAAATCAACCAACTGCCCGTAGTCGATCATCGTCGATCCTTGGTGATACTCAATCACTGTTGTAGGTCCTTGAGATTCGGTCCAATTACCAAAGGCTTTGCGCTGATCTTGAACTTCATTCCGGACTTGAAGTGGTGCAGTAGTATCATCATCCTTGAACAACTTCGGATCAAATTCACTCGCAACTTCTAATACTTCCAATGGTTCTTGATGAATTGATCCTCTTGCTGCAGCTTCTTCACTACTATTACTCTGGTGAACCACAACTAATGGTGTTTTTTCTATTCATTTGGAATCATCCCTTGTTATCCCACAAAGAACACACTCACCACCACCATCCGAAACAGAAAATTCATGCATACCCCAATGTCCATGAGTCCTAATATAATAATCTTGCTTATCATTACGTGGCCATTTTTTGGGCTCAAAACTAAAGTACTTCTTGAACCCAACAACCTTGCCATGACCATCCTCGATGATTCTAGGGGCAGTCTGCCCGTCCCAAGTGCCACAGCCGGCAGTTCTCTCCATTTGCTTCTTTCCCTTGCTCTTCTTTTTCAATTTGGTGAAGACATAAATAGTCTTCTTGTTCTTGCACTTTGATTGAATCCAAGGGTCCTTTTCATCATCAAATATCTCCCATGGGGTGGAGTTTTGGCCATAGACAACCTTGTGAGTGACAAACAATTTGTAAATCTTTGCAAAAGTTGGTATTGAAGCAAAAGAGAAAATCAATCATCAAAAACATAAATCTAATTTTGTCTTTCGAATTATGAATTTGTAAATGTCGTCTGGGTGGGTGTGCATAATCAGTATCACAACTTAAAAACAAATGCATCAAAAGCTAACATGCGCTGCTGCACTACCCTGATCTACTAAATACTCAGATGCAACCCAAAAGAAAATAAAAATACTGATCAATACAGACAGACAGACAGGACAGGGAAGAATTGCCACGTCCAGGTAATCTCCAATCTGCAAATTGCGAGATAAAAGTTGAAAACAAATTCATCATATTATTGATTATATTGACAAGAAACGAAGGAAAAAAGGCGCAAAGATTTACCTCAAAGTTAAGGTCATGACCCACTGCTTTAAATGCTACCATCATCTGGTCTTCTTGCATTTGGATAAGAGAAAGTTCTTCCCACCTGTGCTGCGGCGGCGGCACAATGGAAGTTAATATATTGAGCATATATAACAATGTAGCATGTAACTTTCTAGTAGTAATCCAATATTAAAACAGAGCGACCGTCGATGCTTGAACTTAAGTTAATTGGGATTGATAATCATATATTACTCCTGATGCCAATCCCAAACTGACATAATCAAATGCTAGATTTATTTATAGCAAATGTTATGGTGTAAAACACTTTTGCTGCATTTAAGATGATTTTTATACTTATGGTAGTTCTTTATACTTATGGTAGTTCTTTTTTGCATCGGTGAATTGATTCAGTATACGGTACAAATATAGTTTACATGATAATAATATAGGATTAAATTTTGACTTTTTTAAAGTTAATTTTCCATGATTTTATATTTTAGAACGGATCGAGAGTATAAATATTGATTTGGGGAGTTGATTACAATGTGAGGCGGTGAATTGTTATTATAAATCCTGTTTGGAAAATAATGTCAGTTAATATCATTGTATATTTCAGTAAATATGGTTTGTTTTTAGCCAAATTCCAAACTATATTAAAGAAGAAGATGCATGAGATTTTGCTCATGTAAACACAGAGATTATGAGCAAAAAGTGGTCTAAGAAAAGTTCGATACTCAAGTTACTTTATCTTAGTCTAAAGAAAGTCTGGATTGTTAAAATTCGCTATGTATGTAGAAGGGTTTAATTGAAAATTTTAGAAATTTTGAGGGTTAAATTAAAAAATAAAAAACAAATTGAATATTTCAAAAACTTTAAGGGTTGAATTGAAAGTTTTAAAAACTTTGGGGTTGAGTTGAGAATTACAGAAACTTGAGGGTCCTAAACAGTGACAATTCCTGCTGTAAACCATGCTTTCGTCTCGTTATCCACCGACAAGCTTCGACAATTTGATGAAGGCCAAAAGTATCACTAGCGAACTTCGACAATTTGATAAAAATCAAAAATATAAGATAGGAAGGAATTAGGTGAATAAGAGTACCTATCTCCTTGGTAAAAAAAACACACAATTTTAATCTCAAATCAATATATTCAATATTACAATATTTAAATAGAAAACCCAATACCTTAATTTAGAAAAGAAATAATCTCCTAATTGAAATCTCCTATAACAATTAAAACTCTCCTACTATAATATCCTACTAAATAATTTCATTAATAACTCAGCATTTATCTCTAAATAAAAATACATTAATAATAAACTTCTTGAATTTCTTTTTGGGTACAGCATCAAAACTCTATCCTGCTTTTGTAATTTGAATGAACACCATAAAGATCTCTTAAAGTTGCATGGAATCTGCCTTTTAAGCCTGCTGGGATGGTTGCTTAACCAGCGAATTATTCTTTTTTACAACTCTTTTATTATGCTATCAACTCTCCATCAAGAACAGACCTTGAAATAATATCAGCTACCATATAGGTATCAGCAGAAGTTCCCAGAAATAACCTGCAAATAGGATTTTGAAATCCTTTGTAATCAAATATGACGAACCTTTCCACTAAACACTTATTAATAAAATATGTGACACATAAGAAGCCTCAATTCACACATAAGAAGCCTCAAGTATTGATTGAGAGAAGTTGACTTGCCTCAGATATTAAGGGCTTCCCATTTGCTTCCCATGCTGTTGCCCACCTCGCAGATGACCCTGTTTCCAGCACACCTTTTCTCAACAACTTCAAAGTGTCACATTCACCTGGAAAACCCTTGAAAAGCATCTGTGCACAGATTTTCAATTGAAAATTTAATTCCAACTTATGAATGTGATGAAACCGACTAATTCTATAATAAAGCTATATTCTCATTTTTCTCAAGCACCAAAAATGTCTTAAGAGAATAATCATTTGCAGACAATTATTATTGCAAGATATAAGCTTACCATAAGTTCATCAGCTAGCTCAGAAGATGACGAAAAGAGCAACCCATTTTTTTCAACTTTAACAAGCTCCTTGATGCTTCAGAAAAGTAGAAGAGATGTGTAGTTTCTCATCCATGAAATCAGACAAACGTATAAACTAAATACATGGTAAAATTAGAAATACACAAAAATCTTACCAAGAATAGGAAACGGCACAAACAGGCAGTCCACAGCCAAACATATCAACAACCTGACGACATAAATTAATATGGATGAGAACTCGTTCTGCTGGTGAAGAATTTGCCGAGTACAGATATTAAGCTTGAAGAGGTACTGAAAACTTTATAATATGCATACCTTCATAGGAAGATCCAACCCTGATGACGAGGTATGCAGGCAAACACCCAGATCAGCTGATCCTGAACATATTGCAAGGGAAGGGCAGAAAGGGTGAAGAAGTAATTACTGGATATACAAACAAATAATTATATATGGCTTACCAAGAAGCAATGGGTAATCTTCAGCTGACAGCCACATAGTACGAAATGCTACACGTTTGAGGTTCAGCTTCCGTAATTTTTCTTCATATTTATGTTTTTCAGGTCCTTTACCAGTAATGATGAATAACAACCTTGGGTACAAGAATTGCTTTCCCACACAAATTTCCCTCAAAAGAACATCCTCTGGGTTTGAATCATCCTCATTTAATATTGCAGCAACACGTCTATCATACATAAGTGCTGCTTCCAGAAGTATGCTAAAATCTTCATCTGGTGTCCTGACAAAGCGCATCATTGTCAACAATATAATTCAGTTGTCCGTATAATTGGATATTCTCACTGATAATATGCAGAAGTCTACCTGCGACGGAGAAATCTTTCAGAGGAAATCAAATTAATTAAGGAAGATGCCGATGGTGGAACATTTTTACTTTGTGGGCTATGTCACTCTAATCCATGGTCATATACTCATTTACAAAAAAATTAGAACAAACCTTTTAAGCTTGAAATTAAACTCAGTATTGATAGCACATCAGGTTTTACTCAAGGATCCAATATTAACTCATGCCGTCATTCTTGAAGCTAAACAGATCCAGTAAAGCCGGTCCCATGCACGCCACACGACTTTTATTATAGACGTTTCCATTTCAATGGATACTAAGGGAAATAAGGGACATTAAGATTGTTGAAGAAGGTGATAGAACATACAAGGGAGATTATTTTTCTTAATTTATTAAAAAGTACAATTAGCTAGACAGTAGACACCCATCAGATGTATCATAATAGCCATAGTTCAGCAATAATTTACAGCAGCTTAGCTCAATATTATTTTACTGGAACGCCCATGTTGGGATTATTTTTTTTATTTTTTATCCCTTATCAAAACAATATAGAAACTACGAAACAATGTTGCATTGCCTCACATTAAAGTCACAATTGTCTAAGTCCCATGTATAGCGACATGCTTGCAGAATTTTTAAATTTTAAAAATTAGAACTATATATAGCCAAAATCGGCTGTTTTTCTTTTTCTATTAAGTACTTTTTTTTGCTAGGCTTCCATAAAATCATTTCAAACATGACCTACCTTGCCAAAATCACCTGACATAATGTTGCCAAGTAGCTTGTTTCAATAATCAAGGGCCACAACTATAAAGTTCTGGATGCAACTAAAGGCACAACAATTCTGCAGTTGTTCAAATTAAAGTTCAGTAAGTTGTACTCAGTTGTGTAAAGAGCGACTCTGGTTGCTAATTTACTTCCACCAACTTTCGAAACACACATTTTTAGTAGTGTCACCTAGACTTCTCGAGTAACAATAAACGCTTATCCAGCAATGCCAAGTTTCTGAGGCCTAGTACCTAGTTCATGCAGGGTCCTCTAGTCGAGGTAGACAAGGGAGAAGTTTCCAATTGAAGCAAATTTTCTAAACTTCCAGTATAAAATAATTCTTCGACCACAAGCTCAGCGCTTGACATAGGAAAAATTAAAACCATTGAAGGTTCTACAGCAACTAATAATATTATACTAAAGTAAAGCAATAACACTTTAGCTGTCCAAAGTATGATTAAAATGAGAAAGGTCATATGGTCAAATGTCTCAAATCGAGTTATCTTCACTTGTTCAAAGCAACACAATATCATTATTATATAACGGGTCTTCATTTTTTTGACCCAGACATGGCATGGGTTACTAATGATTAAGATTATCATTGTATGATGCATCACTAGAATAAAATAGAGCAAATAACAAACACCAGAAATATAAAGGTTATAATCACCTCGAAATCAGTACTACAAACACAGAGCTCATACATAACACATATATAATGAGCAGCTAGTTCAGTAAGAACTCACCAGCTTGTACTGCTAACTATGAGTGCTGGCCTATTCTGATTCAAGACTATATCAGTGCCAACCTGGGTTGTAAATAAAGTAGCATTTAAATCATGTCTATCTGTACCTGTCATTTATACAAATCACAAATGTGTGTAAAAATCCAAGTAAGACTCTGCTCTTGCTCAACTTCACCAGACATAGAATTGAAGATCGAATTTCTCAAATACAATACCATTGCTGATGCAGTCTTGAAGACCATAAGACTCATCCAGATTTTTACTAATCCTGCAAAACAACTAGAATCCACAGTCCAATTATAAATTGCCAAGTCAATGTACTCTTGAGAGTGAGTTGAGATATAAATATGATTTACCTTGTGCTTCTCTTCGAGTGAAGTAGGATGAAAAAACTCAGGAGGCTGATCGTATAGAACTGTAGCTCTAAAATTTAGAAACGCAATGAGGACCAAATTATTAAATTATAACAGAGGACTAAAAATGTGAATAGGCAAAATGCAGTATAGTTTGTATTATCAAGCAGACCCTCTTACTTAATTCCCCAGTTTTGAGCCAATTCAAGTTGCATTGCTTGTGTCACACATAGGGAACCGTTTGCCATCTTCCCATAATGTTTCTCAAACCTAATCATATAGAAACCTCATGTTTATTGTATAAAGGCCCACATATTTAAAAGAAAATTTTATAAGTGAATGAAATCGTACCATCGATAGACTGCCACAAAAGGACTACTTCTTCCAAGAGATAATGCCAGTAAAGTATATCCAAAATTATGCCAATCAACAATGAATGTAGAACGCCTCAGCCAGCTGGCCCATTTTACGGCCACTAAAGTAGGAACAGAAGGGGGATTCTACAGAAGCAGAAACCATATAATTCAAACTAAAATCAGTCCAGGCATGCAAGTTATACTCCATTTCAAGAAGGAAAAAACAAATTTTAATAATCTGACTAAAATTCTGGTAAACTAAACATAGGTACTATGACTATGTCTGATTGCAGATTATTCAGCAGAACATGTTCCAGGAGGTGTACAGAACCAGATGAGAGTTCCACAATAAAACTCTTGGAAGTGTAAAAGAAATCTCAGCCTCACAAAAGCATTCAAGCTCACCTGTACTATAAAAACATCTGGAGCGGGTATCTTAACACAAAGAAACCAAAGAAGCATAAGAAACTGAACTAATGGCTTGATCAAAAGCATCAAGGGCTGAAGTACTTTTGGTAAGCTACGTGGGATTGCTGGCCATGATTTCTGCAAAACGACAAAATGGAAAATAAAATGACAAGCATATAACAATCTACGTAATGAATATAAGGGTATCAAGTACACTTGGTCTAATTACTAGCTACAAACAGTACCATTTTATGGATATGAATTGATTGATGCTCTAGTACAGCAGTATGAGGGTCGGAACCTATTCATCCAGAAAATAGATCTGGTTAAATCTATGATAATGAAAGGAGAATAACTAGTAAAGGCTCCATCAACAAAACAATTGTTTCGGGCAAATCCCAAAAATGATACACAATTTTGAAATTATAGAGGTTTATTTGAGTGAAATACCATAGTTTTAGCTTTTTAATAGATGAGATTCTTTGGTATACAAGGGTCAAGCATAGAAAGTATTATTTATACAAACTAAATGGTCCCACTCCCTTGCCCCCCCCCCCCAAAAAAAAAAAAAAAAAAAAAAAAAAAAAACCAATAACAAATAATATAAGCATTCTTAAGTAATAGAGACAAGGTCAAGTTACACTTTTCTCTAAAGGAATATAAGATAAGAATTTATATGAAACAAAATATAAAACTATTCTTTGTGACCTGGCATATCGTACTTGAAAGTAGATGCATGTTTCGTCTTTGAGCATTGATCACTGGTGTAATCTATTTTGAACTATTAAATCATTTTAAAAATGTTTAAGAGGACAAGATCATGTACAAAAAAGTATACAAAGCAAAAGAAGGCCCTATAATTGCTTCAGGTGGGATTCAAATCATTAAGTATATGACAATTTACAATTGTTCTTCGAAATATTCCTTGAAAAACTTAAGCAGAAGGACTGATCAGTAAGAAATTTCAGACATTCTATATGGATAAAAGAAAACTAGGAAAAAGAAAGAAACATCAGAGGAGAAAATTACTAGAAAAGTGTTTATATTTCTGACTCAATATATAAAGATAAAATTTGTCAACTATTAGAGTAAAAAGAAACAATCCCTCCCAAAATTAAAGAAGGGAAACAAACAAAATAAGAATCATAAAACAGCTTGCATTTGAAGGAGGAGGGGAGGGGAGGGGAGGGGAGGGGAGGGGGGGGGAGGGGGGGGGGGGTCAGGAGGTTTAGCAAGGTACATATCTAATCTTGCACCAATATAGAAAAAAAATATCTTATCAATTAACAGAAACACTACATTTCACCTCAATCATAAAAAATAATGCATACCTCCATAAGCAACTATATCCACCTCTAGGCATGTCTGCAAGAGAGTCAAGAGACAGCTGAAGTTATATAGTTATCAACAAAACAATAATTTAGCATTCCCATAATACTTCTTAATAAATTAGATGAATGTATCTATGTGCATATTCAATGTCACATTGAAAGACACACAATGGTAAAATAGTAGTAAAGAGAGGAGAGAGAAAGTGTTGTGGAGATAAAAGAGAGAAATACTTTTACTACTATGTTACCTTTGTGTATGTCTTTGGATGTGCACATAGATATCTATGTGCATATTTAGTGTCACATTCAAAGACACACAAAAATAAAATAGTAGTAAAGAGAGGAGAGAGAAAGTGTTATGTCTTTGTATGTGGCACTTGATGTGCACATAGATATATTCTAATTAGATTGATGCAACAGAATATATTCCCATTTAATACATGTTTCTTTTGGAGTCTGCACTCTATATTTTGAATCCTCTTGTCACTCCCAACACACTGAGTTGCCTTTTCAATACATCTAGTGCAAGATTTTATAGAACTCCTGCTACATGGTGAACTCTGAATGATCTATAAACAAGTTGGCATGTATCGCAGGCAAGGCAATCCACCAGATTTTAAGCCTCCTTGATCTATTCATCAGGCATGTGGCCACTGGGGTACCACAAGGAAGTACTATATAAAAATTCTCAACCATTGAATACTCGTTTATTTTATTTTATTTATTTAATTTGTGGGGTGTGGGGGTCCTGGGGGAGGAGGGTAGCAGCATCACTATCATCTCATCAAGTTATCAGGATTATCATACTTTTAAATTAATCCCTAGGAATTCAAATCCCTGCTGTTGACACTGTAAATACCATCATCCAAGATTACAAAGTTATGGACATGTTAAATAATTTGGTTGATTCAAATACAATATGCATCTAGAGCATTCATATTCAACTGAGTCACTTTGAATATAAAAAATTGTGCGCGTATGTATATGTGAGTCGATAAATGGAGAAGTGTACCTGTCGGGCAAGAGAAAGGGCGTGATATTGCATCCGAGGGCTGCGGCCAATATCGCCAAGAACCACCACTGCTGCCCTACCTCTCCTCCCAATTTTTGCTTCACTTTTCTCTAAAGCCACAAATTTTCAATTTGTATTTACTACTACATGAATTTGTTACCGTAGGTACTTTTAATTCTATATTTTAATTATTTAATAATTAAAAAAAAGAGTGAATTGCAATGATTTAATAAATACGCATATAACTAAATAAGTAGAAGGAAAACGCAAAACCTGCCATTGATGAAATTCAACTCTTTCTTTCTCAATTATAATCCCCCAAGAACCTAAAACCCTTGGGCTGATCCAAACACTGTCGTTTTTCCCTAACTCTTCAAATTCATTGGAAAAGCTGAACTTCTGAATAAACGGCTACAAATTGTTCATTTGATGAGCAAAATCAAGCCGCGCTAGACATCCGTCATTGTCGGTTAGTCAAGATAGAAGAGCAAAATAGTAGCTTCTTAAGGGCCCGTTCGGCAACGACTTATTTTAAAAAGACTTAAAGTTAAAATATAAGTATACTTATAAGTTATTTTAAAGTGTGACTTATAAGCAAAAGCATTCGGCATCAATTTGACTTATAAGTCAGAAATTAAGTTAAAAAAAGTTATGAAGGCGTTCGACTGATAATGACTTATAAGTTAAAATCAAATTTAAAAATTATTAAAAAGGACAATAAAAAGATACATTGATTCAATATATTAGGGATTTTTGGGATGAGAGCAAGAGTAAGAGAAGTGGATCGTTACGAATCAAATGCAAGATCCCTCTAATAAATTTCTTTCTACCTAAAGACATATAAGGTGGTCATCAACATAAACCATACCCAATACAAACACATGTCACATAGATCAGTCATTACACTGTGTTACACAAATAACACAGTACGTAACATAACTGATGATTCTTAAAACAAATTTCCAAATCATATAGTTAATATGTAAAACTAATGTTCACTATGTAGGAGCAGTTCGAGTCAGCACAAGAGCAACACAAAAGAATAATGTCCAGCAATTCTATAACAGATTAAACTATTTTGGTTGTGGGATAGCATAAATCACCAATAATAAGTAGAATAATTGCCTTCATTCTACATTTTATAATCTTGTCAAATATGTTAATTCACATAACCTTTTAGATCACATCAGTTTTTCATTTTATACTAATTGTTGAGTAACACTAAATCACATAAAAATAATGTAGTAAAGAAATGACTGCATATGGATAGTCACTAAAATTCGAATCAATGAAAAATCTGAATTACTAACCTATATAGAAGGAACAAAAGGCTCATTATCTGATTCGTCAATTGAGAAAGACTTGTTGCTGTTGTTAGACTCACAGAAGATTAGGCAACTCCAAACAAATTTTAGGCAGCGTTAATAATTTCACACTATTTGAAGCTTTCTTAAACCAAAACTCTTGCCAAGAATGAGAGAAAGACAGATGCAAAAGATAAAAATTATCTTCTTAACCCACCTGCTAACAGAGAATATGAAAGGCCAATAACCTGTGCAAACAGTGCAATGCTGCGATTTCTAGCTAAGAGTTTAGACTCGCGACTTGAAACTGCTGTAATGCCTCGATAGACACAATCGAAATGGACCTGTGAAGATGCAAGGCATAATTAAGGCCAGTTGCATTGTAAACAGAAACCAAAAGATTGTAGGCTTCCATCATAAACAATCCAGGATTCAGAGTTTTAAAAAAACTATACAAATTCAATAATTCCTCTTGGGATATCCTCATTTAATCAAAACATGGAATTAACAACTAAACCAGATAATATAATAAGAGAAGTTAAACCAGATAATATAATAAGAGAAGTTAAACACGATTAATAATTTCATACCTTTGGATGATTTTGCAGAATTATGACATGCAATGCCATCCATAAACTCAGATAAAGAACTAACATTTACTTTTTAGATTGACCTCTTATAATCCTTGATCTGATTTTTAGAAATAGTTTTAAAATAATTCACATAGCTCATACATAATATGTGTCAGTTAAATCGAATTCGAACAAGAAAAATCTTAATCAACCATGCAAACAAATGATAGTCGAAACATAAAATTTTGTCACATACTTAACATTTTAAACACATAAATCTTGTTTCAAATACTAAAATGATATTTTTATATTTAGATTACACAACAAAAGTATTACACAAAAACATCATTATCTATATAAACATAACTTACTAAAATTAAGCTGCTCACATATTCTTAATTAAGCACAACCCAGTATACAACAATTCATTCAATCAATCAATCAAACATTTGAACCACATAATTAACAAAAATGGAATTGAATCGAAACTCACAGGCTCTGAAACTACAGTCAAAATTAGGTAGGTAAAGAAGACAAAAAACGACAAGCCAAAGATTCAAACATAACATAATACACATATATACATATCAGGAAAGGAGGGAGAAGCCAAGAAATTGACGGATCGATCGAGGAGAGAGAGCAGAGCAGTTCTTCGATTTGCCGTTGTTTACTTTGTCTACGTTTGAAGAGAATAACATATCAGGCTTTTTATGTTGGAGGGGCAAAGATCTGATATAACAAAATAGGGATAAAATAGAAATTATATGGGGAAAATGGTATGCACAGCGGCACAGTCGTGCACTTTTTTTACACAGTCAACCAAAAACGACGTCGTTCTAGTTGTCTTGTTTATCGCGGAGAAGGGATTCATCCTCCCAAATCAGAGGTTTCTCTCCTCCTTAATCGCCCGAAACGAAGAACCCTAGGTTTAGCCATGTCGGTGCGAAGAAGAGTTTAATGGTCCAGGTTGGAGCTGGATTGTGTGTCGGATCCTCAAAACCTGTATTGCCTATTCGAGTGGAGTCACCACTGCAATTCTTCTTTCTGATCTCTCTCAGGTCCGTACAATTGATTGATTTCTGTGTTTTATTTCTGTTTTTTGTTTAATTTTGTTGCTTTTGTTATTTTCGTTACCATATTTTATGTACAGGCTTGGAGTGAACAGTACAAGAGAAAAAATAGGAACAAACTTGCAATGATAGGTTGTTGGTGATTTGTGTTTGTGTTGGCTTGATATTTTGGGTGGTGGGAGTCTATTTATAAGTGACTAGAGAAAGATCTAGAAGCTCAAGCTAGGTGGAAATTTGGAAGGTTCAAAAATTTGAAGATTCTAGATTATGTGAAAGTTTGGAAGGTTCAAGAATGATAAGCATTGGTAGAAAAGTGAAGGTTCTAGATGTTGGTGGAGAATCAAGAAGAATATCAAATGTTCTACAATGTTCTAGATATTGAAATTCTCAAATATATTAATTCTCAATACATTCCTCAAAAATAAAATATTTAAATTAATAATTAATTACCACAAATTTACTTTAAAATTTTTAACAAAAAGTTTAACTATTTTATTAATTATGTACGATATTTAGACAAAATTAAGAATTGTCGCAAATTATTCAACGGTAAACAAAACATTTAAATGTTTACTAACAAGAATAAGCAAAGTACTAGGACAGATTTAATATCAATATTCAATGAGTATGTTTTTTGTACATGAATAAAAACTGATTGCTCAAACATGTTAATCATATGTGCGAACAAAGGGAAGATTTACTTTTGGCTGAATAACACTTTTGTCCCTCCAAATTGTTATTCACTTTTAAAATTGTCCTTAAAATTCATTTTTCATCATTTAGGTCCTTAAAGTGACATTTTTTGTCGATTACGTTCTTTTTTACCCAATTTGACAGTAATCCGACCCATTTTGACCAAATTTTGACCCAACCCGACCCAATTTGACTTGACCCCAATTTCAGCCATTCAATTTCTTAAAAAAATAAAAAGTTTTACAATTATTTTTAAAATAATATTTTGCTTTAAAATATTAAAAATAACTTCTTTCCGCATGGGTTTTAAGATATCTTTGTATTATCTGAACTTTTCAGAAGTTTTTACCTCTTAAATTTAGAGGGGTTTTCACATAAATATTTTGGTGTCTTGTGCTTGGTTATTTTTATCTCATTATTTCCTCTAGTGGTTATTATTTTGGTGAAACTGTAAATTTAAATTTGTTTGACATGTACCGATATTTTTGCTATTTAATTTATCAAATACAACAGTATTTGGGGAGGTGATTTTTCTCAACAAGCTTCTTTAGCAATATTTTGAAACTCAATATGCAGGGCAAACCAGAGCAAACTAGACGATCTATGGCAACAAAATAGAGTGTTTTAGAATTGATGGCAAGCATACAGCTACAACTGACAGCATGCATATTAAAATCAAGAACTTTTGACATTCATTTAAGTTGTTATAAATATGTAGTTATAGCAAAACAGATTAACACTTTGAGAAAGTCTAAAATTGAAACATGGTATTGAAGTGAACAAATTACAATTTAAAAGCAATGCTCATCAATTAGTATTATATAATGCAATTAATACGAAAACAAATCAAGAAAATTATGCAAAATATGTCAAATCCAACAATTGCATTCCAATATAAACAAACATACAAACAAAATAGTCTTTCATAAAAGCTATAAATCCTCTTCCATTAACTCTGTTCATAAGCCCACAAAATACAAAATATCACATCTAAAGTTGAAACTCAAGCAATCATCTACTTCCACATGATAACTTCTTTCCGCATGGGTTTTCATCTTCCTCAAGCAATTTCCTTTTCCCAGCACTTGGTTTTCCCAAAACAATGGCTCTGAAACTTATCCATGCTAATTGGCATCGCATCCAGGAAACTCAAGCCAAATATATAATCATCCATGCTAATAGGCATAACATCTAGGAAACTTAAGGAAACTTGATAAAGAAACACTAAGGAGTAAAATATATTAGCCTTAGGCTTTATCTTACAGTTGTTTTGATTGTATAGCATTGACACAAAAAATTTTATGCTTATTATTATTACTCTTTCAAACTAGTTGATGGTTTAACTGGATTGTCTCTACTCCCACCTTAATTTTTCCAATAATATCTTAATTTGGTTAGCAATAGTATAGGAATGAGTAGTTGTTTTGGAGGTGTTTTTATCCCATATTTCTTTTATTTGTTTATGTTTTTACATTTTTTTTTGAGAATGTATAATGTATAATACTTATTAGTTGAATGTTCATCTCCTCTCCATCAGCCCAAGAGTCAGTAGTTTGTTTGCCACAGATTTTTTTATTTGCGTAGGCATGGTTGAGAAGAAGGAGAATTAAGTACTTCCCAATGAGAAAGTATATATGCTATTAAGGTGTAGGACAAATGAGATTTTGGTGCTTTGTGTCTAGAATTCTCATTCTAGTTTATAATTCCGACATATAACTAACTTGGTGTTTGTGGATCCTAGCTAGTTCAGTTATATGAAGTAAATTCTGAGTTTCTCTTAATTCAATTCAGAATGTTAGTGGAATGCAATGGTGGTGTTACTCTTTGTTTCAACTCTCCTAATTGTTAGTTTTCTTTTATACTCTTATCAATAAAGATATATATACGACTCTTTTGTTACATAAACAATTGGCAAATGGGAGCAGAGAACAAACCCAAATTTTAACATCAGCTACCATCCTCCTCTTCTAAAACTTCTATTTCTTAAAAAAAATTGTCAGTCCTCTTTTTATTAATGATTCGTGTCACCAATATTTAATCAACAACTAATTATTTTCGAGGAAAACATGACAAATGATATATGTTAATTTTGTAAATGAGACTCTTTTCTTCTTCTTTTTTGTTAAATGGTGGGGTATTATATTTTGTTTGAAAAACTCAAACAAGATTTGGGATTGCTGAGACACTCTTGCTTTGAGCAGGCTTTCTGCACTTGAAGCAGATCTAGCCTAAAATCTAGTAGTTCTGACACTAATGCTTTTGTCTGTGAAAACAGGTTGTGGCTTTGGATTTTGATATAGTATTCTCTCATGTAAGAACAAAGTACATCTACAAGTACAGGTACAAAACGTTCTAAGAGATGCACCTCTTTAGTTTGGGATCAATTTAAAAAAGTTATCATTGATGAAAAATTAAAAGCCAAGTGTAAATATTGTGGTCAAATTTATACATGTGAACATGGTACTACTATTATGCTTCGTCATGTTAGCTTAAAACATGGAAAAGAATTTCTTGACGATGAGTTAGAAAGGGTGCCTTTAGATCAAAATCATTATCGTGAGCTAATGGCAAAGGCTTTAATTAAACACAATTATTCCTTCTCTTTTTGTGGAACATGAAGGAATTCGTGAGGTGCATCGTTACTTGAATACAGAGGTATAATTTATCACAAGGAATACCGCAAAAGTTGATGTCTTAAGCATAAATAACAAAGAAAAGGACAAACTTAAGTATGCCTTAGAATATGTTTAACATCCGACTTATGGTCTTCTATTACTTTAGATGGGTATTTGTTTCTTACTGCAAATTATGTGGATGAGAATTGAATACTGCACGCGAGAGTTTTAAATTTAAGGTTCATGGCTCCTCCATATAGTGGACCTTTAGAAGGTAATTGGTTTGTTAAGAGAGTGGGGGATTGAGAGAAAAGTGCTCACCATTACTCTAGATAATGCATCGGTAAATAATGGCTTGGTAGATGTTGTGAAGAGCCATTTGAATTTGACCGGTACATTACTCTACGAAGAGGAATTTTTTCATGTGCGTTGTGGTGCACATATTTTGAACTTAATTGTTCAAAGTGGTCTTAAGGTGATTGAAAAATGTGTTAACAAAATTAGAGAAAATGTGAAATATGTGAAAGGGACAAAAGAAAGATTGATAAAATTTGCTGAATGTGTTGCTCTACTCATTGAAGTGTAATAAGAAACTTTTCCAAGATGTTCCAACAAGATGGAATTCAACTTACTTAATGCTTGATAGTTCTTTGACATACAAACTTGCATTTTATCAGTTACGGTTAGTTGACTCAAATTTCAAGGATTGTGCAACGGAGAAAGAATGTAAAACGGTTGAAAAGATAGCTAAATTTTTGAAACCATTCCATGATATCACAACCCTTTTTTCAGGAACTCAATACCCTACATCTAATCTTTATTTTCATGGAGTATGAAAGATACAATCCCTTATTAGAGATGGATAATCCAAGTAGCATTTTATATTATATGGCAATTGAAATGAATACGAAGTTGCAAAAATATTGGGAGTGCTATAGTTTGGTGTTGTCATTTGCGGTCATCTTGGATCCTCGTTTCAAGTTGGAGTTTGTCGAATTTGTTTTTAAGAAACTATATCCAAGGACATACAATGAAAGGGTGAAATATGTTCGTGATAAGTTGAGTGACCTTTATAAGGATTATTTTCGTTTTTCAACTTATTCTTCTACATCCGGTTCAGCTCGTCCAACTTTTGTGGAGATAATGAAGATGATATGGATGTAAGTATTGTTTATTTTGTTATGAAGATGATACATACATATGCTTACTTGTTTATTTTTACCTATTGTGAAAATTATGTAGGAGTTTGACTATTTTCTAAGTCAAAAAAATGGTTCCGATCGAAGTAAGTCGCAATTGGAATCTTATTTAAAAGAGAGTAGTCTTAACCGAAAGATGCATCTGGGAAAGCAAATAGAACTAGATACTCAGTGCTATCAATTATGGCACGAGACATTCTGAGTATTCCGATTACTACTGTTGCTTCGGAGTCATCTTTTAGCATTGGAGGGCATATTATAACCAAGTATCGTAGCTCAATCACCCCTGAGAATGCAGAAGCTTTATTGTGTACGCGGAATTGGTTGTACGGCTCAGATGGTTTCTTAAAACTTAACTAAGTTAAATGTTAAAATTTTATTATTTAGGCTTTCTTTTTTAGTTGTTGATGTCGTATTTGTTTTTATAATAAGTAGCTACTGGACATGAGGATGAGGAAGAAGAACTGATCATTCACATCAAGTCTATAGTTATTGGACTTGATACCATGGAAAGTACAGTGGAGGTGAGCAATTAATCAATATTTGCTAAGGGAAAAAACCTATATAGACTTTGATGATTAATAATAAAACTTTGCGGGTCTCTCTTATTAAATATCTAATGAGTTTTTGGTTTACTTTAATAATAACACTTTGTGGTTATCTCTGATTAAATATCTAATAATAATGATTTGTTATGTGTTTCAGGCTTTTGACAACGAAGTATCGTCCGTATGGTAGTAATGGGATGAACTTAATTACTTAATTATGTTAATGCATGCAAGTGTTCTATAATTCACTCAATCATAAACTCTGCAATATAAGTTCAATAGAAACTTAAATTAATATTAGTAATGGTAGTAATGAGATTTTTATGTTTTATGCAGTATTGAGAATCGAAGTATATTAGACAAATGGGAAGTTTCCCCATTATGGTGCCGTGAAAGATGATTAATGGTGGTTTCTTGAGACATTGTTATTGAGATTTGTAGACTATATTTTGCATTAGAATTAGTTTGAAATTTAGTTTGTATGCTTTTGAATGATTTAATAGTATAAAATACTTTGGTACATTAACTAAGAGATTGTCAGCTGGTATTAAATATTTTATTTTATTTTTTAATCAACTAAAATGGCTACTTTCATTTTTAATTAATTTTATTAAATAGAAATATAAAATTATTAGTTATAGGTTTAGGTTATTTTATTTAGTTAAAATAACTTAATAATAATTTTAATTAAATAAAATGGCTACTTTCATTTTTAAGACATTTTTTTATTAAATAGAATGATTAGTTATAGGTTTAGGTTTTAATTTAGTTAAAATAAGTTAATTATGATGTTAACAATTTATCCTGCTTAAAAAAAAGCCTTGGATGTTTTGTGTATGTGATCATGAATCGCAACCCAGCTTGAAAAAAAAGCAAAAATGGGTTGGACCCATAATTCAACTCTCAACCCATATTAAAAATAAGAAATATAATTTATAAACTAAAACCAACTCATAATCATATTTTATATACTGGCCGGCCATTGATCAAAAAGGAATACTGATTGGCTAAACCTTAGGGATAATGATATCCAAACCGAGGCAGCTCACCTCATATAATAAAATTCTAAAACAAACAAACAGGTTCTGGTATCTCTGAAATTCAGGTATGCAAACTAACAAGTAGTTGGATTTAAATTCTTAATGTATCTCAAGATGACGGTTTTTAAGTTTTTCAGGGAATCTGAGTTTCTATTTAAGATTTTGAGGGTCTGGGTTTCCATAAATACTTGTATACCTTTTCAGACTCCTAGTACCATCCATTATTGTTAGCTAAGAAAAGTGTTTCAACCTCTAGCACCACTGGAAACTACATTTGTTGCAATTGTGCCATCTGAAGCCTGCTGGAAAATCATTGGCAACAAATAAATATAAGTCCCTGAAGCTAGCTAGATAGGGCAAATTTATTAATTTCAGTTATCCACCGGGTAAAATAGAAACACCAAGAATATAACATGAACTGCAAAACTCAGTGGACTGGCTTGGCAAAAGGTAAGAACTTCATTTCATCAGTAAATAGTACATAAAAACAATACATATAAATAACAGGTAGGGCATTAACCAGCCAACACTACCACACTTCTCAACGAGTGAGGCGAAATACTTGCTTCCGGCAATCCTAACCACTAATACTGAAAGACATTAACCACAACTTCTAAACTAAGCAACATCAGTACCCAACCTCACAATCATAACAACCAATATTTATATATTCAAGTATTTACACAGGTCTACTACGATTAGCTTGTTGCATTGCGAGTTCATAGCCACAGTATTACGGAAGGGGCTCTTGAGAATCTCCCAGACAAGACAAATGAAGATAAGCATCTGTCCCTGTATAATTGTAACCCAAATACACAAACATGTTAGGAAATATATGGGGAGAAGAACTACACAGAAATTGAATGCCTGAATATGTAATTCAAGAAGGAACAACATGCAACAAATAGGAATATCAGTACAATGAACCAATAAAAGAGTAGATTATCAAGTGGAGTAAAAATGCATAAAGTCAAATTCCCGTCAGTTAAGAATATTCAATATGTTTGTATCTCCATCTACCCCATTCATAGTATTACGGGATCAAGAAATGCAACAAAATACTGCCGGATGGACCAGAAGCACAATTTCTTAAATTCATCACATTTTAAAAAATACACCTACAGAACAGAATCTGCGTTGATATATGCTATGCATGCCTGGATAATCAATTTTTCCTGTCCACAATATCTGTGTCTCTTCCATTGAATTAACAGTTAGGAAGAAATTGGACTCTCATGAAAGCTCATCCATCCAATGGATCCAATGAAACATTGGCAGGATAATGTTGAGACAAACATAATGTGCTACTGCTATATTTCCTTTTTGAAAAGTAATTTCATTTGCTACTATATTTCTTATGAAATATTTGCAATGATTTGTCTAAGTTTTGGAAAATACTTGAGGATATAAAGTCACAAGTACAGAACATATTCGAACAGGGGGTCTAATGTTGTATTTTGGGTTGTTAGTCCAACACTAGCTAGTTCATTTGACTTTACTTCAGATAGTGAAAGCTGTATGCTTGGCACCACTTAAGTTTTCAACCTAACAATATATCTAAAGTAGCTTCACTTTAAACATCATTGTTCATATCTTGTGTAAAACCTTGGTTTGGTAGTTATATCAAAGATCCTTTTGGCAAATTAAATTATGGTTCCCTACTGCATGCAAATAAGGTAGTAAGATCCCTAGCAATCTGTAGAAGACACTAAACAAATTTTTTTATCAGTTCGAGTAGGAACTATACCCTCCAGCTTGGTTCTGGTTTAAAGTAGATGTAGAAACAAAAAACACTTTCATTCTTAAGCAAATCACTCCCACCTTAACTTCTAGTCATGGATTGCTCTTAGCTGACAACTGACAACTGACAACTGTAACTTCAGTCATGGAACTCCCACACCAAGCATAGTTGCAGTAAAATTGTGATGGAATAAAGGAGTGTACCAGACAATTATTTGTAATATAAGATATATGTGCAATACTAGGTTCACATTCCATGTAGATCTAGATTCATTTATAGTGCTGTAAAAAAAGAGGTTTTCAACTTACCATATCCTTCCATGGGGATAATTTGCAGATCTCCTCCGAAATACTGAGCATACAAGCGGCAAATTGGAAGCCCATATCCATAACCAGCCATTGTTGCCACATTAGCTGTTTCAAGATCCGGCTGCTCAACCAGCGGGTCTATCGCAGTGCTGTAAAGATATGTAAAGATCTTAGGGAGACCACTTCTTGCTATTCCACCCCCTTCATCAGAAACCTATATACCAGAAGGATACTCTAGTTACTTGGCAATAGCAAATCTTTTTCATCGAACTCGTGAAACAGATATATAAAAGATTCAGGATACAATTTTCTAATGATCAAACCTTAATAGTAACATCCTCTAATCCATCTGCAACTATTATTCGAATAGGAGGTGCAACTTTGTCTGAGCCCATAAACCGCTCTTGTACTGCTCGCAAAGAGTTCTTAACCAACTCAAAAACCATCATATGCAAGTGTGTTGGTACATAACTGTCACAAGAGTAAACAAAGTAAATACCAAGCATAAAAAGAAAACACAATTTATCTTTCACAAAAAACTACTTGGGTTCACAACTTTCGATTCCTTATTCACTATTCTTTGATTGAAATGACTTGATAAACTAATATCAAGATTCCAAGACAACCAATCATAATCTAAAAGTGTGGAAGTAGAAGTAAAGTAGTCCAAATCAAGGCACTAGTGTCAGGAGAACTAGAAAATAAAGGAGTTGAACAAAACATTTATAAGAAAAGTACATATATAATAATATCAGGAAAAAAGTAAAAGAAAGAGGCTTTCAAAAGAAGAGGAGACATGGTCATTAATTAGGAGAAATGAATACTAACGGGAAAGTAAAATTAGGATCCCCATGGATATTAACTTCTGGTGCACTGCCATACTCTCGTAGACAAATGCTGCGGGCATCTTCACTAGCACTTCTTACTACATTTAAAGGAGACATTTTTGTATGTATGTAACCTACAATATAAGGAGGGTTGGGATTGTGCAATTCCACGTGTTGCCCTGAGTTTCACCCAAATGTGAAATTTTAAACAATATTAGTATTTATTTTTCAAAATACTACAAAACATTCATAAAAAGATCATACAGCTACAAATCATGAATGATAAGCTTCTAAAGAAATAGTGGACTAACCAATAAGCATACGAATCCCAATCCTGGACATATAAAACCGATCTAGAAACTGATGAATTTCATCCAGACAGTGATAATCAATCTTGGGTTGGAGAGCTTTCTTCAACTGTTGGACTCCTAAGGCTATCGTGGGGACAACATCATTGTGTCTCACCTTGATCATCTTAATCATTTTTGTGAATTCCAACTCATCATTCTTATCCTTGATGTCAGGGAAGGATCTAAGGTCTCGGAAAGAATCCAAATACCAATCCCGCACCTTACAAGTAAAAGGAAAAAGGACGAAATCATTACCTACCTCAGTCATTGAAATTACCAGTTTACTCATTTAGAAACCACGGACTAATCAAGTAATCAACACACCCATAGTACTAACTGAAGCACTGGAAAGAAACAAACCAAGTTCTAACAAATTCAAAGCTTCAAACTTAATAAGTAAATTCCATTCTAAGCACCTTTTGGAGTGTATTGAGGTTTTTTTTAGGATGAGCACGCAATTTAGGCAGTTTTGCTTGGGTTCCTTATGTGTCTACAGCTTGTGTATGGATTCCACCCCTGGGGCAGTTCTTTTAATGCAAGAGTACTTCTTGAAAATAAACAGAGTTCATTCACAAGGGAATAACAAGCCATGTATTCTGAGTGTCCATGGAGCTAAGCTAAAAACCCCACCACCCAAAAAAATTATTTATATGTATGGAAAAAAATTGAATACTTCACCTATAAAAGAGCAAAAATGTTGCTCAATATAAGATTAACCCCTTCATACAAGATAAAATATCCACATAGCAATTATCTTCCGGTTCAGAATAACAAATTGACAAGTGAAACCCCCAACTGCAGCAGATTCACAGAATCAGTTTCCAAAAGAAAATCAAATAAAATATTACCTTTAGCTTATTTTTGTACCCATTCATGCTCCCTCTTATACCAACAAGCTTTGGCACAACACCCACTAAACTCCCAAGAATCAAAAAAAAAAAAAAAATCCCATTTCCATAATTGCACAATAAAAAAGAATAATTGGGTGAGGGAATCAAAACCCCAAAGTCAGAAACGAACCATAAAACAGTTTTTGCTCAATTCCCAACATCCCATCTTCGGATGAAAAATTTAAAATGAAAAACCCAAATCAGAATCAAATCAAAAAACAAAACCCATTATCACCTTTCGAACGGCAGGTTTGTCGGATAAGCCATGCGGAAGGGACTCGAGCTCAGTAGCTCTGCGAGCAATCCTAATTGGAAGCTCTCTGTGAAGAAACTGAGCAGAAATGAGCAAATTGCGGTCTGTGGGTGTGGACCCAAATTCCATCATGTAGCGGAGGCTGACGCCGGTCTGCTTCATGCAACCCCATCGATGCGCCTCACCAATCAGGCTCTTTGAGAAGGATTCGTTCAGCTTCTTGGCCGCCATGGCGATGATGAGGTGGACATGAAAGTAGAGTCGTTTGATAGACTAGTACTAGTACTAGGATTATACTCGTACTAATATAGAACCACATGCAAGAAACTGACATCTCACTAATTCCCTCCCCCAGGCCCCACACTCGCATCACATAAGTACTAGATTACTTCTTTTTCATGTTTTGAAAGAGAAAAAAACTAATATTTGTAATGGATATATATCTATATATTATATTTAAAAATAATATAAATAAATTTAGATAGTTTCAAACATACCCACAAATATATATATATATATATACATATATTGAACATTCTTATAAGATTATTTGATTCTTGATATCACGTATATACCATATTATAAATAGCATATTATATAATAAAATGATTAATTTTTACGCATATTATATCAATGTTTATGATATATTTTATCAATGTTTATGTAAATTTTTAATTATAAATTTTATTGAATTCGATTTTTTGAATAAATATATTAAATTAGTTTTTATTTTATAATTTCTAAATATAAATAAATTTTATAATTATAATCCTTAATATATATATATATATATATAAGTAAACATATTATAAATAATTTAAATAAAAAATTGATTAAAATTAATTAATTGATTTGATTGAAATTGATTAAAATTGATTCGAAGATAGGCGTGATTGATATTGAAATCAATTGCTTGTGGTGTAAATTGATTTGAAAAGATATCAATTTGAAATTGATTTCAAAAGATAAATTTTCATTGTATTTATATCAATAATTTATAAATTTTATAATTATAATTTAACTTAAATTTATTATAAATAATTTAAATAAAAACTTTTACAATATATATATATCACTCATCTCAAGACTTACAAAATTAATGAAAAAAATATATTTTTTGATAAAGAAATTATTGAATAAACAATTATATCACGTGCAATTATAAATGTGCAATTTGTTTACCATATGTCTAAATAATTACTTATTTTTTATTTAATTTAATTTGGTAAGACGTTAATTTTCCATTGCTATAAATACAATAACATAACGTTCATCAAATAATTTAAGTTTAACATTTTAAATATTTTATATTGTGACACATATATTGTATATAGATTTAAAAGTAATTCGAGAAATAATAATATTATTTTATCGTGTTTAATAGAATTATTTTTGATTAATTTATAATATTTAGACATCTAATTATTAGAATTAGAATCTAAAGGGTATAGGAATGTTTTTTTGAGTTAATATAATTAAATTATTTACTGAAAATTAAAATTATTTTTTATTTGTAACGTTAGAATTCATTTCTCAATCTCTCATTTTCTCGTTGATCAGTCGAATACCATAATTTTCATGATTTTCCAAAAGATCTGCACCTAAACATTAGACAAGCTGTAATCATCAGTTGCTTATAATCAAGCAAAACAGCTTCCTCCACCCCCGCCCTATTTCTTCTTCCACGTTTTATTTCCATTCCTCTCATAGGAACCCTAGTTATACTTATACATTTGAGTTTGATATTTTCGTTTTTGTTTGAGAATTAAATTGAACTTATTCGCACACACGGTTAGCGTTACTTTGCTTCTTTAGTAGTTCTAAAAGCTACGGATTTGAATTCGTAGTTTTTCTTTTGGGTTTATGCGATTTCAGGCAATGTCATGAGTTTTGTAATTCAAATTATAAGAAAAGTTTAATTTGAATTAGCCGGTGAGGAATTTCTTCTCGGATTCTAACCGACAACAGAGAAGAAAGAGCAATGGGTAGTTCGGATTTGCAGATGAGCCCTCAGTTGGAGCAGATCCATGGTGAAATTCGTGACAATTTTCGTGCCCTCGCGTATGTTTACTATATTACTTTGTGTATAAATATGTATTTAAACATCTCGATATCATCTCTCCTTGTATGTATGTATTTTGTGTAATGGAATCTATACACTTGTTAAAAATGTACTCCACTTTATGTCACTGAACTAAAAAGAAAATTAAAAACTCAACTAATTTGTAAAAATACGCAAAATAAATACTTTATTTGGAATTGTATCAACATTAATGGCCTGGACCCTACATGTTTGACAATGCAATAACCTAAGCTCAATTTTATGTATTCCGCATTTGATGGATGAAGGAAGACATCACTATTTGATATGATATGGATTAATACAAGGAGCTATCAATTAGCAAGGATTTTGTTGTTTGCCTTCACCTATGAACGGTTAAGTTAACAGAACATGGACTATTGTGCTTCTAATTCTACTTAGCATTATGGACAGAGTGTCCTTCAGTGTTTGTAGCAATTGACTTCGTGATTCCTCAAGTCAATTACAAATTATTGTCACTTATTTTGACCGTGTTTTCTGCGATACCTTGGAATATGATGTCTGCAATGGGAGATAATCATGTTTCTTTCTTCTTTGAATTTCATATACCTTTCAGAACTCGTTATGCTATCCTTAGTCTAGTTGTGAGTGTTACTTAATGCTAGTAGTTTGTCTTATCTGTTATGGTTCTGCATAACATTTTTTTTTGTTTGTTAACACTAATGCAATAGATGTATAGAGTGATTAAGACAATTGACTTCCTCGTTGTCATTTTATTTTATGTATATAGAAATGGCTTCCAGAAGCTGGATAAGATTAAAGACTCCAATAGACAAAACAAGCAGCTGGAAGAACTTACAGGAAAGATGAGGGAGTGTAAAAGGTAAGCACTCCTCTGTTTTCTGATTCCTTTTATATGTTTTCAAGGGCCTTTAAGCTTTGAAGCCATAATGGTAGTTTCTTGTGAAAACAAAGCTTTTCTCCTCGTAGGAGGAAAGCAAGGAAAACCTAGGATTATTGTGGTCTGTCTGCACTTCAGTATTCTCAATGACTGATTTCTTATGTTTATCAGGCAATATCAACTTTTTGCATTGGCAATTTTGAATACAATATTAATATCAACTAGATAGCTTGTGATTCAGCAGATAGGAATTTAATTATATAGTGTCTTTGAAAGCTTTATACAATTTGAACAATGTAAAAGTTGACAGCATGGCATATGTATGGAGCTTCTCCTCGATTCATATACAAGACAATCATATCTTTATAGTCTGAGAGAAATTTTCATGTTATGTGTGCATGAGTTTTGTCCTCGATGGCTGTCAAGACTCAAGACAACTTGTTATACTGCTTCTCAAGGACTTCATACTGTCAATCTTACATGTAGACTTGCATTTCAGGTTAATTAAAGAGTTTGATCGCGAAATTAAAGATGAGGAGGGTCGAAATCCTCCCAAGGTTAACAAACAACTCAATGATGAGAAGCAATCGATGGTAAGTTCATTATAAACCTATTTAAATCATGAAATATTCTTGATACTTGTGGATGGCCCATGATCCACACATCTGCTATACCCTAAAAGCAACCCACATCAGGCTAAATTGCGCCTCTTAATATTTTTTCCAAAAAAAGAAGAAAAAAAAGAGGAACTCTGAGCTGTGTTGTGAGCCGAAGTGTAACTTAATTTGTTACGTTCAGTAAAATTGTCATATTTAAGGTTTTGTAATATTTCGGGTCGCTTAATGTTGATTTTATTTCTTATTTTTCACTTCTTTCTTAGGAAGAAAGAATTATATTGATAACATGGAAACTAAAATGCTAAAAGAAAGCTTACGGCATAGCCATAGAGAAAATATGCACGGGATCACTCTCAGAGAATAACTATGAAAGGAAATTTTATGATTTTAAGAGGACAAATTTCACCTGAATGCATTTTCTATTGTTAATATGTTCTATTCAAAACTTCAGTTGATTTAGTGAACAGAGTTATATGGTTTTGGCATGTCTTATATTTAGCACCAATACTTGCATAAAAAATAATTAGCACCAACATTCTCTTAGTGCTGATAATTTTAATGGTTGATAAATTTAAGCAGCTGATGGGTTATATGTTTACGGTCATTTATCTAGGATTCTCATTCTAGGTAATCCACTTGTACCAGGATCCTTCATAATTTTAAGGAAACTTGGCTCTTAAATGTTTATATGACGAAACTGGATTTAAATATTTTGTTTTCTGTGTTGTAATATTAACTGCCCCCGACATCTTGCAAAGGATTTTGTAAGTTTTTGGGTTTGTTCAGCTCATATTTTAAAAGTTGCAGGAAATACATTTAAAAATTAGGTTATATATTTTTTATTCTCTCTAGTACTGTTGAATTGCTACTATACAATGTTGAAATATAAAAATAAATTGAAGATGTAATGTAGAAATGTGTTATTAACATGTCTAAAATCCTTGCTAAACGTGCCTAAAAGATTAGGACATCATTGCAAGAAGATGTAGCACAAATTTGTATTCTTGGATGGCAAATTTTATATTGTCACAAGCTAATGCTGCACTTTTTTAATGTCATGGAAGGTGTATAGTGAAAAACAAGAAAGTATTCAGTATACAGTGGGTAAATATAGAGTCTATCTGTTTTTTTTTCTAATAAAATGTCTTCTTTATCTAAAGAGAATGATGTTCAATTACAGAATCAACAACTTTCACTGTGGCAGACTCACGCGAGTCTTCTGTGATTAATTGAGCCCTTTGTTTTCTAACCTATCTCTGTTTTCTTTTGTTCCCTTGCTTTTGTAGATCAAGGAGCTGAATTCATATGTTGCCTTGAGAAAAACGTAAGTCCATGTGTTGAGTTTATTATTCTTTAAGAAAATAAGTTGAGTGACCATACTGTCTGGAGTCAATTATTGTTTTAAAATGTCACTTGAATTATGCCAATACGTTATACGTTATGGTGCAGAATTTAGAGTCAATGTTTCTTTCCGTTTATGCTAAGTGATAGGGCATTATTTTTAGAATAGATATATTTCCTTCATCTTTTGGGTTTCTGTGCATTCACATAATTTTTCTGTCCCTTGTGGTTGCACTTCAGGTATATGAGTAGTCTTGGAAATAAGAAAGTTGAACTTTTTGATATGGGAGCAGGTGCTATTGAACCTACAGCTGAAGACAATGTTCAAGTGGCATCAGGTAAGATCAGATGTCTTCTACATATAACTGAATTTCAATTTCTTGGATAGACAATTCTTTTTTCTTTTACTTTTTTGATGAAAAAGTATGCCAATATGTTATGGTGCAGATCATTTCTGATGGAAAATAAATTCAGAACACTCGAATGATTATCTCTATCATCCCTTTATGAATCTCACTTTCTGAAAATACATTTTTTAATTAATTTCCTCAATATTGGCAATGACAAGGTTGATTGTTGTTCAACTCCAATTACTAAAAATCTTCCTGGTTTTATTCTTTATATATAGGTTTTACTCTTTATATTTAATTTCAGTTGTTATTAGTGAGCGTATGATACTTTTACGGAGTGTATGATGGCAGGATTAGATGTAAGCACACTACATATTGGATGAGGCCTGTTTTTTTTTAGGTGGTAGGAGTCATCTCTCATCTGTAAGAAATAGTTTAGCTGCCTCAAAGTGAACCCATTTATTGCAATTTTGAGACCTATATATAGGTGGATTTCTGAAGAGAAGTTAAAATCCATAAATGTATTGGTCATTTCTTTCCCTGGCTGTAAGGAGGGTTTTTAAAACTTTATTTACTAATCAACCTAGAAAAGGGAGAGAAGAAATGTTTTTTTGTTTTTATTTATTACTTTATGGAGAATTATTGTATAAGAATGTTATAGACGTGCATCTCAAATTAATCTCTTTGACTTCTTAGTTCTGCAGTAGTCATTTGATAGCTCTCACTCAATTTAGTATTGTAGTTTTCTTCTATATTATGAATCTTAGCTTGGCATCGAAGCCATCCTTTTGTGCTCATGTTCATTTAAATTTTTCCATCTCCTTGTATAATAATATGAGTCTACACTTGTCATTGGGACAGAGGGTCTTTTTTTTTTGCTTCACTTTGGTTCATGCATTGAAGCTTTTTGAGGAATTTCTTTGTCAGATTTTCACAGGGATTGGCAGGCGGTGCTTCACCAATGCATTGATGTTTTCCCCTCATTTTCTTTGTTTTCTTTTGTTTTTTTTTGGAGGAGAATTTGTAATTTCTTCACTTCATCAATAAGATCATCTTCTTTTTTCCTTTATCTTTTATCTTCTTTTTTAAAAAAAATAAAATAAAAAAATTCCGAGTTAAACTTGGTTTCAAACTGTTTTTTGTGTTCATTTCACTTAGGCTATGTTTGATTACAAGAATTATACTTGGGATAGGTTTCAAATTTAAACTTGGGACTATTAGTCTAGGATTATAAAATAACTTAATAGTCTTGAGATTATAATTGGGATTATAATCCTAAGATTAATAGTCTTGGATTATAATCCTTGCAAACAAGCATAGCCTTAGTTTACTCAAATTCCTGGTATTTACATTTCAAAAGCCTTAAACTTTATATATTTTGCACAACCCTCTAGAATCATTAATAACTACTCTAAAAGGTTGAGAAATCAACTTCATTTCATTTTTTTTTGTTCGAACTATTAAGTAACAGTAATTAGTAGCTTTGTATCATAGTATATGTTTATATAGAACACTGCGGAAGTCAGTGATAGATACATTGACATGTAGGAGAGAGGAAGAAGAAACTAGAGAAGATTGAAAGAGAGAACATGTGATTCTTGTCTCACTCGACTGTTAAAGACCAGGATCTCTTTGTTGCTCATGTCTCTAGTATCTTATTATTTTCTTTCAGCTCATATCTCGACAGAACTCATTGTGTGGCTTGATATTGTTGAACCAAATAAAACATACATGTATGAGAAAATCACCATTTGTTATTAATATGAATCGACATCTTAGGTTCATTTTTAATTCATTATATAGATCTAGTCACTGCGTCTCATTTGCATTAGTTGTTTCTAGCGATGTCAAATCAGGAACTTATTAATGCTGGGCATAAGACAATGGACAAGACTGATCAGGCCATTGAACATTCAAAACAGGTGAATTGTCAACTTATAAATGTCTTCAGGTGGTATTACTACTTTTACTCTAAACTTGCAACTGACTGTAGGTTGTTCAACAAACAGTTGAAGTGGGAACACAAACAGCTGTTACCTTGAAGGGACAAGTGAGTATGCATAACTAATCATCTACAATTTTCGTTGCCTTTGTTTTTTTATGATTTTCTTTTATTTTATTTATGGGGTGGGTCTAATCCCTTATTTTGAATTTGTGCAGACTGATCAAATGGGCCGTATTGTTAATGAACTGGATACAATTCAGTTCTCTATCAAGAAGGCCTCGCAGCTTGTGAAAGAGATCGGTAGGCAGGTAAGCTAGTTCTTCTCCAACAGATCTGATCGCTGTTTGATGTATTAACACGCAGATGTTTCCAGGTGGCAACAGATAAATGCATCATGCTGTTTCTTTTTCTAATTGTATGTGGCGTGATCGCCATAATCATCGTGAAGGTGAATTCCCCAGTTTTTGCATGTCTTACTATTATCTTTTTGTAGGCTTGATATTTTCAGTGATTAATCAAGTAACTAGCAGTTGCTTATGTTTCATGTTGTAGTGTTTTAAGTATTTATAAAGCTGTTTTGCTTCTTTCTACCCTCATATTGTGCTCACTCTTGTCTTCTAACTGTAAAATATGTAAACTCATAGATTGTAAATCCCAACAACAAAAGCATCAGGGACATCCCCGGATTGGCTCCTCCAGCACCAACGGCAAGGAGGCTATTGTATATGAAGGCTGTAGATTATTGAGTAAATTATTCACAAGAGAGTTATTTTTCCAGCCTATTGCTATGATTATTAACATTGCAATAAGACTGTAGAGATGGGAGAAATGATGTTTGTGGTCATCTGTTGATTTTTTATGTTACCTGCTGAGATGTGCATATTGTAATTGTGATTTCTTGTGTGTAAATCATTGTGAGGTTTGTTTCTACACTTGATCTTGCGTTGATTTGAAAACCATTGTTCTCTTTGTATTTGAAAACCATTGTTCTCTTTGTAAACCTTCACGAAAAATGGTATAGTGCTAGAAATAGGGTATTACTCTTTTCTTTCTTTCTTTTTTTTTTTTAATTTAAAATACTCTTATTTACTGAATTTCGTATTTATATCCCTCTCATATTCAAAATGAAATGTGATCGTTATTCACAATTCATTGTTCTACTGAGCTGCTCCATAACGTTGGATGTTCAAATTGAATAAATTCCTCTCCCACTTTATGGTGGACTCACTTGATAAAACAGAGCTCTAAATTTTTGAAATATATATTTTCCAGTTAAATTCATGGCCTATCTTCTGAGTGACTAAGTCTCTGACGAGGAACTCATTTAGTATTTATTTGAGGGTACCTCGTCAAAATCACTTTTATTCTGTAAAATATCAGTTTCCTATATATACTACAGAATGGTATACATAAAAGTTCAGATATTAGAAAGCTTCACTGGAAAAATAACACAAAAATGCACAAATAGAATACGTTTATTGCATACATAGTAAAAACAATGACCGGACTGAGGAAAATTGACTAGAATGAACTACTTTGCAATGAAATTTCGGAAATGAATAAGAGTACATTCACTAACATTTTGAAGTATGAATATTTTCTTTTAATGAGTGGTAGTGTCTGTAGCCTGTAAGCTACTGCCTCAATTAAGTCACCTAATTACATCCGGCTAAGACGCACATAATGAAGATACTGATGAAATCAAAGGCGCAAGCATGGTCTATATGCTTCACTTAAGTATTTAAACCCCAAAAAAAAACTGAAATAAATTGTGCGTGCATGGATTTTGGACGAAAACGTTATAAAAGATATCCGTAGCTTCCTGTGTAATTATATATTCCCTACAAAAAATTGGATATTTACTTGATACGAGAGAGGAAACCATTTGCATCCTCCTCTTCTTTCACTTTAGAAAGTAGAGGGTTCTCTGATGTTTATCAACATATGCGCTGTTCATAATTATGCATCTCTGCTACTGAGCTGTGAACGTCCAATATGAGAAATCCTTGACGAAGGAATTAGAGGTGCCTCTTCATCAACATTCAAATCAGAGACCGAACTGATCCCTCTGCTACTTCTTCCATCATAATCATCACTATTATCGGGTGTGTATACATCAGATGACTTTTTCTCCAACTTCCACTCCTGATGATCAAATCCCAAATTTTAATTTAATAGCAAGTTTTTACCACATACTTGAACAGCAAACATGTTGGTAAATTTGAAAAAGATCTAATGGAAAAGAAAGGGACTTTTGTCTTTGACCTGTGTAGAGTAATTTCTAAAAAAACATATGCAACCTTTTACCTTTCAAAATCAAAGGCTGATTTTACTACACTATCTCAGAAGATATGCTTATAAAACACCATAATGTTTTGTAATTCAAACATCTCCACGGGGCTTAAAAGTTTGTGCATATATATATATATATATATATATATATATATATAAAAGTGCAATCAAGAGTCTTATGTAGAAAACACTTCAAATAAATGAATCTTTGACATAATTAAGGAAGATTAGTAATATACTAATTAGCCCAAAGACAACAATAATTATTACAAAAACTGACCTTTGTCATTCTTTCTGGAATACTTTCAGGAGGAAGTTGAGATGAGCGAACATCCTTAACTTTTATGTAGTTGTAGATGACTACACCACATAGAGCTGCAGAAAAGTAATAAAAAAAATAAATGTTACTATGCTTGACAACTTTTTAGCATTTTCAACGAATAGATGAGATAGTTATATATAGTGCTGTATAAAAGTTCTAAATAAAAAAATGTTACTAAACTGAGAACTTTCAGCATTTCCAATGAATAGATGAGATACCTATTGCGTAGCCAGTAATGTTCAGTCCAGTAATAATAGACTCAGGAAATATTACAGTTGAAAGGGCAATTAGTATCCAATCTTTCAGAACACCAGCAACTCGAATGGTCACTGCTCCAGTTCTACCAATCACTAAGAAAATTGAAAAATTTAATGCTAAAGCACATATAGCATTGGAGAAAAAGATCCAAAAATTGAACTGAATCTGTGAAACTTCCATCCCAGGCTGCTCCAAGAAGTACCAAGGTACAAACAAAAATGCGAAACTGCACAGGAAAAATATATGAAATGTGATGCGTCAATTTTTAACCACCAAAAAGAATTGCAGTAGCACAAGAGTTCAGCCAGTTTGCATATATACAAGCCACCTAAAGGCAAGAACATAGTAAAACGAGAGCATGTTAGGGTCATGGAATTAGAAAAATCATGAAAAAAGCTGTATAGTAGCAATGTTTGCTTCATTTAGTAATATCGCTAAGTGTGTATCACAAGATAAAGAACACCAAACCTAAAGTAATTAATGAAGTGGTTAGTGAAAACAAAGCATGTCAATAATGATGTCTACTTTTCTTTTTGGTAATTAATAATGTTGAGACCAGAAATACCCTAGAAATTAAATTTCATGATTTCATCCCATAAATTCAGTACAAGGGCACAAACTTGTCCATCTATAGCAACCAAAGAAAATTGTCAAAAAGCATCAAATCTGATACCTGCATGGAGCTATGTAATATAAGCTTGTAATAGGATTCAGAGTCAAGCCTTTCTTCTGCAGAAGAACTTGAGTTAAAACTAGCCTCAGAGCTTCTGCAAATATGCCTGTGACCTGGTAAGCTGTACCAATTACATTAAAATGGATTTCCCCATATGAAGAAACGACAACACCAACACTGACCAGCACCATATTCAAGAACACATCCCATCTTAATTTGTCAGTGGCACACAAAACAGCCATAAGAAATGTCGCCACAGGCACTGTAACATCCAGAAATAGGAAGTAAGCAGCTCTTCATCAAATTTAGAGAGTACGCAAGAAGAATATATAACTTTATTGTGACATACTTAGGGCTTTAAGCATCTGAATGAAGGCCACCGATATATGCAAATAAGCAGTGTTGCCAAACCTGTGGCAAGAAAACAAGTAGAAGTGGATGTTATCGTTTGAAATATAGATGGTGTATGTAAAGTTGAAATTAAAAAGCTTTTCAAATACAAAGCAAAGACTTTGTAATCATCTTTCCAGTTGCTACCAATTAGGGGTCTCTCTCTCGGGAGACGTATCTTAATAATTAAGTATAGAATGTATAGTAGTGGTGAAGAAATTTTGATCGAAGCGAACTACTTGGCCATAAAGTTCTCTTCACTAAGCACGTAATAAAAAGCGACTTAAATAATAAAAGGTTAAAGTTCTTAATTATGTATGAACTTAATAGAAGAAGTATTATCTACTTTAATAAACACGAAGTTCTTTCCCCCCTTTAGATAGTTTGTATTCATCCCACGGAAACTCGATGTTTCTTGTGTTTTTGAAAAAAGTGGAACATTGTATCAGGTCTATTGTGAGTTCTGAAACCACCTGTGGATCAAAATATTGAGTTCAAGCAGGAAGTTGAAAATCAAAACACCTAGCATTAAACAGTATTGCCTTTTATTACACAAGCACACAGTGCTCTCATACCCATCTGCTGGCATGTGCATTTGAACAGGAACAAAGAAGTAAATTTCTCAGCAAACAATAGACTATAGACTATTGTGCGTTTTGCTGGGCATGTGTATTTGCTGGCATGTGCAAAGAAGTAAGATGCAGTCCACGAGAGGATCATGAAAGAGAAAATAAAGGAATTCAAGTTATGGGAAAATGCTTCAATTTCTCAGCAGGAATCTTTCTCAGCGTTGCAAAATTTATTTCTAAAATTTAATAGTCACATTCCAGTAGTTTAATTTATAAGAGTTTGTTATGAATTAGATATAATACATAATATGGTAATTTTTTTAGGTTCAAGGTAGGTTGCCGTGATAAAGGTTTTAGCCAAGGGCCTTGTATATGTATTCGAAGGTTACATTTAGAACAACAAAAGTATTTATCCCGATATCACAGGTATTTTTCCAAAATTTATTAAAATGGGAAATCAAGTGATTGAAACTATAGCATATGTAAACCTTGAGAGTTGAGCCTATACTTGTATTTGTCCTAAGTTAAGCATAAACAAAATGTTAGATATATATTCTCTAGAGTTCTAATGACAATGGTAGTCATTGTCCATTTACACCTATACACCAAAGATCAGTTGCCACTATTAGCATAGAATGTTGAGCACTATCAACAAACATTAATTTATCCAAGTCTGCATAAATAACGAAACACGTAAATCGATTTTATGGGATCTATGTAACTGCTTGAGTAAGGAATGGAACTAAAGGAATGATTGTTGACAAGACTTACCAAAGACTTGATGCAAAGAAGGCACTTATTGGAATTACACACGTTGCATATCTGCCATAAATAATTATTTGTTACCTAAAAGAACAGTGACTTTCAAAGAATAATAAATAAAGAAATAGGTAGATATCTTACATTTCAAATGTCATTTTGACAGGAGAAACCACCTGTCAAATAAATTAGAGGAAATATTACAATCAAATAAAATAACTACAAATTCCATAGTGATTTTAAGATAACAAGGAACAACACACAAAAAGAGATTGCATAATGCATTTTCGTCATATCACTTTAATAGTTTAGATCCATCTGATATACATTGCATTTTAGGGAATGCTGACAAACTATTCAAGGCATTAATTCTAACTCTGTTACATATCAATTGTTTAGGGAGGGAAGGGAAACTGCAAGTAATTGTGAGGGAAGGACGGAAGAGTTATTGCATGTCTGCTTGTCCGGTTCAATGAGGTTTAACCCAAAAAAGAAAGAAAAAAAAATCAATTGGCAAATTAGCAAAGAGAAAACACATGCAAAAGTGAGATTGTTGATATTCTGTACATAGACATACCTTAAAAACACGAACAAGAAAGAATGCTACCGCTCCAGAAAACCCCATATGAATCATGGTAAGTGTTATAGGAAACGGAAAATTGAAGTACTTTGGAGAGAGAACCCACTGCAATTAAAATTCATTCGATCATAAAATACTGGACACTAGACTTCAAATCACAAAGAAAAGATCTGCTTTAAAATGCAGATTAGTCATGAAAGAGCATATGGCAATTGTAAAGAAAATATCTTAATGAATACTCATTCTGCAAGATTTAACAGTGCATGCAAATATGGTATGCTAATGGCATAGGAGAAATGAGACATTTAACAACCAAGATTCCAGGACCATATGCAATCATGTCAGGTATAGCAGGATTTACTGGTCCCAATGTGTATCGCTGTGAGATCCTGACAAGAATCAATGGGGAGCATAACAACCATGGATGCAAAATAACAATAGTTTAAGAAGTCAGGAGTTAATCGACTCCATAGTCGAACCAAAAAAATTATGTTCAGCATTCCGCTCTTCATATTATGTCTTTGCAAAAGGCGAAAAAAAAATTCTTGCTGAAAGTAGGAAACCCATAATACAAAAGTTTCAGATTACAGATTATTGCTGATTCGCTAAAAATAGAAAACACTGCTGTTTTGACTGGTCTTTCATTTCGTTCTTTCCAGTCCTAGAGCACTGTATTGTTGTAAAGATAGGTCATGTGTTCATGCAAATATTAAAGCAAGCAAAAGAGAGGTCAAATCTACAAATGATTTCTCTAGATTTAGATTAATGAGAGAATAATCAATCCCAATATTTCCTTCTTATCAAAAGAAGATTAATAGGTATGAAATAATTATTGTATATCCACGTCTTAACATATTTTTTCACATTAACAAGCTTGTGTATTATGTGGCATTCAAAGTCCAAAACACCTATTCGTGGAGAACATCATCTTCCTTAGAAGCGTACATACATTTCATAGTCCAAACAAAAAATGACAAACAACTATAGGAGCTAAGATTTAACATTGAAAACAGAAGTGAATTACCTTGTTGTACAATATAACTCCAGATGAGAGCAGAATGTAGATTAGTAGGTACAGATAGGTCAAAAAAAGGGACTTGTTGATCATTTCTCCTGTTGATGTCTTTCACAAGAAAGGCTTTCAGTATCAATTTCTGAATTCTTCTACACCATTTGAATGAGCTTCCCGCCAAAAGGCCAGACACTAGTGATACCTGGTATGTGTCACCAGGAATTTCATGCAGTTACCTAAATCCAAAGTGGAACCTTGTTTCCAAGTCACTTAACAATTATATTCATCAAAATTTGCCAAAATCTGGAAAATAACAGATTGATAAGAGTCATAAGACCATCAGGACGATAAATAAAATGGAAAACACAAACTCCTTTTCTCATTTTTGCTCATAATAATCATGGTGATGGCCGATGGGAGAGGAATTTGTCTTTGGGAGGACATGCGGGTTATGTCCCCTTATTAGGGGATTTTCCTGATCTTTTCTTTTAATTAATAGGATTTGTTCTTGTTTCATAACCTTCATAATCTTTGTATCCTTCCCTCCTTTTTTTATTGGGTTTTACCTTCTTTTTTTCTTTTTTCCTTTTTTCCTTTCTTTAATAATGAGACCATAAACACTTTACTAGTTGAAGAGGAAAAAAAAATTTATGAATATTTTCTCTTTTGGATTTAGAGCATGTTTAGTATTATAGTTCAATTAAAAAAATCAACTGCATCCTGTTTATTTTTAGGAAGTATAACATTTTCAAGCTCTCCTCCTTCAACAAAACGTTGGTAAAAGTTCAACCTCAGTTATTAATAATCAAACAAAAGCATGCAAAATAGGAAACAAAATACGCAAAGTCCAAAATTTTACTGTTTATGCCAGAGGTTCCTCATAAGTTAGAATAAATCAAGGACATAAGAGTCATATAAAGTAAAAGTTTATTAGTCAGGCATTGTATTCAAAGAACAATTCCCAGGCATAAACAGTAAGCAATCATCACTATTTGACTATTACATATATTACACTCGATCTATTACATATAAACTAATAGCAGTAAATAAATCAAGTTATAGCCAAATTGATAATGGATTTGCTGATCTCAAATCACACTGAACAGTAAATACTGATACAACAAGTGCATTGCAAACGTATAACAGGATCTATTAACTTGAGCGGAAAATGGAATTAAGTACTAGTAAAAATACACAAAAAACTTTACCTCTGGATTGTTTGGAAAGGGTAAAACCAATCGAAAAACTCCGAATCTAGACTAACAATTATATAGCCAACGGCTTACTTCAGCCGGATCTCTACTCTCAGTGATTCAATGAGAAGAGCACATTGGAGAGAGAAAGAGGAGGGAGAATGACTGATTCAGTATATGTTTTAGAGAGAGAAATAAAATAATTAGCAGTAATTGTAGAGAGAGAAAGTGTACATTAATATAAGTAAATGTCTGGCGGTGAGATTGAAGGGAAGAAGAAGAAGAAGAAAGATCAGAACATCAGACCGTCTCAATAGCTTTCCACAGCAAGAAAAATCGATCCTATTTTTCGTTCGTGTGGACCCCCCGTATCTTATTAAGGCTCTCTCTGTGTATTTGGGAATGTATTTAAATTTCAGTTAAATATATTTTGAATTTTAATAAGGGATAAAAATATAAATATATAAACTTCAAATATATTTGGGTCTAATTTTTTTGTCTAATTTTCACGATCATATAGAGTTTTTGATTTGTTTTTTATATTTTCACATAAATTTATTACTTTATAATTTGTATTTTATAATTTTTATTTTTATTTTTTATTGGAGTCTAAATATAAATAGGAGCACTCGTATCTAATTAAAATCCACATATAATTTTTTATTTTCACATATTTCTTCTGTGGTGGTGAAACCCACTTTATGTTAATGTCAAAGAGAATCATATGAAAATATCAAAACGAAACTTAGATTTCTATATGTTAAAATTATATTTCCACGTGAGTCTCTTACATAAAAAATAAAAAATAGGACTTGCTCACTATTCGTATGAGAAAAAATATGTAGAAATATTAAAAAAAAATTATTTAAAATACATATGAAAATATTCATTTTTTTTTTAAAATTTATTTTCATTTTAATAGTAGAAGATTAACAATAACGCCTATTGACTACCTCCGTTCAAAAATAATTTTTTGGTCTTTTAGCATGAATTTTTAGAAAAAAAATAGTATATAATTAAACGCAGAATAACATTTTGTTTTAATTATTTCATCTGAAAAAAAATCAAAGAAAGATTCACTTCTTTTAATCATTTACTCGACTTTCAAATTATTTCTAGATGTATTCTTCGACAATAATAATTACGTTACCATAATTTTGTTTTTATATAATTTTTATTTCGTTAGAACTTTATATAAAAATTTATATTATTATCATCAATAATATCTAATATTTTTATTATCATTATAATATATACGTATACATATTATTATAGTTTAATTAAATAAAATGTTAGTATTATATAAATAGATAAATCTATGATTTACTAGATAAATATTTAGGGACTGAGATCATACCGAGTGCGAAAAAGAAGAAGTTTGAGTTTATATAAGAAATTTACCAGTGATGATATATTTTTTATATATTTATTATATTTGCATTTGCATTAGTGCTTGACACTCTTCTCATTTATTTTTATATTTTGTTAATATGTAAAAAATATGAATTTAAAATGTTCATTAAAAAATAATTGTATATGATAGCTTCATGGGCCAATGGTTAAATGGGATTATATTTGAAGAATGGGCTTTGATCACCTTGTTCAATGTTTAATGTGGCTGAGCCCAAGGTGACACAGAAAAGTACTACCAATACTACTACTAATTAAAGCTTTGACGAATAATGGTTACCTACCGTATTTCTCTTCACTCGGTGGTTAGTTATAGCGAGTTATCAATCAAATTTATTTATGGAAAATGACTCATAGTCATTGTTAATTATTATCATATTTTTCAATTAATTTGCCTATAAATTATCCAAAATTATTACACACACAAATTTGTTAGCTTAATTTGGAAGCCCATTTTTCTGGATAATGCAATATAATCTCATAATCAAATACATCAACAAAGACTCGTATGAAAAGAAAACAAATAAACTCATCTAAATAAGAATTGAGCATGACACCTAAAAGTCACAATATCTTAATCTTAACTATTAAGCTAAGATTTGATCGGTTAATGATTGTAATTGTTATGATATACGGATACAGCCACAGATGAATTGATCAAAAATAAAACACGTCATTCTCATTTATATATATAATAGATTATTGATAGATAGATGCTTTATATCAATTACTTTTTTTATATTTTATTTCTTTGTGTATAAGATTGGAAAATATTCTTTTTTAGTGGTTTAATAAATCCATGTTTTGCTTATTAGTTATAAGTCAAGCCGGCTACATCCAAAAGGATAGTCAGCACGAATGTTCAAATGCGTTTTAGTTTTTAATCAAACTATACATATATTATATACATATATGCTCAATCAAAAATTAAATATTTTATTTCTTTGTTTAAGATTCATCACGTATAAATTTATTTTGAAAACGATATAAATTTATGACATAAATCTTATATAGATTATTTTTCACCGTCGTTATACATCTATAGCGACACTTTTTCATGTAAAAATATCAAAAAATGTTATGAAAATATATTTTAATCACTCAAAAATTCCATAATACTAATTCATGGTTATCTTATGATAGACATCCACTGCCCTACATATCATTAATCAGACAAGAACTAAGATTAGGTGCAAGAATGTAAGGCTAATATAATTCCATTATCAGATGCTAAACCACAATAAAAAGAAAATAAATGAGGAGTTGAAATTTTGTATCACCATCGAACATCATTCTGATGCAACCCATCAACTGCACCAATTACAATAACTAATGCAGTTTAACCACTAATTCGGTTAAGATTATGGAGTACGTACTAAACACACAAATGATGTCACGTGGACGGTTCTGATAACTAGTATTAATTAACCAAATAATTCACTTACATTTTCCTAACTTCCAAAAATGTCGAAAATTCCAGCTCATTTGACTCAAAAGAATGATTGATTGGTTGATTAATAGAAGCCAAATCTTTGCCAGTAGCAAATAATAATCCAATTATAAGTGTGTCTAGTAATTATATACTACTACTAGTGTCTAGTAGAGTAGAACCAACCAATTAAATAATTTGAGCTAATTGTCTCTTTTTTCGAGTCACTTTTTTATTATTCTAGTGTTAAATTTTGGTCCCATTTGCCATGGGAACAGAAGGCACTTGAGGTCCCTTGGCAGAAGATGGAATCTAACACATGATTTTAATATAACTCTCTACTTTCTGCTGCCATTTTTTGTTTCTTAAGAGCATAAGAGATAAATATTTTTAATTAAACAAATTAATGGTGTTACTTTGGTTAAAGTGATTGATAAATAATAATCTTTTTTTAAAACTTTGAAATAACTTAATTTCATTTGGTGGTTGGAAATTTTATTATATACTCCAACCGACACCAAATGTGCCATAGGGTTGTCGGTTAACTAATAAAATTCTCTACATATCTTGTGACCAAACTGTTTTGATTAATTAATTTGGCTCTCTCTTTTTCTTTTTGGAGGGGGGAGGGGGGTGGAATTTAGACCACTTTCCATGCTTTGACTCATTGGTTTTAGTATAATATTTTCATCTTATGCTCCTACATTCCCATAATATGCTAGAAGACAATTTCCTACACAAATTTAAGCTCGCTTGTTGAGTTACTACAATGATCCAGGACCTAATGGCATTGATTTTCCCCATTTACATTTTGCACCTCTTTCCGATAATTAAAAGCCAATTTCCGTATTCCTTAAATGGATAGGTAGGTATTAATCTTTGGAAATATTTTCAGATGACTTTTTGATATTTTTACATGAAAATTGTCGCTATAAATTCTACGATAATGTTTTCACAATGAAATATACATCTATAATGATACTTTTTATGTAAAATATCAATTTTCTTAATCTTTTTTTTAAAAATGAGGGTTGCCTATTATTTTTTTTTTTTTTTTATCTTAAAATTTATTGAAAAATAAGATATAAAGTTAGACACAACCAAAAAATCTTTTAATGATAATATTTAACTAATCAAAATACGCGTCTAATTATATATGTCGAGAAAACTTTAATATAAAAAATATTAAAAAACAGACTTGAGAGTAAGAAATTTGTATAGGAGAAAGAAAGAAGGGTATTATTAGGAGACAATTTGTTTTATTTAGCAAAAGTAAATAAACAACTAGTCTAATATCCTTTGGATTCGATGTGCTTTGCCATAATTCCTTAATTAGACAACTAATCTCCACTTTGAACTTGCTTTTTTAGCTTTAAGCATGTATTAAAAACAGGGTTCCCCCCACTCCTACCCTTTCTAATCCTTCTTAACTTGTGGTGTTTCCTTTATGGTGGGCTTGATGAAATGCTTTTTGATCACTAAACAGATTAGAAAAGCCAAGAACTTAATCCTTTAAAAAATGGCATATTGTCCAAATACATAATTAGATCAGCTTGCTTATTATATTGCTTTTGGTGTCTCATTTTTCTTACCTTTGGGCTGCCATGCACAAAATACAGTGAGGGTCAGATCTCAGACAAATTTTGGTGGGGCTAATGCCTAATGGACATGTATCTATATTAGATAAAACCATCCATATCCCACTTCCATACTCTTTTTCCTTATTTTTTAAGTATTTATTTTTGAATAGTTTCAATTACAAAAGCACGAGTTTCAGAAAATGAGAGAGTAATTTCAATATAATGTAATAGTATGCGAAAATCATCGACAATTATTATAAGAAATATATTGATCTTGTGCAATTACATTGAGCTAAAAAGAAAATTACTAACCAATCTTAAAATAAATGAATATTTGCGGGAATTTTTGAAACTTTGAAGAATGATTTGAATTAGAAGTTTTAAGGTCAGATAACTTGAAAGATGAAATCAAGCTGAATATATATATATATATATATATATATATATATATATATATATATTATTCACCTCAATAATAATGAAAATGACTAACGAGGACAAACATTCTTTATTTTTAAACTAAACAAAAACACCATCATCATCTACAATAACTCAAAGCATTTCTTTTCAGTGGAAGTAAGATGGAAACATATCCATCGATTTCATCATTTTGTGCATGTTTTTCTGTTTCAAGAACTCATATGGAGTATTTGTTGCTTCCTAAAACCAATAACCCCCCCCCAACCTTATACTAGTCATCATTCTTCAAGTCAATACAATTATTGCAAGAAAATCATGCCATGGTTGGCCACTGTTGAAAATTTAAAAGGATCTCAGAAGATTTCAGCACTTTTTGTGGTATGGTGTCTTTGGTCGGCACTATTGTTGAGAGTCATGACTCATCCCCGTGAACTACATACAATATATACATTTCCCCCTCAAACATGACATGAAGGGCGTAGCCGCAATTTTCAGAGAGAGTAAAAGGGTATATATGTCCAACACAGAAGTGGTGTGGCGTCCAGTCAGTTTCTGTGACTATAAATTACATATCCCTATCAGTAAATTATTTTAGAAAATGAAGTTCACAAAACTCAAGATTACAATTTTCCATGTAATTTCAAAATCCCCATAAATGAGGAGATCCTAAAACATTGGTTTAGGCTAAAATGGTGTCCAGTCTATTCATTTCACCTTCCCACCACACACTGATTTGCAATTAAAATTAAAATCTTCTTTAAATCACACTCTGATATGCTTTTCAGTTTTCCCCTATAATCAATTACTAGTATGATGTTTAAAGTTTGACTAATACCAATCAAGAATTGGATTTACAAGATTAGTGCTAAACAAAATAAAATCTTTCTAGAATATTACCCGCTCATAAAACGCCTGCTTATTTATAAAGCTAGTGTATAAAGGTCTATTTTAAATTGAGATTCTGGTAATCAATCATAGTCCCCTTCAAGAGTCCATTTTTGAAATTGCAAAAGTTTGATTCTTTTTCATTATTTTTTTATTTTTTGGAAAATTCCCCATGCTTCTGTTTTACTATATGTAAGGCATTACCTACCGCTGATTAGTCCGTGCCTTCATATTATCCCCACCACTATCGCTCATCCCAGAATTTCATGTGCTTTGTTTTGTGTTCCCTGAAATTCCCTTCAACTTCAAATAGAGGATTTCTTTTGTAAAATCCTTAAATTAAGCCCATTTTCAAAGTTTCTTGATTGATTTAGATACCCATTTGGGCAATTCATAAGAACCACGAAGGAAATATTACAAAGCCGCCTGTATATCTGGGTTTGATATATATATATATATATATATATATATATATATATATATATATATATATTTTTAAATTGACAATGAAATTGATTTGTGCAAGCTGGAACAGCTTCATTTCCAATTGGATTGCACAGCTTCTTCTATAAGAGATCTAGGGTTTAAGTGTGGTTCATTGTTTGAGTGTGAAGACTGATTCTTCTAAATCTCATTACATACAGGTATATGAATGTATGCGTGTGTACTTGTAACGTATACATTCAAGATTATTACTTTATGATACATTGCATGCGATATATTGTGCTTATTTTTTGTGTGATTAAGATTAGAAAAAGTGGTGATTTAGTTTTTTAAAGTCTGGGAGTGGACAAGCGTATAGAATTTATTTTTCTTCTTCCTGCTTTTCTTTCTTTCCAGCTACCCCTGCTGCTTTTACTTTCACTTTCACTTTCACTTTCACTTTTGAATGTTAATCTTCGGCAATATCCCCATTTCTTAATAATGTTATAACATTTCTTTATTTGGCCTGTTCCTTTGAATTTCAAAAGAAATTATAAATTTTGGGATATGTATGACTGATTTACGAAGTTTAGCAATATATGCATAAAATTCATTGATGATATTTCAATTATTTTATTTTCTAATTTGTACACTTCTTGGCATCAACAGAAATGGGTCTTACCGATGACCTGACAAAGAAAACTCCAATCTTCAGTCTTCCGGTGTGGGTGTTAGTTGTAATTTTTGGGGCAGTGCCTCTAATCCTATTGGTGCTTCCATTTTGTATTTCAAGAAAAAAATCCAAAACGGCTACTGACAAACTTCCTATTAGCCAGAACAAAACTGTATCAAGTGAAATAAAAGAGATAAGAGTTGATCAAAATTCAGCAAACACCTTTGGTGGCTATGATCGGGATTCCGCCCTCTCAGGGGGAAAGTACAGTGACAAAGATTCTGATAAGCTTTTGGTGCATTTAAAAAATGAGCAGACAAAGAATGCTGATAATAGCAGTCAATCTGGATCATTTAATAATTTAGAGAAAGGTGGTTCTTGTTCTGGATCGGGAGAAAAAGGGAGTAACGGTAAAAATAATGTCTATCGACCTTCTTCACATCCTTTAACTGCTCCTTCCCCTCTATCTGGTTTGCCCGAGTTCTCTCAACTTGGTTGGGGTCATTGGTTTACATTAAGGGATCTGGAAGTTGCAACGAATCGGTTTTCAAAGGACAATGTTATTGGTGAGGGGGGATATGGAGTTGTTTATCAGGGTCATCTGGCTAATGGATCTTCAATAGCTGTTAAGAAGCTTTTCAACAATCTGTAAGTTACTCAAGACAGATTTCTTCCGTTGACACACAATTTTCCCTTATAATTCCCATTAGATATTCTATAGCTTAAGCTGATGTAATATTCTAAAATATTTTGTGTAGAGGACAAGCAGAGAAGGATTTCAAGGTTGAAGTTGAGGCTATTGGTCATGTGCGGCATAAAAACTTAGTTAGACTTTTGGGTTACTGCATTGAAGGTACCCAAAGGTAAAATGTTTCTTTAAGTTCACTCTTTGTGCATCCGTTCAAATAAATTAGATAACCCCTTTATATCAAATGAGGGAATAAAACCAATGAGTGGAGTATTATTGAGTTATTATTAATTACTTCTCATTATTTCCAAGTAAAGCATGATGCATATGTAAATTATAGTATTATTGAAATTTTGGAAATTAGTTTATTGTTACGAATTTAACTGCAAATTCTATAATGTTTCCTTTACTACACCTTAGGTTGAATCGAGTTGTCTCATACTTATGGTTAATGAGCTCTTGAATCTAGATGTCTCGTGCTTTTGTGTACTTTGATTATGAGAATTCATTGTACTTGTATTGCATCCCCAAATCGGGGCTTAAACGAAATTAATTGTCGTAGTAAGAGTTGGATTTCTAGTCCTATTTATAAATAGAAATGTAAGATTTACTTTTTGGAGGGATGAGTAATATTTTTTTTAAAAAAGCTTGTGCTTTTATGTATTTCTACAAATTCCTAGCGAGGTTAGGTTCTTGTTCTTCTCTTTTTATCCTACTTCTCATTAATTATGCATTAGATTTCTCTCTCATCTCTTATCTATGTTAAAAGCAAACAGTATTATTACTCCCTTTAGATGCTTCTTGAAGTTGAGATACCTATATAAATTTCTTATTTAAATAAATTCTCTTCCTAATGAAAGTTCTTTGAGAATGAATCGAGCCTTGGAAATGTATCTCCCCTACTAGACAAAGATTATCTTATTTGTTTCTTAAATATTTCTATTAAATCTAGGATGTTGGTCTATGAGTACGTCAACAATGGCAATTTAGACCAGTGGCTTCATGGAGCTATGCGTCAACATGGATATCTTACCTGGGAAGCTCGCATGAAAATTATTCTTGGCACTGCTAAGGCGTAAGTTCATCTATAGTTTGTTCTAGTTTATATCTATAATTGGTATCGTTTCCAATTTTGACTTGATACACTCGTTGCAGGCTTGCATACTTGCATGAGGCCATTGAACCAAAAGTGGTGCATCGAGACATTAAGTCAAGCAATATACTACTAGATGATGAGTTTAATGCTAAAATATCTGATTTTGGTCTGGCCAAGTTGTTGGGTGCCAGTGAGAGTCACATTACCACCAGAGTTATGGGTACCTTTGGGTGAGCATCTTTTCTAATAGTTACCTAATGATTCAGTCTCCTGGTTGATTCTCTTTCTCTTCTAACAAGTAAATATATATGTATGTGTGTGTATAAAAATTTTATTTCTGCTTGTCTTCTTTCCCAAAATCCACAGATATGTTGCGCCAGAATATGCAAATAGTGGCCTTCTGAATGAGAAGAGTGATGTTTATAGTTTTGGGGTTGTGTTATTGGAAGCAATAACCGGAAGAGATCCAGTGGATTATGGACGTCCGCAAGATGAGGTAAATTTTTAGATGCCTGATTCTTGAATATGGATTGTATGTTGCGGAATTACATAGATGTTACCATGTTCTGTAGTCTGTAGTCCTTCATTTATCACTAAAAAACTTTTCCCAAGTTCATATGGATCAGTAAAACTTTCAAACACATGCAAATTAAGATTATGGTTTGAAAATAGAGATTAACAAACATTGTTGGAAAATTTAAGCACTGCTGTTGTGATAAGCAAAGACTGGGATGACATATTTTTAGTAAAGTACAAGTCAATTTAACTTACTACGAAAAAATAAATTTAATTGGGCCAACACAAGTGTATCTCGTTTATTTGTCATAATATCATGGTCCCTTCAGGTAAATATGGTTGACTGGCTCAAAATGATGGTTGGGAGTAGGCGGTCAGAAGAAGTCGTCGATCCAACAATGGAGACGGCTTATCTAGAACTGCTCTTAAACGAGCCCTATTGACTGCTTTGAGGTGTGTTGACCCAGATTCTGAAAAGAGACTAACAATGGGTGAAGTTGTGCGCATGCTTGAATCAGAGGAATATCCATTATTACGAGAGGTATGATTTGAATTCTAGAACAAAATCAGCATGATTATGAGTTTGATATTGTTTGAAAAACATACCTTAACAAAAACAATGCATGTAACTTGCAGAAAATAGTCATGCCCTGGATTAATAACACTTTCCAGATGCTAAGACCTTCTGTTCTGACCCACAACTATATATATTTTCATTTTGTAACTTTAGGTTGGACTGGTTTGGAAACAACAATAGCTTGCCACTTATTTTCCTTTACTAATGTATTTGTATCAGAGAAACACTGAATAACTTGAACTTTTTAGAAAATATGCCGCTTCAACTGTGAAAGGGAAATTTAGTATATTTTTTTTCCTAAATTACTGGTGATGTTTGTTGGCATCAGTCTTGTGTTTGAGATTCTTTAATTGAACATGCAGTGTTGAAATTAGTAACTCTTAAACTGTAACCTTGTGGACAACCAAAAATAAAAGCTATAACATGGTTTGACATTCAGGGTCGAAGACATCAAAGAAATCAAGCTGGTGGTGTGGAAGCCGAGTCCAGGAGGGATAGCACCGACACAGATAAAAATCATAGAGTTAAAGTTCCAGACTTGAGGTCAGAGAGCAGGGATGACCAGCGTGGATGAAGTTATAAAATTCAGCTACATATGCAAAAATGTTAGTCATACATTCTTTCAACCTTCCTAATGATTCGGCTCTGCCTCAGTTGTCATAAGTGCATAAGATCATAAGTATATTGTAGTATGCCCTGCAATTGGTGG